>JAAAXO010000629.1:106016-181813 GCA_011799875.1 Thinopyrum elongatum | reverse complement strand
AACGCACTAGTAGTTGAAGAAACATCTGTATCAACACTTGTAATGTGCACTCGTGGCGCTTGTTCTCCTTGTGGCCAACACATCGTTTTATTTCCTGTTCATCTTTGCAAGCACGACAAACAAATGTCCATAGGATAACACTCTCCTGAATTAGAATCTCTTGAATAGCACAGTTAAATTCCTCCCCAAAATCTATCCATAAAATCCTTCTTCACTTTCTTCTAAAAATGATGCAACAAGGTTAGTTTGTATAAATCATCACATAGTATGAGGAGAGGGTTGTTACGTGCAGAGTACACTACGCGTCCATGTGTCACCGTGTACATGTTGTAGATGTTTTGACTCATGTCGAACCACCAGCCACGAGTATAATGAACATCTACGAATCTATCTCCTCATGACTGTTTTACAACCCATCCCAAGTATAGGTATATAATTAGGTTTTAAAACAACCGACAAATATTCACTCCACCAAACTAAATCCAAGCTACTGAAGTACCAACCAACCGCGGCTTGAAATTTTTCCACGCTCATCAAAATGTATGGGAACAAATATGCAATTAATTTCGTATCCTCCCATTCATATAAAAATCAGGCCTAAACGACCAGTAAATGGTGGCATGGAAACATTAACCTGATTATTGCATTTCTTGTTTTTGCTCCTCTTGTGACGGTTGTTGCTTATTTTCTTAGGTATGGCAATCTCCCACGATCGATGAAGCCCAAGAACTAACAACTCCGGAACCTTCCATGATTATTAGAAACAAAAAAACAATCGAGAATAATGTTCCTCATTACTATTAGGACTGTGGTGGTAAATCGCTCACATTTAAAGCAAATAATCAATATCTTACAAGTTCTTACCAGCAGCCGGTGGTGACGGGCAACCAGCAGTGTCAAATAACTCCAGAAGAATTGATTAAAGCGATTGCCAGGCGAATGTCATATACACAACGTTGTAAAATATGTGCAGGCTGGTTGGCTATATATGGTCAGCAAAAGATTAGCAATATCAATTCAGAGATGCAATGTTGAATACAACAACGCTCAACGCCAGTACTACTGTGCTGGTCCTAGGCCTAGACCGACTAGAGTGTCTAGCCTAGAACACTATAGTCACAGGCGTAGCCCAACTATCATCAATAAAGGATTATAAAGTAGCTCTGGACAGCAAGATATAAGTGAAGAGCACAATGGCAGTAAACGATTGAATGAGAAACACTACCTAATTAGCATATCCCAACCAATTCTCTCTTCCAACTTCTACACTCTATAAAAGTTTGTGCCAATTTTAATGATACTTTTTCTCAAGAATGGCACTGACTCAAGCTTTCAAATGGCAACAGAATCACATCAATTCCGATTTGAAATATGAGGAGTCAAAAATCTAAAAACTGGCTGAAAAACTAGAAACAAGCTGTGTTCGCGACTTCGAGGGCAAAACTACCTATTTAGAATCCGATTTTTGAGGTGTCAAATATTGAACTAGCTTCTGCAACTATTTAGAATGCGCTCGTCGCAGCTTTAATTTGAGTACTCACGGGAGTCCAAAATAGACTTCGATAACAAAATATGCCTTTTTTACTGAACACTAACAAACACGGCGCAAAAACGATTCCAATCCGCAATTCAGCTACGAGATTGAGTCTAGATAGATCTAATTTTGTTTTTTTTCTTCTCTCTTTTTTTTTCTCACCTTTTTTTTCTTTTTCTTTCTCTCTTTTTTTTTCTGTAACTTTTTTTTTGAAACTGTTTTTTCTCTCTTTTTTCTCTCTCCCTCTTTCCAAACAAACAGATACATGTATATTGGATCAGCACCGTTGTGCACTACCTAACTATGATTAGGACAATGAACCGTGGTAGCACATTGGGAAAGTGATGGATGGGATGGTGGCAGCGGTGAAGGAATAAACGTGCAGCGCGGCGTGACTATGTGAAAACAAACTCGAAACTCTAAACGAACTAGATACTAAGACCAGCAACTGAACACGACGAGCAACCGATAATTCATAATGCACACATGAAAAAAAATTGGCCAAGGCTCAGACTGGCTTGGACAAAGGAATGAATAGATCTAACTTTTTTTTGTGGCTTTTTCTTGAACAATAGGTAAGAAAATATCTATCTAGGGAAACTGGAAATTCTCATCGAGCAACCTGAAAACTGATACCACTTGATAGAGGCGAGGGTGTCCGCGATCTTCGATGAGATGAGGAGAGGTAAGTGGGAGGTGGAGAGGTGACTTGGGAGAATAAGGAGGAGGCGTGAGTATGGTAGTGGGGGGAGGTGGAGCTGGGGTGGGAAGTGGTGAGGTGGCCGGTAAGTGAGCGGTCGGGGCTAGGAGGGGATCGGAAGGAGTGGTAAGTTGCAGTGGGTAGAAAAAAGAGATTGAATAGTACAGAAGTTAAGGAGGTGGTGCGGTGCTTAAGAAGGGAGGTGTAGGAAGGGTGTAAGAGGGGATCAGAGCTCGATGAAGAGGTGGGGAATGTGGGGGGGGTGGGAAGAAATAAGTGTCCGTGTGGGGGGAGGGTGTTAGTTTGATGAGAAATAGCGATCGTTTTGGTTGGAGTAGACGTTTGACGTCGACTACGAACGTGCGATGACGTCGCGCCTTAGGCAATCGCTAAACCAACTCCTAGAGGTTATTGGACCACGCGGAGCACAATCAATCAAACCTGACCACGAGGGTCTATCTCGCAAGCAAACGAAGAACAACGCAAGAACTAAGATTTGCAATTCTGGAGATTGCAATATAAGGATGAAAGCTTTGACTTTCAAGGTGGGGTTCTGTGACGTCTTGGTCTGGTCGTTGAACACAAACGAAGTACTCGAAGTTGCAGCTATGGCGAACTTTAATCAACAAACCCAAGCAAAAAGCACTAGTATGGATCTACTTATATAGGACACGGTGTGGCGGCCAAGGAGGTGGGAGACGTCCAAGGCTTCCTAAAACTAACCACAGGTGTACAAGGCCATAGGGTGCCCAAGTGAAGGTGAGCAACCTTGTGGACTTGTAGTTTGACTCCGATTCTGCTCAGATCGTCAGATTGTTTCACGGACAACTCAATGTCCGATAATTGAAGGTGAGAACCAATTGGGTTAAGAAGAGCACGAATCTACTTTCCACAAAAAAAAAGAATCACCCAATCGAGTCGTATAAATAGTTCTTGGCGTTTTGGAGTCCGGATGTCTGTGGGCAGTCCGAGTCTGAATCACAGAACGAGAGACTTGGACCTATATCTTCTCTTGGCCCAAAAGTGACGATGAGAGGACTTTTTGAACAGCAGCCTAAACTCTCTTTTCCATTATGATGAGGACATCAACATGTTACAAACCAAACATACCATGGTACACCCACCAACCCCCTGCTTCGTAATACTACTGGACCATTACTTAGGGCTCGCGGCACGCCAATTAAAATATCAGTACTGTCGTTTCTTGGTAATGATCTAAAGTTCATGAGAATCATGATGCTGCCTAAATTCGGATACATTTGTTTTGCTACACATAAGTGCCCTAGCTTGGACAAAAGAAAGGAACCTGGAGCAGTTCAAGCTGGAATGTATGGCAGACAAGGGACAAGAACGGAGTACAAGTGATGATTTTCAGGACTTTGAAGCCACCATACTGAGTTGCAGGAGCCTTGGACGAAATATACAAGATGTCACTCATAAATTTCGTCCGAGTATGCATATTAGTGCTGCTGTCACCAATTATGGTTGGGCCAGGCCCATGTAATTCGAAATACTTGAGTATGAGGCTGTTTTAAGAGTCCGTATGTGTGGGGAAACAAAGATAGGTTTGGTTTGGATAGCCGCTCCTTCAAGGGCCACGAAATGCCCGTCCTCTTCCTCCATACTATAACAGCCCTTAGGTACCGTTTATACTTGGGTTTTGTTTAGGATTAAAGTCGCCATAGCTGCACACTTCGCGTACTTCTCTCCTGTGTTCAACAACCGCACCAAGACTCACAAGAACCCCACCTGGATCAATAAAGCCTTTTCATCCTTATATTCGCAATATCAGATTGCAAATCTTAGTTCTGTCTGTGTCTTCGTTTGTTGCAGGAGATAGACCCTTTGTGTCGGTGATTGTGCTCCGGCGTGGTCAATACCTATGGAGTTGGTTTAGCGATTGCTAAGGGCGCGACGTCTCGCACGTTCGTATTCGGATCGTCAAATTCTACTCCACCCCAAAAAAACGATAGGCTATCATCTCATCGAAAGATCGGGACACCTCGCCTCTATCACCTTATCTCATCAATGAATTGCACAAAATCCCCCCATACACCTGCAATTAGACATGGCACAAAAGTTTGTGAAGTATTTTGTCGTGGATGACACAAATAAATTATGCATATTTGCATTAGAAATCACACCTCCAAATTATAATGTATGCATTTTTTGGTCATACCCAAGGTAGTCATGTCCTCATCACACCTACTGTGTGGTTTTCTGTGGGTCTCTCTCGTGGTGGTGACGGCATATTTTCTTTTCCCTTGCCGAGACGTGGATGCCAGCTACGCGCTGTTTCTGGTCTTCCCTTGACCGTAGCGCGAAGCAAGTAAATGAGTCATCAAATCACAAAAAGCTCACCTTTCCGCCCGAGACATCAGTTGAAGCCGTGGAGGTAGTTTTGCTATTGCGACCGAGTAGACTATGGCCGCCGCCCACATTTGTTTTTCCAACACCTTTTTCTCTTCCTTGGCCGATGGTAAATTAAGGTACCACCATGGTTCACTGATCTTCTTGGTGTGGCAGGCAACGGCATGATTTTATTTTTTTGATTAACCGAGAGCAGGCGCGGCCAGCACGAATATCATGATGGACTAGTGCCCTGTAAGTAACCCACCTGCTCCGGAAGTGAAAAGTCGTCGACTGGTGTTTTCCCATGTGAAAACCAAAAATTCACCCCGCTCCTGTGCCTGGCTTCCCGCGTCACTTCCGGATTAGATTGCATTGCCTTTCAGTCCGTTTCGCCCCTTGTTCCCTCTCCCCATTGCTTCTACTGTGCCATGGTGCCGCACAATGCGGACTTAAGGTGAAGCGCGGCACGGGAGCTCCTTGCCAAGGAAGGATGCGGAGACTCAGGGCCAAGGACGTGGAGCTCCGTGAGCTCAAGGAGGAGAGGAGTGCCAGCTCACTCCTTTATGGTGCGGGATGGTTCACGGGCTTATAGGTGTTTCCCTCTTCATACCTGCCATCTCAGCATCACCCCTCTTCATGCATAGCTTCTAGTGTATTGTTGTTAAACCTACTACGTGTGGTCATGCTGCACACCCTTTAGGGCACTCGCCAAACACCCAAAAGTGGTCGTAGGAGGGACTTTGCATCCCATGACCCTTCATACACCCTGCCTAACACTGATCATGCTTCATAATGGTTCATGTTCCGTGGAAGTACGTAGCAAAAACCATACTCTCCGTGCGCTGTGACCGAGTTCTGTTTAACATTGATCTCACGTATCATTCTCGACCGGACAGTCAAAAAAAGGGGTATGTTACATTCCTGTTCATATAGTTGACATGCGCAAAACCATCATTTGTTATCGTCATATCTTACTTACACTAGCAACAAGATTATATAGTACTGACGTATGAACCACTGCACATGCTAGTATAGGAGTACTGTGTAAGTTCAAGTGGCTGCCGTGTGTTCGCACTCCTCCATCGTAAGAAGTGGAAACGCTGCTGTATCATTTTTTAATTCAGAAACAATGGACACGCTCTACCGTGAGGTGTCCCATCTTTCATGAGATGGTGGCTACATTTTTGTGGAGTAGACTTTGACGATCCGACTACGAACGTGGCGAGGACGTCGCGCCTTAGCAATCGCTAAAAACCAGCCTCTAGAGGTTATTGAACCACGCCGATCACGATCAATCCTGACCACAGGTCTATTTCCTGCAAGCAAACGAAGAACAAGCAAGAAACTAAGCTTTGCATCTGGATATTGGCAATATAAGATGAAAGCTTTAGTTGATCAAGGTGGGGTTTGTGTACGTCTTGGTCTGGTCGTTGAACTAACAAACGAAGTAACGCAAGTTGCAGCTATGGCGAACTTTTAATCTAAACAAAACCCAAAGTCTAAATGGTGCCCTAAGGGCTGTATATATGGAGGAAGAGGGGGGGGCATTTCGTGGCCCCTTGAAGGAGGGGTCCGAAACCAACCCTATCTCTGTTTCCCCAACATACGGACTCTAAAAATAGCCTATACTCAAGTATTTCGAAATTACATGGGCCTGGCCCAAAAAATAAGTGACACAGCACCGTAATAGCTCTGGACGAAATTTATGAGAGTGGCATCTTGTATATTTCGTCCAAGGCTTCCTGCACTCATTTGGTGGGCTTCAAAGTCCTGAAATCATCACTTGTAACTCCCGTTCTTGTTCCCTTTCGCAGCGCCAGTTCATCTCCATGCTTGAACTTGCCTCCAAGGTTCCTCTTTCTTGTCAAGTAGCCCTTGTAAGCAAAACAAAATGTATCCAATTTAAGGCCAGCATCATATTCTCAAACATTAGATCATTACCGAAAAACGAAAGTACCTGATAATTTAATTGGCGTGCGCGAGCTCTAGTAATTGGTCCAGTATGTATAGCAGCAGGGGTGTGGGTGTACAATGGTATTGATGTCCCTCATCATCCTCCCCTTCTTGAAATGAAGTCGTCCTCGACGGAAGCTCATCTTCCTCACCCCAATAAGGCTTCAAATCTGCAATGTTAAAAGTGGGACTAACCCCAAAAATCTGCAGGCAGCTCAAGTTTATATGCATTATCATTTTTTTTCTCTAACACCTTAAAAGGAGCCATCAGCACTGCATTAGCTTTGATTTCGCAAATCAGGAAATCTATCCTTACGCAAATGTAACCAACAAGACTCCAGGTGCAAACACAACATGTTTTCTACCCTTACTCCAGCAAGTTTATATTTAGCATTCATACGCTCAATGTTCTCCTTAGTTACTCATGCATTTTTAAGATTCAATTCAATCAGCACGTTGTTTAGCAATCAAATTACCTTCTCCGAAGATGGAAGAGGCAACAAATCAATGGGCGCACAGGTAGTAACCATACACTTACAAAAGGGTACATCTTAGTAGTAAATGCAATGAACAATTAAATCAAATTCAATATGAGGCAGGCATTCTTCCCACTTTTTCTTATATTCTTCAAACAGCCCTAAGCATAGTAGACAAAGTTCATTGACTACTTTCAGTTTGTCCATCAGTTGGGGGTGACAAGTAGTACTAAAAGGCAGTTTAGTCCCAACTTAGCCCATAACCTCTCCAAAAGTGGCTAAAATTTAGTATCATGATCTAAACAATAGTATTTGGCACACCATGCAAGCAAATAATTTCACGAAAGAATAAATCAGCACATTAGCAGCATCATCGGTTTATGACATGGTATAAAGTGTGCCATTTTCGAGAACCCTATCCACGACAACAAATATGCTATCCCTCCCCTTCTTTGTTCGAGGTAACCCAAAACAAGTCCATAGATATACCTCCCATGGAACTGATAGAGGCGAGGGTGTCCCATCTTTCGATGAGATGATAGCTATCGTTTTTGGTGGATTAGACTTTGACGATCCGACTACGAACGTGCGAGGACGTCGCGCCTTAGCACTCGCTAAACCAACTCCTAGAGGTTATGACCCCGCCGAAGCACAATCAACCTGACCACGAGGGTCTATCTCCTGCAGCAAACGAAGAACAAGCAAGAATAAGATTGCATCTGGATATTGCGAATATAAGATGAAAGCTTTATTGATCAAGGTGGGGGGTTCTGTGACGTTCTTGGTCGGTCGTTGAACCAAACGAAGTTAGTACGCAAGTTGCAGCTGGCGAACTTTTAATATCTAAACAAAACCCCCAGGAAAAAGCTACTAGATGGATCTACTTATATAGAAGTTAGGGGTGCAGCCAAGGAGGTGGGAGGACGTCCCAAGGCAGCCTAAAACTAACCCTAGGTCGTTACAAGCTCATGGGCCCAAGTGGAGGTGATGCAACACCTTTGGACTGTAGTTTGACTCGGATTCTGCTGGAGCGTCAGATTGTTTCGTTCGATAACTCATAGCTCCGAATGAATTTTAAGGTGAATCCAATTGGTTGGAAAGAGCACGAAAGCTACTTTCCAACAAAAAAAGAATCACCCAATCGGAGTCCGTATGAAAGAGTTCTTGGTGTTTTGAGTCAGGTATATCTGTGCAGTCCGAATCTGAATCCAGAACTGAGAGACTTGGACTCATCTTCCTTGGCCCAAAGTGATGTGAGAGGACTTTTTTGAACAGCACCTAAACATCTCTTTTCTCTTATCTTCATTTGTGGATTGTACAAATGTCCATACACCTGCAATTACACATGACACAAAGTTTGGAAGTATTTTTTGTCCTGGATGACATAATAAATATTGCATAGTTTGCATTAGAAATCACCTCACAAATTACATTATGCAATATTTTTGGTCGATCCAAGGTAGTCATGTCCTCATCATCCTCCCCTTCTGAAAACAAAGCCCGTCCTCGGCGTTGCTTAGCTGAAATGTGGCTAATAAAAGAGACAAGTTGTACATGTTGTATATGTATATGTCATCCAGTTTACTTCCCTTGTTTTTGCATATATGACACATGTATACATGAGTAACCTTCATAGTTCATAAATCTAAAGCCGAAATATATCACAAGAAGTAGAAGGCATGAAAATATTGCAACTCAGTTTGCACATATAAGTGAAGCATTTATTCATTTCAAAAGGTTGACAATGTTCATCATTAAACCATCCTAACATGGTGAATAAACCTTAGTTGCATCAAATTTACATGCTACACATGCTTAAATAAGCAAATATGCAATAAGTCATTGACACAAAATCATCACCAAGATTAGAGGTCATATCAAAATGATTAAACATTGTTTCTTTTGCATCAACGTAATTCATTGGGGTGCACTCAAAATGTTGATACTTCAACTCTTGATCACATGACGCATTCATGACAGTAACACATTCTCTAAAATAGCTGGTGTGCTCAAATCAATAGGTAACACACACCATGATGTATTCAAGTTAACTAGGCATGCATCATTCTCATGAAAGTTGAAAATCTGTACCTTTGTCATTACCTCTTATGATCAACTCAGACGATGTAGGCACTCTTGGAGGTGATGTGTCACATGATGGAGATGATGTAGTCCTCGCAACAATGGATGTGGTTTTCATAGTACGCCTATTAGTTGAAGAAACATCTGTATCAACACTTGAATGTGCCCGTGCGCTTGTTCTCCTTGTGGCCAACACATCGTTTTATTTCCTGTTCAGCTTGGCAAGCAAGACGAAACAAATGGTCCATAGGATAACACTCTCCATGATAAGAATCTCTTGATATCACAGTTTAATCTCCCCAAAATCTATCCATAAAATCTTCTTCACTTTCTTCTAAAATGATTGCAACATGTAGTTTGTAAATCATCATAGTATTTTGTGTACGGTCACTAACCTTGTTTTAAATGTTGTAGTTTTTTAATCATGCCACGGTATAATGAACATCTACGAATCTATCTCTCATGACATGTTTTTAAACATCCCAAGTAGTAGGTATATAATTGGGGTTTAACCGACAATATTCACTCCACCAAACTAAAGCAAAGCTACTGAAGTACCAACCGCGGCTTTGAAATTTTCCAGCTCATCAAAATTATGGGAAGCAAATATAGCATTAATTTCGTACTCCCCTTCATATTAAAATCAGGCCTAAAACGACCGATTAAATGGTGGCATGGAAACATTACCTGATTATGGCATTCTGATGTTGTTGCTCCTCTTGTGACGGTTGTTGTATTTTCTTAGGTGATGGCAAATCTCCCACGATCGTGAAGCCCAAGAACTAACAACTCCGGAACCTGCCATGATTAGTAAAACAAAAAAAAATCGAGAATAATGTTCCTATGAACTATTAGGATGTGGTGGTAAAAGCGCTCACAGTAAAGTCAAATATCAATATCTTACAATTCTTACCATGCAGCAGGTGGTGAACGGGCAACCAGCAGTGTCAAATAACTCGAATATGAGTAAAGCGATTGCCAGGCGAATGTACATATACACGGTGTAAAAATATGTGGAGCGGGGTTGGCTATATATGGTAGCAAAAATTAGCAATAATCAATTCAGAGATGCAATGTTGAATACAACCGCTCAACGCAGTACTGTGCTGGTCCAGGCTAGACCGGACTAGAGATGCGAGCCTAGAACACTAATGAGGTCACGGCGTAGCACAACTAGCATCAATAAAGATATGAAGTAGCTCTGGACAGCAAGATTAAGGTGAAGACACATGGCAGTAAAGATAATGATGAGAAACAACTACCAATAGCATATCCCAACAATCTCTCCTCCAACTTTACTCTATAAAAGTTGTGCCAATTTTATGATAATTTTTCTCAAGAATGGCACGACTCAAGCTTTCAAATGCAAAAAGAATCACTCAATTCCGGTTGATATGAGGAGTCAAAAATTCTAAAAACTGGCCTGAAAAACTAGAACAGCTGTGTTTCGCGAACTTCGGATGGGCAAAAAGACCATATTAAAGCCGATTTTGAGGTGTCAAATATTGAACTAGCTTCTGCAACTATTTGATGCGGCTCGTCGCTAGCTTTAATTTGAGTACTCACGGAGCCAAAATAGACTTCGTATGAAAAAATATGCCTGTTTACGGAACACTGCGCAAAACAGCTCAATCCGAATTCAGCTACGAGATTGAGTCTGATAGATCTGAATTTTGTTTTTTTTTTCTTCTCTCTTTTTTTTCTCACACTTTTTTTCTTTTTCTTTCTCTCTTTTTTTTCTGTAACTTTTTTTTTAACTTTTTTTTCTCTCTTTTTTTTTTTCTCTCCCCTCTTTCCAAAACAAACTAGATGATGTAGATTGGATCAAGCACAGTTGTGAACGACCTCAACTCATAGGTCTTTTTGCCCTCCGAAGTTCGCGAACACAGCTTGTTCTAGTTTTTCAGGCCAGTTTTAGAATTTTTTGACTCCTCATATCAACTCGGAATTGAGTGATTCTTTTTGCATTTGAAAGCTTGAGTCAGTGCGGGTGGTTAAATAGAGAGATTCAGACTAGTCTAGAGGTAACCGGATATTATAATAATATCACTCGTTTATTCACCATCTGTGCTTGTAGCTGAACGTGAGTGCAGGATCGACATGCATTGGCGCGCGAACTAATTTTCTGGGCAGGTCGATCTTCATCATGGACCCCCGCGTGCTCTCTACTCCCACACGTCCTAACTGCGGCAACCACTGACTTACAGCCGCCAATCACCGCAGATACAAGAAAACAGGTCACCACCACCCCATAGCTGCCAAGAGACAACCTTCATTTGGCCTGCCCAGAGATCTTCTTAGGTCTATGCATCACAGTGGCACACACATAATTATTGTCGTAGTGTCAGGGAAGTAGTCATTATGCGAGAGAATGCCAATCTCCGCGTGTTATGATTGTCATGGAGGATGGTGGGTCATGACGTCCCCGCTAGTGACTATGATGAGGACGACTTTGCTCTTAATTACAAGTGTAAGAACAGCGGTGGAGAGACTCTGATCCATGAGACGCATACATGGCTCCTGAACGACGATGACAGGGTATGAATGTGTATTTGCTCACCTGTTTTTGAGTGCAGGTAACACAAGCGATGAGCAAATCAGAGGCATATTTGTTCCATTCCAAAGGGAGTTTTGTGAAGAACGTTCTGTTCGCGTCATCATAGATGAGGGAGCTGCAACACTTGGCTGAGCATGGAGATGGTGGAGAAGCTTATCTCTCACCCTAAAGACCACATCCACTCCTTACATATATCCAATGGTTCACACAACAAGCGGCAAAGGTTAAGGTAACACGTACTGTTCGTGTGCATTTTTAGTATCTCTAACGTATGCTGATTTTTGTGATTGTGATGTGTACCCATGGCAAGCATGTTCTGTATTATTGGAGATCCATGGCAATTTGATAAAAATTCTGTAACCAATGTAAGAACAATCAGTTAATATCTTGTTCATAAGATAAACATTATTACTTTGATGTTCCTATGACCTTCCTGATGTGCTGATTTGAAAGATCTGATGTATAGAGCTAGTAAAGCAAACAGCCTGGAAAATACAGGTGAAATACCAGATTGTGGCAAAAGAATTGAGCAACAAATGAATCCTATAATAAACCACTATGTTGCTTCTGAAATTACAATTGAAAGGTGCATGTTTACTTGCCACCAAATCTGAATATTGAGAGCTCAGATTTCAGCAAAATCTGTTTGCTATGCTTTTGTGTGCAAAGAAGGCGTTAATTTTCATTCGAGGACGTGCCTTCTCTTTGCTCCTGTCGTCACTAACTTTGCAGAGTTCGCTGACGTTCTTTTTCCCACAGACGTGCCACCGGGATTACCACTAGTTCGCGGGATTGAGCATCAGAATTGACTTAATTCCCGTTGCTTCGTTGCCACAACCGTGCGCCATAATTAAGCCGTAACCTGATGATGGGACATCAATACGCATTGTCACAGGGGAGACAACCCACAGGAGCCCGGGGGGGGGGCCCCCTGCTCTATACATACTGGACCATTTATAGAGCTCGCGCACCCACTAAAATATCAGGTCTTTCGTTTCGTTGGTAAGATTTCTAAAGTTCATGAGAAGTATGAATGCATGTCCGGTAAATTGGATACATTGTTTTGGCGTGTAGCAAATGTAAGCGGTCCGGGTAGCTTGGACAAGAAAGAGGAACCGTTGGAGCAGGAGTTCAAGCATGTGAGTATGATGGCATGCACAAGGGAGGGAACAAGAGGGGGACGGGAGTTACAAAGTGAGATTTTCAGGACTTTGAAGCCACCCTAATGAGTGCAGGAAGACCTTGGACGAAATATACAGATTTCACTCTCTAATTTTCGTCAGAGCTATTGATAGGTGCTGCGTATACCTTTATTATTGGGCCAGCCATGTAATTTCGAAATACATTGATATAGGCTGTTTTTAGAGTCGTATGTGTGGGGAAAAAGAGATAGGTTGGTTTTCGGACACCCTCCTCAAGGCGCCACGAAATCCCTCTCCTGCCTCCCATCCCTGCCCATTATATACAGCCCTTATTTTTTTTGGGGCACCGTTTAGGACTTGTGGTTTGTTTTAGATTAAAGTGTCGCCATAGCTTCACAACTTGCGTACTTCGTTGGTGTTACACGACCCAGACACAAGACGTCACAAACCCCACCTTGATCAATACCGCTTTCACTGTATTACGCGATATCCAGATTGCAAATTTAGTTCTTGCTTGTTCTTTCGTTTGCTTGCAGGAGATAGACCCTCGTGGTCAGGTGATGTGCTCCGCGGGTGGTCAATAACTCTCGGAGTTGGTTAGCGATTGCCTAGGGCCGACGTCCTCGACTTGTAGTCGGATCGTCAAGTCTACTCCACCAAAAAACGATGCATATCTCATCGAAAGATCGGGACACCCTCGCCTCTCTATCATTGATTGTGCTCCCGGCGTGAGTCTAACCCTCTCGGAGTTGGCTTAGCGATATTTGCTAAGGCGCGAGACGTCCTCGCACGTTCTCGATCATCCACCCCGTCACTCAAAGTCTCTCACCAAAAATGATAGCTATCATCTCATCGAAAGATCGGGCTACACACCCTCGTCCTCTACTCATCTCTTGGTCGAGCCCTTATGCAGTCCCGGCCAGAGAAGAAAATGAATGAAAAAAAGAGGATGTCTTGGCCTCTGAGGTCCTTCGGGATTGCCAAATCCCCGAGGACACCATTGCTCTCCGCCATAGGGAAAAAGAAGAAGGTGAGGGGGGAGGGAGTATCCTCGCCCAAAAGGAAGAAGGTGGGCGTCTGAAGACGTCGAGTGGGTGGCAACCCTCCTTGGCCCGCAGGCAGCTCCTAAAGCCTCCACAGCGCCAGCCCCAAGCCATCCCCGCCCCTGCTGCCGAAGGGTCCGGTCTCTTTGATTCCTTCACGAGACGAGCTCCTATCGCAGCCGTGTGTAGGGGAGAAGCTTGCACGCCGACAGAAGTGACGTACCATGATCCACCTCGTACAAAATGATTTCCTAATAATACTCCGTGACCAAATCTCCTGCTCTTATTGCACACACCGCGCCTTTCTCTGGCGATAGGTCCTCAAAGTAATGAGAACCCCCTCCATCTTTATGGTGGAGAGCAGGGACCACCGAGCACACCCTCCCTCCCCTGCCCATGACAGGTAGGGGAGGCAACTGCACTAGGCGCCCTAACGTTGTCAACATGGAGGGCGGGGCACGGCACTACTAGACGGGCGAGTGTCCAAGCCTCGGGGTCCGGCCGAGGGAAAAAGGGAGAGTGTCGCCTAGTGGAACCCGGGTACCATGGGCCATCTGCTACGACCCGGATTGACCCCTGGCCAAACTAGGAGGCGGCCTAGCTGTGGGCGCCGGTGAAGGCATGAGAAGAACCCCACCCTTCCTGCCCTGCTTGTGAACCATGAGGCCCTCTTGGCCGCTAGGCGAGACCCTTCAAGCGACATTATCAAGAGGCCTCATGAGCCCGCCCCCCTTCACGCAGGCGGACCCCTCGCGCGGCGACTGTCGCGTGACCGTTGCCTGTCACGGGTGGGGCGAGCGCCCCAGACCAGGTGAGTCCATGATAGACGTGCCAGCAGTGCGCCAGGGCGGTTTCTCTCCTCTTGGTGTAAGGGAGCAGTGTACCTGCCTCCCCCCAAAGCAAGTCCCAAAGCTTCCGCTTTGGTGAAAGAAGACCAAGATCATGACGCCGGGGGCGGGCGGTCATCGCTGGAACCCCTAGCACCTCATAGATAACACTTTAGAGGTCGAAGAATGCTTTTTGTCAGGATAAGCCTAGGCGCTGTCCCCTTGAATTGCCAACCGTGTGTTAACACCCTTCCCGCCACATTTTTCGGGGGAAGAAAAGGACCAAGGCGAGATATAAAAGGGGCAGGGCCTGCCACTCATAGAGGGGGGTCATGCATTTTTTTGACCCTGAGAGCGCTCACCTTGTACGCTACAAAGCACTGTCATCCTCAAGCAATCCCACACAAGCAGGAGTTATGGTTTTTTAACGCCGGCATGGTGGGCCAAACCTGTTAGCTCAAACGCGTGTCTCTATCATGCCCTACGTCCTCTCGTCCTGCCTTGCTCGCCGGTAGCCACGCCAAGCTTGACGCGGTGCTAGGTTGCTAGAGGAGGGTTCGCGAACAGAGGTCCCAGAGGGTTCGAATAGGGTTTGGAAGATTTCCCGTAGCACAAATTTAAACTCCCCAAATTGGCGCGCCAGTCGGGGTCTTGGTTTTCCGCCTTCACCTTGAACTATCGGACATGGCCGATGCGCGACGTGAGCGCGCCCTTGCTCAGGGCCACCAGGTTCATGACGGGCCTAATTGGCAAACCCGCCACTTGCCGCCGAGCTTCACGTGACACAAGGTGCCGTGGGCAGGAGGTGCGGCTTCCTCCTACCACCCCGTCAGTCAAGGCACACCCACTCCTCAGCGCAGCCTGCCCGCACCGGCCATGGCGTCTTCGCTCTCGCCGCGCGATCTTTTGGCTCCCAAGCAGAGTTGCTCATGGCGAAAAGGAGTCCGCTCGCTTACTTGGCCCCACCCGAGGACGGTATGATGCCTGCTCGCCCGCATCACCGAGTCTTGTCAACATCGCAAGAGACGTCGGTAACCTTCGCCCACTTCTCCCTCCGCTGTCCTATTGCGCGCGGATGGGACGACGCCCCCACCTGCCACCCTCCCTCGAGAAACGACTAAACGGACGCGTCCGCCACCGATGAGCGCGTGCAGGTTGGAGCCCCAACCATGGCGTCTCCCCGACGCATGATGGTGGAGCCCAGTGCCAGTCATCCCAGAGCATGCGCCTAACATGCACTGTCCTCACCTCGGGGGATAGATCGTGACCGCCAGAACTACACCTCAAGGTGATGCTTCTCTCATCCTTATCCAGGCCTCCTCTCCCCCGGTCGCCCTCACGTCTACCTCACTTAATGCTGTCCACGTTCCTTACCTCTACGCCCCGTCTGACACTCCGCCCTTGCCGGCGGCATTGTCTCCTACAACGTAGGCTGCCCTCGTTTCACTCCGAGCTGGCGCCGCGTGGTGTGCCCATGTAAGTTCAAGTCGGAGCTGTCTCCCCGCTACACGGGCACCGCCACCCCGTGGAGTTCCTGCAGCCCTCACCGTGATTTCCAAAGCCGCAGAGGGGACGACAGGTCATGGCGAAATAGTTCCCCAATGGCCCTCAAGGGAAGCCATGCGTCCGTGGATGTTGAAACCTTCACCGAGGCCTCATCCCTCGTGGGCCAAACGTGCTGGTAGTAGTATCTGGCCCGCAAGAATCGCCCCCCTCACAACTGCAGCAGCCTGCGCCGCGTCACCACGCCAAAAGAAACCCTCCACAATACAAATCCAGTGCTTCAGCTAGGTGACAAACAAGATCCCATGTGCCACCCGACCCCACGATCATTGGCTGCATTCTCCTCAGGCCACCTACTTACTCATGCCGCGATAAGCTCTCACATCCGTGAACGATGAGCTCGACTGCTGGTTGAGCTATTCGACCATGTCGACAAGTGCGCCAAGGCTTAGAGGTTGCCTCTTTGGCAACAACGACGCTTGACGCGGAGCCCATCATCGCCCCCAAGCCCGGGCTAGGACGTCAAGCGCAAAGGCCTCGATGTTGCTTGCGTGGTAGCCTAGACAGAGAGTGTACGCCGACCATGGACGAGGCCAAGAAGGATATGGCGCCCTTTGCGCCTATCACAACATGCAAACTAACCACAACACCGACACCGAACGAACGAGACTCAAGCTCTTCGCGAAGACGCCGAGAGAAGCCACTCAAAAAAAAGAACATCCGTGACATTTTGGGCCGAACGCATTTTTTATGTCATGCTGAGGAAACTCTTTTCAATAATTGTGACAAGCACGTATCATATAGATGTGGGGGTGCTCCTACTTCTATGACAAAAAAACATGACCAGAAAAATGGCTTTTCGTCCTGGGCGTGGCCGGGACGCACCTTCAGGTATTATTGGGTGTGGGAGTAGAGGGATGGCCTGGCTAGCGGGGGAGTCGTAAGGGGCGGTTGAGGCTCGCGGCAGCACAGCCGCCAAGGAGGCAGGAGCACGCCGGTTGTTTGGACGGCTGGAGAGCAAGAAAATTAAGTGGTTTGAGAAGCAGGAGCGACGTTGGATGTTCACAATCCAATGGTCACTGGTGAATTAAATCGTTGTTGTTGACTAAGTTTGACAAAGCCCTACACGCGTCAACTGAGTAGGGCCACAAGTCACCTCCAAATCTGGTGGGCCCCAGCTATCATGGGGAGCATAGTTATTTCCGCTTAATAAGGTGCACTTCCTTTCGTGCCCAATATAGCTAGCTGGTGGGTCCAGCTGTTCCAGGGGAGGATTCCTACAATACTCATTTTATGCAATAATCAACTAAGGAGAGTACTTGCTTGACGTTGTGACCATGGACATGTGGGTCCCAACTGTCGCCTTCCATGTAATCCCTCTTCGATGTTGTCGTGGTTGTTGAACGTTGACCATGCCTTGACGAGAAACACCAACTCGATGGACGACGCGAGACCCAGGAAGGGAACTGACCCGGAGGCGGGAAGACATAGAGGAGTAGAGGGGGTGAGGAGAGGGAGGGCCTGGCCCAGCAGTGGGAGTAGTAGGGGGCGGTGAGGCCTGGCGCGGCAAGCCACAGCCAGACCCGGGGAGGTGGGAGCAGTCGTCCACGCTCGTGCGCTGGATTTGGCGGCTGAGCAAGAATCAGAGATTTGAAGAAGCACGATGGCCATTGGATTGACAATCCACCAACGGGCCCGTATTGCTACGAACTGTTTTGTTGACGTATACAATAAGAAAAAAAAAAATCTAATTGCCATACCTCAAACTTAATAGGCCACAGTCAGACCATTCCCTATTTTTTAATAATTATAGATACTTGCAACTTCTTAGGCAATTTATGCGTCCATTTTTTTGTTGGCCAGGCCAGGTTAAAAAATTAAAACCTAAAATTTCTGCATATTTCGGTGGGTCCAAACTATTTTTAATACCGAAATGTCGACCAGATTAAGTACTTTAGAGATATATTTAATTAGGTAAAGTCCAGTGAATTGGGAATCTGAATGTGCAAAAAAAAATCAAAATTTGAAAGTAATGCCATTTGTCGTGGTTTTTTATTATTTAATAAGCCATTTCAATATTACCTTATAAGATTTGCGAGCCGTCTGAAAGAGTTGCCAACGCCCAGCAGCGCGAGAAAATAAGTAGGCCTGGATTGGGTCTTCTCTCAGAAAAAAATAAACCGGGCTAGCCATTTTCACAAAGAAAAATAGCTGGGCTGGTCATGTGATGAACGACAAAAGAAAGCCTGGCTAACGGGCCCAGCCCAGTTGAAACCGCGCTTCCGTCTCAACATAACAAAAAAATACTGCCGAGCAGCTAACGTCCCAGGTGTCAGCCGATCTTGTGCTGTTCTCTTGTTCTTGACTATACGCTGACAATGTCCGTGGTTCCCAGAATGTCAGCAAAACACTAGGTAGGAAGCATTTCTTTTTCTATACTCTGAAATGGAGTATATAACAAAAAGAGGAGGAACTTGCTTGCAATCACGGGCCATGGACAATGATGGGTCCCTACTATCCTCCTCTCACCGTCATCCTCTTCCCGAAGTCCTTCATTGTTTGTTGGACCATGTTGACACGGCGAGAGGCGGCGCTCTATCGGCGAGCACGCAAAAGCGTGAGTAGGACGACGGCGAGGCCTCGACATCGGCTTAACGACTTAGGAATGTGTGGCGGCGATTGCGTGCATGAGGCGACAGCAGCGTGGGAGGCGGAAGGCAGGCCGGCCCCCACCGGGGCGGTTGGTTTTGGCGGCCCCCAGAGGTTAACGAGACTGAAGGAAGAAACACGACAGACTGTAAAAGCAGCGACAGGAGTACTTAACAACCTTAACTGGAACTACAGGGCACTTACAACCATAGCTGAAATCAGTTATGAGTAACTATACAAGTTCAACCATACAAAGCACGCCGTCATACAGTGCTACTTTGACCTACAGTTAACCAAGGGTGAGGCCACCAAGCCCAGGGACAGGCCCTAGGCGCCACCGCCGCCATCCACAACCTTTGAAAGCAGCTTCAATCTCGCAATGTGGTCAATAACCAGGTTATATTGCTTTAGAGGACATGGAAAATCATGAGCATAACCTTCTGTCATCTCCCGGATGCTGACGGGCCTTCAATTGTGCAGACCAACCCATGAATAAGTATCTTTTCACCTCAAGGGAATGGAGTAGTAGACATAACATCATGTTGTGGGACCAAGCGCAAGTCTGACCCCGACCAGCGTCAGGCATCTGTATAGGAAACAATAGAACTGGGGCCAGTTCTGTTTCAAGAAGATCACAACTGTTAAAACTGTGTATAGCAAGAGTTTATTAGAACAACATATAAACAGAAAAACAATCGTACCATAAGTTTCTTGACACAGTTGGGACCTGTTCAACATGTTGCACCAGTTGGCCCAACATATCCCACGTGGCCTTCCACCATTGAAACCGCCCCACAGAAAGGCCTCAATACGATCAATAAGTGTAGGAAACTGGTGGATGTCAATCCAGTCAACTTCGTGCATCATACGTCGAGTTCGATAGAATAACAAAGCGATAGTTGCTTAACTTTGAAATACCGACACGTGCCACCAATTAAAGAAACTATTAGTTAGAAGTAGCATCTTCGTGAGAGAAGGGAATCACAAATTCATTGCTACTGTCTTAAAGTCAATTGGTGATTAGTTAGACAGAATAGGATTAAGAATAATCGAGGCAACATGCTAGAACCAGATACAAAACTAACATAGATGACTACTGAAACGACGTCGGGATGGAAGATCACAGTGAAGATGAGAACCACCCCGGTTCTGCTATTTCATCAACATTCGGCACCAAATTTTCAGTCCGTAAACACTGAGAAAGTTGTTATCCATGTTCGGCCATAAAAAAAAAAGCAGCGATCTCTTGGTTCATGAACCCAACTCGGAACTTATATCCCATGGGCTTGTATGTCAATGTGCCATTAAACTGGTGTGTGTATTCAGTTATGCGGCCAAGGCCGACCATCTCGAGTCATGTTTCTGGCAGAGCCCAAGGAATGCCTGGCAGGAAAAATAATATGAAACCAATGTATTCATATCCAATCTAGGAATAATTTCTATTTCACGTCGTGTTGACCATGGTATATACCTTTCTATCCAAATATAGCAATCCAATTTCCAAATTAGTCGACAGCATGTTCCAAAAAACCCCCATCCTCCCGGATAGAGAAAAAGGATTCTAGGAACATACTGTGTGGTTTTAAATCCTGTGTTAGGATGAGAAGGAACAACTGTGGCATCTCCGATGGCGCAAGAAACCTGTAGGGTCCTCCTACACTACGGGCACTCAAATGAAACAACTAGAGTCAGTATGGGAAAGAAAAATGACATACAACGGCGGCGGTCTGGCATCTAGATTACCCGCGACCCAGCGACTAGGATTATCGGGATGGATTGAAGAATTCGTACGGTTCTCCATGAGAAACACCCTATGCAATCACCGGAGGAGGTTTTCTCTGAACAAGCAGTACAGGGAGAAAGGGGATCAGGCCCGTGTAAATATTGCATGTCTTTATCCGTACCAGCTTACTGCTACTTTGGCTGGATAGGTGGGGGTTTTTGTGATTGAGGCTCATTGCATTAGTGCGGCGCACGACCGGGTGGTGAGTTACCTGCAGTTGGGCACTCTAATTTCGGCATGGCCACATGACCCTGTTCCGGAGCCCCAGATATCAGTGAAAGAGTAGAAAGGCAGAAGGAGTAACTAGTTACACATAAATATTTTTTGATAGAGAGAATACTCCCTATTAAAGAAATATAAAAATTTATATCCCTACAGCAAGAGTACTGGGTGCCCACCATATCAGGAAAGTGAAGTAGAAAGGCAGGAGTAACTCTAGTTCACATAACTTATATCACTAAGAAAATAAGGGGATATATATAACTAATATGGGGGTTCAGATGAGAATATATACCCAGATAGGCTTGACGGTTCTGTACTTTGGGGCCATAGGCCTACTTGGCCTGCACTGTTTGGTGGCCGCTGGTGTTCTAACTCAGTCGGCATTTCATATTGAAGCGATCGTACGTCGCTGGTTTTGAGCGGGGCTGTCGCAGGCGAATACAAAAAATTAAATCAAGCACGGCAGCTCTTAGAATGAAATCAGACACGACAGTTCCTAACCAGGCAATCAGAGTTGCAATTCTTATCAACAGATAAAAATCCATACAGATAATAATAATTCGTACTACTTATAGTACACAGGACACTTGTTTCACTCCATGCCATATTATCAATTAAACATACATCAAAAGCTCTCGGAGGATAGATCAGTTCGGCAGTTTGCGTGCTGCTACTGAAGGAATTCAAAGTGATTTCGACCAGCTGCTCTTGACGAGAAAGTTCCGATTTGACATTCAGCCCTAACCCCTACCGCAAGATTTGATAGAGTTTTGAACCTGACCATCTTAGCATCAATCATCATGCGACCATCGCTTTGTACTTACGGTATATTGAGAGGTATATTCACACCAAGCGGCGCTACTGGTAAAAGAACTTGCCACGGTCCGCTCCGGATTATGAAACGACTCCCTCGTTGCTCTAGGAATTCTCTGTTTGCAACACAGAAGACATAAAACAACACAATTAACGTCAACACGTGAATTCATGTGAAACAACATGGAAGAATAAAAGAATAAGCCCTTGGGCTGCAATGTTACAAGAAGGGGAGAGTCGGTTTTTGTAAGGACTGTTGGTATATCGCAAGTGGCAAACTGCAGGCGCCCAGTCTGTTGCCGGATGCAAGTGCTGGTTCCGTTGCCAACGTGCAAGGGCCGGACGAATGTCAAGTGCCAACTTCTAGTGTTTGGGTGCAGGTGCCGAAGCCGTTGCCTGGTGCCCGTGCGGTGCGACTGTAGCTAGCCGCAACTGCTACTACGGATCGATGGTTGCTCCTTGTGGAGCGGTTGCGGGTGTCGGAGCAGGTGTCCCGTGTTGGCTTTGCCCAATCCTCGGTGATCAGCCTGATCCACTGACGCGATCAGTGCCCATCCTCTGGGGATCAGATGAGCTGCTGCCGCTGTCAGTGCTGAGCGTGCCATCGGAGAAGGGCCGATGCTCGATTAATGCTGAGTGGTACCGATGTGCGGGACAAGCAGGCGATCGTCTCTGGTTCTTCTATGATTACATACTTCAGCTTCTAACTTCACTAGGCTCCGTGACCTTGATCCATCTTTTACTTCACTTTTTTAAATTGCCGAGAAGATCTAATTGTGGCATGTTGTTAAACCACAACTGTAGTTCATCATGGGCTTCAGATGTAACTCAGCACAGACTGACCAATTGTGTCCAGTAATATAAGTTATGGACAGTTCCTTCGTTACTACTGACACGACATAAGAAGTGAAAACCTGCACAAAATAACATCATAGACAAATCCAATGGTTTTAATTCTCTAACGAAATCACATGGCAAAACCTGCATCGTAAATTTTGATCAAAGTAAGAACATGACGTAATCAATAAGATTTACTTGATGTGACCACGATGAATCCTTACCAGCAAATCCACTATGTTCAAGTTCTAAATTGAATGTTGATCATCCAATTATGGGTGGCATGCAGGCCCCCGCTTAGCCCACGAGCAGAACAGTCACAAGGTCGTACAAATCATACTGGCCGAACCATCCATGGGACTGGAAAATTCGGTTGGTGCGATAACTGCAATGCATACAGATATTGAGTGTAAACATCAATTGATAAACCGTCCTCACAAAAAAAGATGATCTTGGATACTTCAAAATATACAGACTGAATTGAGTGCAACAGCATAACATAGATTGTTCTCAGGAACTACCACCCACAAAAAAAGCGGAATACTAAACAATACAGGGTTCACACACACAAATCAGTACTGAACATAGTACTACTCACAGACAACAAGCAAAGTTGCACTATATTAACACTTGCAGACTATTGTCTTCCACCGACTATGGGATTGTACCGCCACATAACTGTACTAGGCCATGGACTTATCGGAGACAGTTCTCACGGCACACCAGCGCCATCTCGTCACCTTGGAGAACCTAACAGAGTGGTTTTTCCCACTCATAAACATGACAATGAAGACGTCCGCATCAGATTTTGTGGAAGCTTTACTAAGAACCAACCCTTCGTAATCGAAGCACAACTAGGAAATTATGTGGTGACGAAAACACCTCAAGAAACGCCTGACAACAATGCTACCGAAAACCCATGTTCACACACCGTGGCGACAGGAAAAGGAACACATCTCCAGCTGGAGATTAGTAGTAGAATCATCCTCAGGTCTTCCCAGTTCACACGGCATGGACTTTGAGAACTTCATCTCCCGCTTCGGACACTGGTTCTAATTAAAACACGAAAACCAATATTTTTACTCACCTCTGTTCAGGAAAATATAAGATGATTTTGATATTTTACTTACCATCTAAGATACATACTACCATTAGAAATGAAGTGATCAAAGACACTAGAACATGTCTTCAAAGGGCCTTGAGAGTCATGGGATTACTTGCATAATCCATAACACAAGTTACTGTGGCTACTATAACTCTCTTCAAAGGTCATAGAGCTAAAATCTGCCATTTCCTACAACTATATTGAGTGTATCATAAAGTAGTTGAAAGTGATCTATAGAAATCATGTATGTGCATATATCATATGTATGTCACCTACCTCGCATCGTTTTTGGCAAAAGAGCATTTAGAACCGTCGTTTGCCACAACAAAAAATCCATGCAATCACCCAAGAAAGTTTTACTACTAGTACTAGTTACGGTGTTTTAGATGAAAAACACGATATCAAGATCGCCAAAAAGATTGTCAAGAAGAGTATTATTACCTGGACTTGCTTAACGGGGATACCGGAGAGGGGGGCATTGGACAGGGCGATGGCCCTTAAGACTTGTTTGCGGTGTCTCCCAGGCGGGTGCTTGCGCTCTTCTTCGTACCTGAGCCTCGACGGTTTGGGCCAGAGCCATAGACATCACTTTGGCCGGTGCTCCTGGTCCATCAAGGAAACTGTAAATAGAAATAAAGAAAAGAAACATAATCAAACCCAAAAGAAGAACAGAGAGGGAGTTATAGGATCATCTCAGGGTTGGCAAGACCGTGCCCTTGGCCAGAAGAAGCAACGCATTTGATGCCTCACCTTTCCCTTCTTTTGGAGAGAAGAACAATGCAGAGCGCGTCGGGTTTCCTGAAGAAATGATAACAAGATGAGGGAGAGCGAGTGGGGTTTTCCTTCAAGAGAGGAAGATGATGGAGAAGAGGAAATGTGGTTGTTTGTCTGTCAACTACGCGGTAAAGGTGGGGGTTTTTGTGATTTGAGGCTAATTGGGCATTACCGCGGCGCTTCGACCTGTAGGTGTAGTCCTACGTGCAGTTGTGCACTCTAGTACGGAGTAATTTGTGCATGGCAAGTGGCCCGATGCTCGAGGTTCCACACGTCGGCGAAGTGAAGCTAGTCAAGGTCCTGACATCGTCGAGGAGATCCACAACTGATGAGGACATCAATACCATTGTTTACAAACCCCCAGCCCCTGCTAGTATACAATACTGGACCATTACTAGAGCTCGCGCACGGCAATTAATGTTATCAGGTACTTTCGTTCTGGAATGTTCTAATGTTTCGTGAGAATTGATGCCTGCCTAAATTGGATACATTTGTTTTGCTTACAATGAGGGCCTAGCTTGGACAGAAAGAGGAACACTTGGAGCAAGTTCAGCTATGGATATGATGGCAGCCAAGCGGAAGAACAAGAACGGAGTTACAAAGTGATGATTCAGACTTTGAAGCACCATAATGGAGTTGAGGAAGCCTGGACGGAAATACAAGATGACCCGAGCTGTCATAATTTCAATCAGAGGCTATTATAGGTGGCTGCGTCACTTCATTTTTTGGCCAGATCCCTATGTAATTTCGAATACCTTGAGGGATAGCTGTTTTTTAGGTTCCCGTATGTGTGGGGAGGAACAAGAGATAGGTTGCTTTCAGGACCCCTCCTTCAGGGCCACGAAATCCCCTCGCCCTGTCCTCAATATACAGCCCTTAGGTCACGTTAGACTTGGGGTTTGTTAGATTAAAAGTTGCCATAGCTGCAAACTTCGCGTACTTCGTTTGTGTTCAACGACCAGACCAAGACGTCACAGAACCCACCTTGATCAATAAAGCTTCATCTTATATTCGGCAATACTCCAGATTGCAAATCTTAGTTTTGCTTGTTCTTCGTTTGCTTTGTCAGGAAATAACCCTCGTGTTCAGGTTGATCGTGCTCGGCGTGGTTCCATCACCCTCGGAGTTGGTTTAGCAATTGCTAAGGCGCGACGTCACTTGCACGTTCGTTTCGGATCGTCAAAGTCTACTCCACCCAAAAAACGAAGCCACCATATCTCGAAGACGGGACACCCTGTGCATCTATCAGTGTATTCAGATTTTCAGGTTTGCTCGTGGAGATTTTACACAGTTTTCTAGTTTAGATGAGTCTTGTTCTTATCACATACCTACAGCCTCCCCCGAAAAGTAAAAAAAAATAGAGTAGTTCATCAAATCGAACCAATCTGAGCCTTTGCATACTCTTTTTTAGGTTTTTTGCTTGTGTTGAATTTGCGGTTGCATCGTCTCTCTAGTTGCTGTGCTTAGCGTCTAGTCTTAAGTTCGATTCTGGTCATGAAGTGTACACCGCTCCGCTCCGCACCATCATCATCGCCCCTGTTCCATCTCACCACCACACCCCCGCTCTGAATCAATCTACCATCACCGATCTATTATCCCCTATACCACCACCGATCCGATCCATATACACACCACCGCTACCATATACCACACCAATATATCACCACCAATCCGAGTTCTTTCATATTAGGTTGTTTTCGAGATCCATCTAGTTCCTTCCGATTCGTGTTTCCTTGCCTGAGTAGGTTCGGAAAAAAAAAAGTCTGGAGACCCCCGGGCATTTTTAGCCAAATTTTGGCAGTCAAAAATATTTTTTCCCTGGTCTCTATTTTTAGGTCCCCGGGAGCCGTTTTGAGACACTCGCCATCATAGTGATTTTTGGTCGCACTTTTTCGTCGGCGCTCGGCCCTGATTTCAGAAACAAAATTATCAAAAAAATTCTGCCAATCCTGTTAGTTTGACTTGGAAAGAGTTTTGAGACAACTCGACCAATTAATAGTGCATTTTTTTGCAAAAAAGAAAAAAAACGGAGCGGCAACAAAAACAGAAATATTTTTTTTTAGAGTGTTCTCTTCCTTGTTTTACGTGCCACGCCGTGATTTGTTAGTGTTCTAGGCTCGCGTCTCTAGTACGGTCTAGCTAGGACCACACCAGTCCGTCGTTGAGCGTTTATTCAACTTTGCATTCTGAATTTGATTTTGCGTGACATTTTTGATACCAATATCTAAGTCCTTTCCAGCTTCCATACATCTAGTCGTGCGTTTGACACCACCTGGCAATCTGATGAGGACATGATTACCTTGGATATGACCAAAATATTGCATAAATGTATATTTGTGATGTCTGAGGTGATTTCTAATGCAAACTATGCAATAATTTATTTGTGTCATCCAGGACAAAAATACTTCACAACTTTTGTGCCATGTCTAATTGCAGGTGTATGGGACATTTGTACAATTCACATATGAAGATAAGGGAAAACGAGAAGTTTAGGTGTGCTGTTCAAAAAGTCCTCTCACGTCACTTTTGGGCCAAGAGAAGATAGGAGTCCAAGTCTCTCACGTTCTGGATTCAGATTCGGACTGCACAGACATACCTGACTCAAAACGCCAAGAACTATTTACGGACTCCGAATTGGGTGATTCTTTTTTTGTGGAAAGTAGATTTCGTTGCTCTTTCTAACCCAATTTGGTTTCACCTTCAAATTCATCCGGAGCTTGAGTTTGTCGCGAAAAATCTTACGCTGTAGCCAGAATCCGAGTCAAAACTACAAGTCCAAAGGTGTTGCATCACCTCCACTTGGGCCCATGGCCTTGTAGACCTAGGGTTAGTTTTAGGCTGCCTTGGGAGTCCTCCCACTCCTTGGCCGCCACCCTTACTCCTATATAAGTGATCCATCTAGTAGCTTTTTGCTTGGTTTGTTTAGAATAAAGTTGCCATTAGCTGCACTTCGCGTACTTCGTTGTGTTCAACGACCAGACCAAGACGCTTACGAGATACCACCTTACAATCAAAGCTTTATTTATATTCGCATATCAGATTGCATAATTTATTTCTGTGCTTTTCTTCGATTTGCTGCAGGAAGATAGACCCTCGTGGTCAGGTTGATCGTGCTTCAGGCTCGGTCAATAACCTCGGAGTGGTTTAGCGATTGCTAAGGCGCAGACGTCGTGCACGTTGTAGTCGGATCGTAAAGTCTACTCCACCAAAAACGATAGTTATCATACTCATCGAAAGATCGGGACACCCCCGCCTCTATCAAGTGGTATCAGAGTGTTCAGGTTGCTCGGTGAGAATTTCCAGTTTTCCTAGGTTAGATTTATTTTCTTACCTATTGTTCAGAAAAAGCCACAAAAAAATAAGTTAGATCTATTCATCCTTTGTCCAAAGCCAGCTGAGCCTTTGCAATTTTCTTTTCATTGTTTGCATTATTGAATTATCGGTGCATCGTCGTGTCAGTTGCTGGTCTTAGTGTCTAGTTCGTTTAGAGTTTCGAGTTCTGTTCACATTAGTCACGCCGCCGCCCTGCATTATTCCTTCCGCTGTTCCAACCATCTCATCCATCAAATTTCCCATCGTAGCTACCCACTGTTATTGTCATAATCATAGTTGACGCCGTTCATCATCTGTCGCTTGATCCAATCTCACATATTATCTAGTTTGTTTTGGAGAGGAAGAGAAAAGAAAAAAAAAAGTCAAAAAAAAAAGAAGAAAGAAAAGAAAAAAAGTGTGAGAAAAAAAAGAGGAAGAAAAAAAAAAAAATTCGGATTATCTAGACTCATCGTACTGATCGGATTCGAATCTTGTTTGCGCATGTTAGTAAAACAGGCATATCTTCTTTATACGAATCGTTTTGGCTCCGTGAGTACTCAAATTAAAGCTAGCGACGAGCCGCATCTAAATAGTTCAAGAGCAGTTCAATATTAGACACCTCAAAATCGGCTTCTAAATAGGTTTTTGCCCTCCGAAGTTGCGAAAACACAGCTTGTTCCAGTTTTTCACCAGTTTTAGAATTTTTTGACTCCTCATATCAACTCAGGAATTGAGTGATTATTTTTGCATTTGAAAGCTTGAGTCAGTGCCTTCTTGAAAAAATTATCATAAAATTGGCACCAAACTTTTTATAGAGTTAAAGTTGGAGAGAGAATTGTTGGTATATGCTACTGGTAGTTGTTCTCATCATTATCTTTACTGCCATTGTGATCTTCACTTATATCTTGTGTCCGGAGCTACTTATATCCTTTATTGATGCTAGTTGTGCTACGCCGTGACGTCATTAGTGTCTAGGCTCGCGTCTAGTCCGGTCTAGCCTAGGACCAGCACAGTACGTCGTGGAGCGTTTATTCAACATTGCATCTCTGAATTGATTATTGCTAATCTTTTGCTACCATATATAGCCAACCCACTCATCATATTTTACACCGTGTATACGTACGTTCCACTGGCAATCGCTTTACTCAATCTTCGGAGTTATTTGACAACGCTGGTTGCCCGTCACCACCTGCTGCATGGTAAGAAACTTGTAAGATATTGATATTGCTTTACACTTGAGGCTTTTACCACCACATCCTAGTAGTTCATAGGAACATTATTCTCGATTTTTTTTTGTTTTCTAATCATGGCAGGTTCGGAGTTGTTAGTTCTTGGGCTTCATCGATCGTGGGAGATTTGCCATCACCTAAGAAAAACAACAACCCCACAAGAGGAGCAATTACATCAGGATGCACATAATCGGTAGGTTAATGTTTCCATGCCACCTTTACTGGTCGTTTTAGGCCTTGATTTATATATTGAATGGGAGTACGAAATAAATGCTATATTTGCTTCCCATAATTGATGAGCGTGTGGAAAATTTCAAGTGCGGTTAGTACTTTAGTAGACTTTAGTAGCTTTGCTTTAGTTTGGTGGAGTGGGAATATTGTGGTTAAAACTGATATTATACCTACTACTTGGGATGATTTAAAACATGTTGTCATGAGAGATAGATTCGTAGATGTTATTTATACTCGTGGCATGATTTAAAAAATTACAACATTTAAAACAAGGGTAGTGAAACCGTAACAAAATACTATGATGATTTACAAAACTACCTTTTTGCACTCATTTTTAGAAGAAAGTGGAAGAAGATTTTATGGATAGATTTTGGGGAGGATTAAACCGTGATATTCAAGAGTACTAATTCATGAAGAGTGTTATCCTATGGACCATTTGTTTCGTCTTGCTTGCAAAGCTGAACAGGAAATAAAACGACGTGTTGGCCCAAAAAGAGAGAACAAGCGACGGTGCACATTCCAAGTGTTGATACAGATGTTTCTCAACTATGGGGCGTACTATGACAACCACATCCATTGTTGCGAGGACTACATCATCTCCACCATGTGACATATCACCACCGAGAGTAGAGGCCTACATCATCTGAGTTGATCATAAGAGGTAATGACAAAGGTACATATTTTCCACTTCACATGAGAAGATGCATGCCTAGTTAACTTGAAATTACATCATTGTTGAGTACCACTTGATTTGGGCAGTCACACCTATTTTAGAAGAATTGTGTTACTGTCATGATGCGTTCATGTGATAATCAAAAATGAAATACAACAATTTTGGAGTGCACCCATGAATAACTGTTGATGCAAAAGAACCAATGTTTAATCATTTAATATGACCTCTAATCTGGTGATATTTGTGTTGTGTAAGACTTATTGCATGTTTGCTTATTTAAGCATGTTGTAGCATGTAAATTTGATGCAATGCATAAGGTTTTATTCACCAATGTTAGGATGGTTTAATGATGAACATTGTCAACCTTTTGAAATGAATAAGGAGTTTCACTTATATGTGCAAACTGAGTTGCAATATTTTCATGCCTTCTACTTCTTGTGATAATATTTTGGCTTTAGATTTTATGAACTATGAAGGTTACTCATGTATACATGTGTCATATGATGCAAAAACTAAGGGAAGTAAAAACTGGTGATGACATTACATATACAACATGTACACCTTGTCTCTTTGTTAGCCACATTTCGTCTTAAGCAACGCCGAGGACGGCTTTTTTTCAAGAAGGGGAGGATGATGAGGACATGACTACCTTGGATACGACCAAAAATATTGCATACATGTATATTTGTGAGGTGATTTCTAATGCAAACTATGCAATAATTTATTGTGTCATCCAGACCAAAAATACTTCACAAACTTTTGTTGCATGTCTAATTGCAGGGTGTATGGGACATTTGTACAATTCACATATGAAGATAGGGAAAAAAGAGTTTAGGTGCTGTTCAAAAAGTCCTCTCACGTCACTTTTGGGCCGAGAAGATAGAGTCCAAGTCTCTCACGTTCTGGATTCAGATTCGGACTGCAAAGAAATACCTGACTCAAAACACCAAGAACTTTCATACGGACTCCGAATTGGGTGATTCTTTTTTGTTGGGAATTAGATTTCGTTGCTTTTTCAACCCAATTGGGTCACCTTTCAATCATCGGAGCTTGATGTCGCGAAACAATCTGACGCTTTTTTCTGAGGCTGGGTGTCGGAAGAGGGCGGCCCTGCGTGAGGGCGGCCGCGGCGGTGGAAGACGAGGGGGGGGAGCTTCGGGCTGTGCAGGGGGGAGCGTGAGGTTGGAGGGGTGGTGGGGGCGGGGAGGTGGGGTGTATTTTTGTGCGGGTTGTATTGTATTTGTTGTAGAATCCGAGTCAAATACGACAGTCCAAGGTGTTGCATCACCTCCACTTGGGCCCATTGGCCTTGTATGACCTAGGGTATAGTGTTAGGCTCGCCTTGGGATGTCCTCCACACCTTCCTTGGGCCCCTGTACCACCCCCCTTGCTTTCCTATATAAGTAGGTCCATGCTAGTAGCTTTTCTTGGGTTTTGTTTAATAAAAGTTTGCCATTAGCTGCAACTTCGCGTACTTCGCTTTGTGTTCAACGAACAAGACAAGAGGCGAAAAGAGAGACAAAAGCTAGATATAAAAGCTAAAGTCATGTAATTGTCGTATTATTAAACGATTTGTCAATTATCTTAGTATATTGCTTGTCTCTTCTGTTTGATTGCAGGGGGTAGGATAACCCTCGTGGTCACAGGCTTGATTGTGCGTCCGAAGCGTGTCAATACCTCTCACGGAGTTTGGTTTTTAGCGATTGCTAAGGCGGACCCTACGCACGTTGTAGTAGGATCGTCATCAAGTCTCCTCCACCAAAAACGAACTTATCACTCATCAAAAGATCGGGACAACCCTCGCCTCGTATCACAATCGCTGTCCATCTTTAAGAGTTTTTGAACACAACGGTTGTCCGATCACCACCTCTCTGTGGTGGTAAGAACTGGGTAAGCATTGGTTCGCTTGACGGTGGAAGCCACCAGCCACGATACTCAGTACCCTGTTGGTATATGGGTTGGACTATCTCTGCCGCCCTCTTTACCAATCTGTCTGCCGCCGGAGACAATGGAAACAGACGACAAACAGAAAGGAGTTAGTTCAGCACAGGCAGATGAAGTGGACAGGATGCAAAGTGTACCAGTAACGAGATTGTGAAGGGCCATGGTCTCATAGGGAGTAGACTAGGGGATGAGAAAAGCGAACAAAGAGTGGAGCCCACAAGTAATGAATTGGCCTTGCGAGGTTTCACAACACCGGTCTGACCTTAGACACCATTAAAACAACAACGTGAACACTACCAAATCAGGGTGAGAGACAAGCGGGCGTCCCCTGGGGCAAAGCTTCTGGGAAAGATGCCGTGGGGACCACGTGATGTGAATCGGAGGCCGAGAGGTGTCGGAATTTGATGAAGATGCTATCGTGTGGATAACAAATTTGACGATCCTGCACGACTGCCGGACGCCTTACAGATACAAAGCGCAGTCCAACATCCTCTATTCTGACAAGCGCGGAGCACAGATAAGGCGAGCAAGGCTATCTCAGTGCAGAGCAAAGAAGAACAAAAGAACAGATGCATTTGGAAATTGCGATGTGAAAGCTTTTGATCGGTGCGGCACCCTCTACAACAACAACAACGTCACCTCAAATCAAGTACAGCACAGCGCGTTCCCCTTGAGCTGTCAAACTTCGGTCTGCGGTCGCTGCTTGCACCTACTGTTGATGGAAGAGGGAGGTTTTATCGATCTTTCGATGAGGATGATAGATATCGTTTGTGGAGTGCAGAGATTGAGACGATACGACTGAGAGAGGAGGACGTGGCTTAGCAATCGCCTTCAACCAACACGAAGGTTATTGACCAGCCGGAGCACAATCACCTGACCACGAGGGTTATCTTTGCAAGCAAACGAAGAACAAGCAAGAACTAAGATTTGCAATATGGATATGCGATATAAGATGAAAGCTTTATGATCAAGGTGGGCGTTATGTGAGTTGGTTGGTCGTGACACAAACGAAGTACGAAAGTTGCAGCTATGGCGAACTTTTGAATCTAAACAAACCCAAGTCTAAACGTGCCCTAAGGCTGTATATATGAGGAAGATGGGGGGGACTTTCGTGGGGCCCTTGAAGAGGGGGTCCGAAACCAACCCTATCTCTTGTTTTCCCCACACAACGGACTTCTAAAACAGCCTTATCTCAAGTATTTCGAAATTACATGGGCCTTGGCCCAATAATAAGGTGACGCAGCACCTATATATAGCCTCTGGACGGATATTTATGAAGTGTCATCTTTTGTATATTTCGTCCAAGGCTTCATGCACTCATTAGGTGGCTTCAAAGTCCTGAAATCATCACTTGTAACTCCGTTCTTGTTTCCGCTGCACATGCCATCATCTCCATGCTTGAACTGCTCCAATGTTCCTCTTTCTGTCCAAGCTAGGCCCTTCATTCGTAACGCAAACAAATGATCCACTTTAGCAGCACATATTCTCATGAACATAGAAATCATTACCAAGAAAAGAAAGAAAAGAGGAAATTTAAGATGTGGAGCGAGACTCTAGTAATGGAGTATGTATAAGCAGGGGAGGGCTGTGGGGTTGTAACATGGTATTGAGTGTCCCATCATGATGCTTATATGGCTCCTGCGCCGCTGAGGAGGACGATTATGCGGGCGATTACGGGATGAGGTTGATTCAATAATAAACAACTACGTACCAGCACCAGGTCGTCCACATGCCAATAATCGCAATGGTAGGGTTTGCATTAACCACCTCAGGGTACGAGATCATGACCATCTTCCTAAAACTGAAATTGAATATTCCACCATTTGAGGGTAGAGATGTTCGCTGATTTATCTTACTTGGGAGTTAGAAACTGAACAACGTTTTACATGTTTACAATATCCCGAGAGAGACGTGTTGATGCTCTGTTTTTTGTGCTTTCACTAGTTTTGCATGTGTAGTGCGTGGCGAACATTGTTAGATTATATCCTATTCCAGCTACGTGGGCTGCTTTGAAAACTGCTAGGCGTACTCGTGGGTTCCACCATATTATCAACATGAATCACTTCAAAAATTGCAGCGCTTAAGACAAGGAAAAAATTTGTAGAAGAAAATTTACAGGATTAAAAACTGGCATCATGATTGAGTGTGGTATTGTGGAGAGGAAATGAAGCTATGCTTGCACATTTCATGGGTGGATTAATAGAGAGATTCAAACCATTCTAGAGTATAAGGAGTATAATAATATCACTCGTTTATTCCATCTGCTTGTAAGCTGAACGTTGAAGTGCAGGATCGACAGGCATTGGCGGCGAACAGTTTTTTCTGCAGGTCGATTTTCATATGGACACCCGCGTGCCTCCTCTACTCCCAAACGTCCTAATGCAGCACCACTGACTTCAGCCGCCAATTCCAACCGGAGATTACAAGAAACAGACACCACCACCACCATCTGCCAGAGTACACTTTCTGGGCCTGCCCAGAGTTTTCTTCATCTATGGCATCAACAGGCACACACATGATATATTATCGTCGTTGTAAGGGAAGAGGTCATTATGCGAGAGAATGCCAATTTCCAGTGTTATGATTGCTACTGAGGATGTGGTATGAGTCCCCTAGTGACTATGATGGGAGACTTGGCTCTCTTTTACAAGTGAAGAACACGGTTGGAGATGATTCTGTCATGAGACGCAATACATGGCTCCTGAAGACGCTGACAGGTATGAATGTTTAGTTGCTCAACCGTGTTTTGAGTGTGCAGGTCACACAAGCTGAGCAAATCAGAGGATAATTGTTCCTACAACGGAGTTGTGAAGAACGTTCTGTTCGCGTCATCAAGATGAGGAGCTGCAACAACTTGGCTAGTATGGAGTGGTGGAGAAGCTATCTCTCCACAAGACCACATCCAATCCTCTAATCAATGTACGCATTGGAGTATTGTCATGTTAGCAGGACCAGCAGAGCGGCAATTCAACAATGAGCATTCGTACTCACAACCGTCTCCACTTACTATAGTCTGCATCATTACTTTAGATCTTGCAATTCGTCTTCTACATATGCTGATTATGTTGATTGTGATGTTGGTACCCATGCAAGCATGTTCCTTATTACTTGTTAGACCATGACAATTTGATAAAATTCTGTACACCATGGTAGAAACAATCGTATACTCTTGTTCATAAGGATAAACATATTACTTTGCTTCCTATGACTCTGACCTTCTATTTTGAAAGATGATATTTAATGAGCTAGTATAAACAAAGAAGGAAAAATAAGAGTGAAAATCAGATTGTGGCAAAAGAATTTGAAGAGCAACAAATGCAACCTAATAATAAACCATCTAGTGTTGCTTCTGAAATTAATGAAAAAATGCGTTGTTTACTTGCCACCAAATCTGATATTGATGAGCTAGATTTAACGCAAATGTGTGCTTTGCTATGCTTTTGTGTGCAAAGAGGCATTATTTTCATTCGAGGACGTGCCTTCTCTTGCTCCTGCTGTCACTAACATTTTGCGAGGTAGTTCAACTGAATCTTTCCACAAGACGTGCCACCAGGGGATTACCACCTATTCGCGAGATTGAGCATCAGATTGACTTAATTCCCGGTGCTTCGTTGCCAAAACCGTGCACCATACCGTACCAATCCAGGGAGACGAAGGAGATTATGCGTCAAGTACAGGAGCTGCCTCGACAAAGGTTATATACGCGAATCTCTTAGTCCTTGTGCTGTCATATTATACTAGTGCCAAAAAGGATGGAACGTCGCGTATGTTGTGTTGATTGTAGAGAGGCATTAATAATATTACATGCATTATCGTTCATCCTATTCCTAGGTCTAGATATATCTGATGAATTGAGTGGCCTCGTACAATAGTGGACTCTACACAATTTCCAAAGTTATTTGCGTAGTGGGATACCATCAAATTCGTATGAAATTGGGAGATGAATGGAAAAAAGCATTTAAAATAAGTTCGGTTATATGAGTGGTTAGTCATGCCTTTTGAGTTAACTAATGCACCTAGTACTATTCATGAGATTAATGAACGGAGTTTTACGTGCTTTCATTGGACGATTTGTGGTAGTTTACTTGATGATATATTGTTTATAGCAGATCTTTGAGGAACATTTGAACATTTACGTGCTGTTTTTATTGTCTAACGTGATGCACATTTGTTTGGTAACCTTGGGAAGTGCACCTTTTGCACCGACCAATATCTTTCTTGGCTATTGTTGTTACTTCCACAGGGAATGAAGTTGATAAAGCCAAGATTGAAGCTATTGAGAGTTGGCCGCAGCCAAAACGGTCACACAAGTGAGGAGTTTCCTTGGCTCGCTGGTTTCTATAGGCGTTTTGTGAGAGATTTCAGTACCATTGCTGCACCTCTCAACGAGCTTACAAAGAAGGATGTGCCTTTTGTTTGGGGTACGCACAGGAAGAAGCCTTCACGGTGTTTGAAAATAAGTTAACACATGCTCCTTACTCCAACTCCTGATTTTAATAAGAGTTTTTGAGCTTGAATGTGATGCTAGTGGAATTGGATTAGGAGGTGTGTTATTACAAGATGGCAAACCTGTTGCATACTTTTTCTGAAAAATAGAATGGGGCCTAGTCTGAATTACTCAATTATGATAAGGAATTAATGCTCTGTTCGGACTTTGGAAACATGGCAACATTATTATGGCCCAAAGAATTTGTTATTCATTCTGATCATGAATCTTTGAAACATATTAAAAGTCAGCCAAAACGACCGTAGACAGCTAAATGGGTTGAATCATGAGACTTTCCCTTATGTCATTAAACACAAGAAGGGTAAGAAAATGTTATTGCTGAGGCATTGTCGTCGTTTACTGTGCTTTCATAACTTGACTTTAATATTTGGTTTGGAGACCTCAAAGATCAATATGTGCATGATGCTGAATTTAAAGATGTATTGCAGAATTGTAAAGAAGGGAGACCATGGAACAAGTTCGTCGTTAATGATGGATTTGTGGTTTCTGTGCTAACAAGCTATGCATTCCAGCTAGCTCCGTTCATCTTTTGTTGTTGCGAGGAGGCGCTTGAGGAGGAGGGTATGGGACAACTTTGCGTAAAGAAGACGAAGGATGTACTTGCTACACATTTCTTTTGGCTAAGATGAGACGGGAGTGTGAGCGCTTTGTGGCTCGCTGCACTACATGTCAAAAAGCTAAGTCACGACTCAATCCTCATGGTTTATATATTGCCTTTGCTTGAACTAGTGTTTCTGATGAGGACATGACTACCTTGGATACGACCAAAAATATTGCATACATGTAATTTGTGAGGTGTTTCTAATGCCAACTATGCAATCATTTATTAGTTCATCCAGGCAAAAAATACTTCACAAACTTTTGTGTCATGTGTAATTGCAGGTGTATGAGACATTTGTCAATCCACAAATGAAGATAAGGAGAAAGAGATGTTTAGGTGCTGTTCAAAAAGTCCTCTCACGTCACTTTTGGGCCAAGAGAAGATAGAGTCCAAGTCTCTCACGTTCTGGATCAGATTCGGACTGCACAGATATACCTGACTCAAAACACCAAGAACTCTTCATACGGACTCGAATGGGTGATTCTTTTTTGTTGGAAGTTAGATTTCGTGCTCTTTCCAACCCAATTGGATCACCTTAAAAGTCATCCGGAGCTACGAGTTATCGACGAAACAATCTGACCCCAGCAGAATCCGAGCAACTACAAGTCCAAAGGTGTTATCACCTCCACTTGGGCCCATGAGCCTTGTAGACCTAGGGTTATTTTAGGCTGCCTTGGGACGTCCTCCCACCTCCTTGGCCGCCACCCCTACTCTATATAAGTAGATCCATCTAGTAGCTTTTTCCTGGGGTTTTGTTAGATTAAAAGTTCGCCATAGCTGCAACGTCGCGTACTTCGTTGTGTTCAACGACCAGACCAAGACGTCACAGAACCCCACCTTGATCAATAAAGCTTTCATTATATTCGCAATATCCAGATTGCAAATCTTAGTTTCTTGCTTGTTCTTCGTTTGCTTGCAGGAGATAGACCCTCGTGGTCAGGGTTGATGTGCTCCGCGTGGTCAATAACCTCTAGGAGTTGGTTTATGCGATTGCTTAAGGGCGCGACGTCATGCACGTTCGTAGTCGGATCGTTCAAAGTCTACTCACCAAAAACGATAGCATCATCTCATCGAAAGATCGGACCACCCTCGCCTTATCAAGTGGTATCAGTTTCAGGTGCTGATGAGAATTTCCAGTTTTCCCTAGATTAGAATTAATTTTCTTACCTATTGTTCAAGAAAAAGCCACAAAAAAAAAGTTAGATCTATTCATCCTTTGTCCAAGCCAGTCCTGGCCTTTGCAATTTTCTTTTCATTGTTTGCATTATTGAATATCGTTGGGCATCGTCGTGTTCAGTTGCTGGTCTTAGTATCTAGTTCGTTTAGAGTTGCGAGTTCTGTTCACATAGTCACGCCGCCGCTGACATCGTTATTCCTTCCGCCTGTCCACCATCCCATCCATCACTTTCACATCGTGCTACCCACTGTTCATTGTCATAATCAAGTTGAGGTCGTTCACAACTGTGCTTGATCCAATCTACATCATCTAGTTTGTTTTGGAAAGAGGGGGAGAAAAGAAAAAAAGAGAGAAAAAAAAGTAAAAAAAAAGTTAACAGAAAAAAAAGAGAGAAAGAAAAAAAAAAAAAGTGTGAGAAAAAAAAGAGAGAGAAAAAAAAAAACAAAATTCAGATCTATCTAGACTCAATCTCGTAGCTGAATTCGGATTTGAGCTGTTTTGCGCAGTGTTCCAGTAAACAGGCATATTTTTTCATACGAAGTCTATTTTGGCTCCGTTGAGTACTCAAATTAAAGCTAGCGACGAGCCGCATCAAATAGTTGCAGAAGCTAGTTCAATATTTGACACCCTCAAAATCGGCTCTTAATATGGTCTTTTTGCCCATCCGAAGTTCGCGAAACACAGCTGTTCTAGTTTTTCAGGCCAGTTTTTAGAATTTTTGACTCCTCTATCAACTCGGAATTGGTGATTCTTTTTGCATTTGAAAGCTTGAGTCGTGCCATTCTTGAGAAAAATTATCATAAAATTGGACACAACTTTTTATAGAGTAAAGTTGGAGAGAGATTGTCTGGGATATGCTACTTGGTAGTTGTTTCTCATCATTATCTTTACTGCCATGTGTTTCACTTAATCTTGCTGTCCCAGAGCTACTTCATATCTTTATTGATGCTAGTTGTGCTACGCCGTGACCTCATTAGTGTTCTAGGCTCGCATCTCTAGTCCCGGTCTAGCCTGACCAGCACAGTACTGGTCGTTGAGCGTGTATTCAACATTGCTCTCTGAATTGATTATTGCTAATTTTTGCTACCATATATAGCCAACCCGCGGCTCCACATATTTTTACACCGTGTATATGTACATTCGCCTGGCAATCGCTTTACTCAATCTTCGAGTTATTTGACACTGCTGGTTGCCCGTTCACCACCTGCTGCATGGTAAGAATTGTAAGATATTGATATTGCTTTACTGTGAGCGCTTTTACCACCACATCCTACATAGTTCATAGGAACATTATTCTCGATTTTTTTTTGTTTCTACTAATCATGGCAGGTTCCGGAGTTGTTTAGTTCTTGGGCTTCACGATCGTGGGAGATTGCCATCACCTAAGAAAATACAACAACCGTCACAAGAGGAGCAACAACATCAGAATGCCATAATCAGGTAATGTTTCCATGCCACCATTAATCGGTCGTTTTAGGCCTGATTTTAATATGAATGGGAGTACGATTAATGCTATATTTGCTTCCATAATTTTGATGAGCTGGAAAATTTCAAAGCCGCGGTTGGTATTCAGTAGCTTTGCTTTAGTTTGGTGGAGTGAATATTGTCGGTTAAACCCCAATTATATACCTACTACTTGGATGTTTAAAAACATGTCATGAGAGATAGATTCGTAGATGTTTCATTATACCGTGGCATGATTAAAAAACTACAACATTTAAAACAAGTTAGTGACCGTACACCAAAATACTATGATGATTTACAACTACATGTTGCAATCATTTTTAGAAGAAAGTGAAGAAGATTTTATGGATAGATTTTGGGGAGATTAAACTGTGATATTCAAGAGATTCTTATCATGGAGAGTGTTATCCTATGGACCATTTGTTTCGTCTTGCTTGCCAAAGCTGAACAGGAAATAAAACGATGTGTTGGCCACAAGGAAACAAGCGCAAGGGTGCACATTCCAAGTGTTGATAAAGATGTTTCTTCAACTACTAGGCGTACTATGACAACCACATCCATGTGTCGAGGACTACATCATCTCCATCATGTGACACATCACCTCCAAGAGTGCTACATCGTCTGAGTTGATCATAAGAGGTAATGACAAAGGTACAGATTTCAACTTTCACATGAGAATGAGCATGCCTCGTTAAAACTTGAATACATCATGTGTTGTGTTACCTATTGATTTGAGCACACCAGCTATTTTAGAGAATTGTGTTACTGTCATGAATGCGTCATGTGATCAAAGAGTTGAAGTATCAACAATTTTGAGTGCACCCAATGAATTAACTGTTGATGCAAAAGAAACAATGTTTAATCATTTTGATATGACCTCTAATCTTGGTGATGATTTTGTGTCAAATGACTTATTGCATATTTGCTTATTTAAGCATGTTGTAGCATGTAAATTTGATGCAACTAAGGTTTATTCACCAATGTTAGGATGGTTTAATGATGAACATTGTCAACCTTTTGAAATGAATAAATGCTTCACTTATATGTGCAAACTGAGTTGCAATATTTTCATGCCTTCTACTTCTTGTGATAATATTTCGGCTTTAGATTTTATGAACTATGAAGGTTACTCATGTATACATGTGTCATATATGCAAAAACTAAGGGAAGTAAAACTGGATGACATATACATATACAACATGTACACCTTGTCTCTTTTATTAGCCACATTTCAGCTTAAGCAACGCCGAGGACGGCTTTGTTTTCAAGAAGGGGAGGATGATGAGGACATGACTACCTTGGATACGACCAAAAATATTGCATACATGTATATTTGTGAGGTGATTTCTAATGCAAACTATGCAATAATTTATTTATGTCATCCAGGACAAAAAATACTTCACAAACTTTTGTGTCATGTGTAATTGCAGGTGTATGGGACATTTGTACAATCCACAAATGAAGATAAGGAGAAAAGAGATGTTTAGGTGCTGTTCAAAAAGTCCTCTCACATCACTTTTGGGCCAAGAGAAGATAGAGTCCAAGTCTCTCACGTTCTGGATTCAGATTCGGACTGCACAGATATACCTGACTCAAAACACCAAGAACTCTTTCATACGGACTCCGAATTGGGTGATTCTTTTTTTGTTGGAAAGTAGATTTCGTGCTCTTTCCAACCCAATTGGATGCACCTTAAAATTCATCCGGAGCTATGAGTTATCGACGAAACAATCTGACGCTCCAGCAGAATCCGAGTCAAACTACAAGTCCAAAGGTGTTGCATCACCTCCACTTGGGCCCATGAGCCTTGTACGACCTAGGGTTAGTTTTAGGCTGCCTTGGGACGTCCTCCCACCTCCTTGGCTGCCACCCCTAACTTCTATATAAGTAGATCCATCTAGTAGCTTTTTCCTGGGGGTTTTGTTTAGATTAAAAGTTCGCCATAGCTGCAACTTCGCGTACTTCGTTTGTGTTCAACGACCAGACCAAGACGTCACAGAACCCCACCTTGATCAATAAAGCTTTCATCTTATATTCGCAATATCCAGATTGCAAATCTTAGTTTCTTGCTTGTTCTTCGTTTGCTTGCAGGAGATAGACCCTCGTGGTCAGGTTGATTGTGCTTCGGCGTGGTCAATAACCTCTAGGAGTTGGTTTAGCGATTGCTAAGGCGCGACGTCCTCGCACGTTCGTAGTCGGATCGTCAAAGTCTAATCCACCAAAAACGATAGCTATCATCTCATCGAAAGATCGGGACACCCTCGCCTCTATCAGTTCCATGGGAGGATATATCTATGGACTTTGTTTTGGGTTTACCTCGAACAAAGAAGGGGAGGGATAGCATATTTGTTGTCGTGGATAGGTTCTCGAAAATGGCACACTTTATACCATGTCATAAAACCGATGATGCTGCTAATGTTGCTGATTTATTCTTTCGTGAAATTATTTGCTTGCATGGTGTGCCAAATACTATTGTTTCAGATCATGATACTAAATTTCTTAGCCACTTTTGGAGATGTTTATGGGCTAAGTTGGGGACTAAACTGCTTTTTAGTACTACTTGTCACCCCCAAACTGATGGACAAACTGAAGTAGTCAATAGAACTTTGTCTACTATGCTTAGGGCTGTTTTGAAGAATAATAAGAAAATGTGGGAAGAATGCCTGCCTCATATTGAATTTGCTTATAATTGTTCATTGCATTCTACTACTAAGATGTACCCTTTTGTAATTGTGTATGGTTTACTACCTCGTGCGCCCATTGATTTGTTGCCTCTTCCATCTTCGGAGAAGGTTAATTTTGATGCTAAACAACGTGCTGAATTGATCTTAAAAATGCATGAGTTAACTAAGGAGAACATTGAGCGTATGAATGCTAAATATAAACTTGCTGGAGATAAGGGTAGAAAACATGTTGTGTTTGCACCTGGAGATCTTGTTTGGTTACATTTGCGTAAGGATAGATTTCCTGATTTGCGCAAATCAAAGCTAATGCCACGTGCTGATGGTCCTTTTAAGGTGTTAGAGAAAATAAATGATAATGCATATAAACTTGAGCTGCCTGCAGATTTTGGGGTTAGTCCCACTTTTAACATTGCAGATTTGAAGCCTTATTTGGGTGAGGAAGATGAGCTTCCGTCGAGGACGACTTCATTTCAAGAAGGGGAGGATGATGAGGACATCAATACCATTGTTACACCCACAGCCCCTGCTGCTATACATACTGGACCAATTACTAGAGCTCGCGCACGCCAATTAAATTATCAGGTACTTTCGTTTCTTGGTAATGATTCTAATGTTCGTGAGAATATGATGCTGCCTAAATTGGATACATTTGTTTTGCTTACAAGGGCCTAGCTTGGACAAGAAAGAGGAACCTTGGAGCAAGTTCAAGCATGGAGATGATGGCATGCGCAAGGGGAACAAGAACGGAGTTACAAGTGATGATTTCAGGACTTTGAAGCCACCATAATGAGTGCAGGAAGCCTTGGACGAAATATACAAGATGCCACTTCATAAATTTCGTCCAGAGGCTATTACAGGTGCTGCGTCACCTTATTTTTGGGCCAGGCCCATGTAATTTCGAAATACTTGAGTATAGGCTATTTTTAGAGTCCGTATGTGTGGGGAAACAAGAGATAGGGTTGGTTTCGGACCCCTCCTTCAAGGGCCACGAAATGCCCCCCCTCTTCCTCCATATATACAGCCCTTAGGGCACCATTTAGACTTTGGGGTTTTGTTTAGATTAAAAGTTCGCCATAGCTGCAACTTCGCGTACTTCGTTTGTGTTCAACGACCAGACCAAGACGTCACAGAACCCCACCTTGATCAATAAAGCTTTCATCTTATATTCGCAATATCCAGATTGCAAATCTTAGTTTCTTGCTTGTTCTTCGTTTGCTTGCAGGAAATAGACCCTCGTGGTCAGGTTGATCGTGCTCCGGCGTGGTCAATAACCTCTCAGAGTTGGTTTAGCGATTGCTAAGGCGCGACGTCCTCGCACGTTCGTAGTCGGATCGTCAAAGTCTACTCCACCAAAAATGATAGCCACCATCTCATCGAAAGATGGGACACCTCACGGTAGAGCGTGTCCATTGTTTCTGAATAAAAAATGATTACAGCAAGCGTTTCCACTCTTACGATGGAGGAGTGCGAAACACGGCAGCCACTTGAACTTACACAGTACTCCTACTACTAGCCATGTGCAGTGGTTCATACGTCAGTACTATATAATCTTGTTGCTAGTGTAGTAAGATATGACGATAACAAATGATGTTGTGCGCATGTCAACTATATGAACAGTAATGTAACATACCCCTTTTTTGACTGTCCGGTCGAGAATGAACGGTGAGATCAATGTTAACAGAACTAGGTCTACAGCGCACGGAGAGTATGGTGCTACAGTACTCCACGGAACATGAACCATATGAAGCATGAATCAGTGTTAGGCAGGGTGTATGAAGGGTGCATGGGAGCAAAAGTTCCCTCCTCGACCCACTTTTGGGTGTTTGGCAGAGTGCCTAAAGGGTGCATGAGACCACAGTAGTAGGTTAACACAAATACACTAGAAGCATGCATGAAGAGGGGTGCTGAGATGAGCATGTATGAAGAGGGAACACCTATAAGCTCCGTGAACTCCCGCACATAAAGGAGGAGCATGGCACTCCTCTCCTCCTTGAGCTCACGGAGCTCCACGTCCTTGGCCCTGAGCTCCGCATCCTTGGCAAGGAGCTCCCGTGCCAGGCGCTTCACCTTAGAGTCCGTCATCTTGTGCGCCACCATGGAACCAGGTAGAAGCAATGGGGAGAGGAAGCAAAGGGGGCGAAACGGATGAAAGGCAATGCAATCTACGGGAAGGCGGAGGGAGCCAGCCAAGGAGCGGGGTGAATCTTTTGGTTTTCACCATGGGAAAACACCAGTCGACGACTTTTCACTTCACGGAGCAGTGGGTTTTACAGGCATAGTCATCATGACTAATTGCTGCCGCGCCTGCTCTCGTTAATCAAAAAAATAAAAATCATGCCGTGCCTGCCACACCCAAAGATCAGTGCAACGCAGTGGTGGATACTTAAATTTACCTATCGGCAAGGAGAGAAAAAAAGGTGTGAAAAAACAAATGTGGCGGCGGCCTAGCTACTCGGTCGCACTAGCAAAACTAGCTAGCCACCGTGCTTCACTGATGTACTCGGCGGGAAAGGTGAGCTTTTGTGATTTGATGACTCATTTACTTGCTTCGGCGCTACGGTCAAGGAAGACCCAGAAAAGCGCGGTAGGGCATCCCACGTCTCGGCAAGGAAGAAAATATGCGTACACCACCCGAGAGGACCCAGAAACCACACAGTAGGTGATGAGGACATGACTACCTTGGATATGACCAAAAATATTGCATACATGTATATTTGTGAGGTGATTTCTAATGCAAACTATGCAATAATTTATTTGTGTCATCCACGACAAAAATACTTCACAAACTTTTGTGCCATGTCTAATTGCAGGTGTATGGGATATTTGTGCAATTCACATATGAAGATAAGGTGATAGAGGCGAGGGTGTCCCGATCTTTCGATGAGATGATAGCTATCGTTTTTGGTGGAGTAGACTTTGACGATCCGACTACGAACGTGCGAGGACGTCGCGCCTTAGCAATCGCTAAACCAACTCCGAGAGGTTATTGACCACGCCGGAGCACAATCAACCTGACCACAAGGGTCTATCTCCTGCAAGCAAACGAAGAACAAGCAAGAAACTAAGATTTGCAATCTGGATATTGCGAATATAAGATGAAAGCTTTATTGATCAAGGTGGGGTTCTGTGACGTCTTGGTCTGGTTGTTGAACACAAACGAAGTACGCGAAGTTGCAGCTATGGCGAACTTTTAATCTAAACAAAACCCAAAGTATAAACGGTACCCTAAGGGCTGTATATATGGAGGAAGAGGAGGGGATTTCGTGGCCCTTGAAGGAGCGGTCCGAAACCAACCCTATCTCTTGTTTCCCCACACATACGGACTCTAAAAACAGCCTATACTCAAGTATTTCGAAATTACATGGGCCTGGCCCAATAATAAGGTGACGCAGCACCTATAATAGCCTCTGGACGAAATTTATGAAGTGACATCTTGTATATTTCGTCCAAGGCTTCCTGCACTCATTATGGTGGCTTCAAAGTCCTGAAATCATCACTTGTAACTCCGTTCTTGTTCCCCTTGTGCATGCCATCATCTCCATGCTTGAACTTGCTCCAAGGTTCCTCTTTCTTGTCCAAGCTAGGCCCTTCATTTGTAAGCAAAACAAATGTATCCAATTTAGGCAGCATCATATTCTCATGAACTTTAGAATCATTACCAAGAAACGAAAGTACCTGATATTTTAATTGGCGTGCGCGAGCCCTAGTAATTGGTCCAGTATGTATAGAAGCAGGGGTTGTGGGTGTAACAATGGTATTGATGTCCTCATCATAAGGGAAAAAGAGAAGTTTAGGTGCTGTTCAAAAAGTCCTCTCACGTCACTTTTGGGCCAAGAGAAGATAGAGTCCAAGTCTCTCACGTTCTGGATTCAGACTCGGACTGCACAGACATACCTGACTCAAAACGCCAAGAACTATTTCATACGGACTCCGAATTGGGTGATTCTTTTTTTGTTGGAAAGTAGATTTCGTGCTCTTTCTAACCCAATTGGTTTCACCTTCAAATTCATCCGGAGCATTGAGTTGTCGTCGAAACAATCTGACGCTGTAGCAGAATCTGAGTCAAACTACAAGTCCAAAGGTGTTGCATCACCTTCACTTGGGCCCATTGGCCTTGTACGACCTAGGGTTAGTTTTAGGAAGCCTTGGGACGTCCTCCCACCTCCTTGGCCGCCACCCCTTGCTCCTATATAAGTAGATCCATCTAGTAGCTTTTTGCTTGGGTTTTGTTTAGATTAAAAGTTCGCCATAGCTGCAACTTCGCGTACTTCGTTTGTGTTCAACGACCAGACCAAGACGTCACAGAACCCCACCTTGATCAATAAAGCTTTCATCTTATATTCGCAATATCCAGATTGCAAATCTTAGTTTCTTGCTTGTTCTTCGTTTGCTTGCAGGAGATAGACCCTCGTGGTCAGGTTGATTGTGCTCCGGCGTGGTCAATAACCTCTAGGAGTTGGTTTAGCGATTGCTAAGGCGCGACGTCATCGCACGTTCGTAGTCGGATCGTCAAAGTCTACTCCACCAAAAACGATAGCTATCATCTCATCGAAAGATCGGGACACCCTCGCCTCTATCAAGTGGTATCAGTTTTCAGGTTGCTCGATGAGAATTTCCAGTTTTCCCTAGATTAGATTTATTTTCTTACCTATTGTTCAAGAAAAAGCCACAAAAAAAAAGTTAGATCTATTCATCCTTTGTCCAAGCCAGTCTGAGCCTTTGCAATTTTCTTTTCATTGTTTGCATTATTGAATTATCGGTTGCATCGTCGTGTTCAGTTGCTGGTCTTAGTATCTAGTTCGTTTAGAGTTTCGAGTTCTGTTCACATTAGTCACGCCGCCGCTGCATCGTTATTCCTTCCGCTGTCCACCATCCCATCCATCACTTTCCACATCGTGCTACCCACTGTTCATTGTCATAATCATAGTTGAGGTCGTTCACAACTGTGCTTGATCCAATCTACATCTTATCTAGTTTGTTTTGGAAAGAGGGAGAGAGAAAAAAGAGAGAAAAAAAAGTTAAAAAAAAAGTTACAGAAAAAAAAGAGAGAAAGAAAAAGAAAAAAAGTGTGAGAAAAAAAAAGAGAGAAGAAAAAAAACAAAATTCAGATCTATCTAGACTCAATCTCGTAGCTGAATTCGGATTGGAATCTGTTTTACGCTGTGTTCAGTAAAACAGGCATATCTTTTTCATACGAAGTCTGTTTTAGCTCAGTGAGTACTCAAATTAAAGCTAGCGACGAGCCGCATCTAAATAGTTGCAGAAGCTAGTTCAATATTTGACACCTCAAAATCGGCTTCTAAATAGGTCTTTTTGCCCTCCGAAGTTCACGAACACAGCTTGTTCCAGTTTTTCAGGCCTGTTTTAGAATTTTTTGACTCATCATATCAACTCGGAATTGAGTGATTCTTTTTGCATTTGAAAGCTTGAGTCAGTGCCTTTCTTGAGAAAAATTATCATAAAATTGGCACAAACTTTTATAGAGTAAAGTTGGAGAGAGAATTTGATGAGGACATGAATACCTTGGATACGACCAAAAATATTGCATACATGTATATTTGTGAGGTGATTTCTAATGCAAACTATGCAATAATTTATTTGTGTCATCCAGGACAAAAATACTTCACAAGCTTTTGTGCCATGTCTAATTGCAGGTGTATGGGACATTTGTACAATTCACATATGAAGATAAGGGAAAACGAGAAGTTTAGGTGCTGTTCAAAAAGTCCTCTCACGTCACTTTTGGGCCAAGAGAAGATAGAGTCCAAGTCTCTCACGTTCTGGATTCAGATTCGGACTGCAGAGACATACCTGACTCAAAACGCCAAGAACTTTTTCATACGGACTCCGAATTGGGTGATTCTTTTTTTGTTGGAAAGTAGATTTCGTGCTCTTTCCAACCCAATTAAATTCACCTTAAAATTCATCCGGAGCTATGAGTTATTGACGAAACAATCTGACGCTGCAGCAGAATCCGAGTCAAACTACAAGTCCAAAGGTGTTGCATCACCTCCACTTGGGCCCATGAGCCTTGTACGACCTAGGGTTAGTTTTAGGCTGCCTTGGGACGTCCTCCCACCTCCTTGGCCGCCACCCCTTACTCCTATATAAGTAGATCCATCTAGTAGCTTTTTCCTTAGGATTTGTTTAGTTAAAAGTTAGCCATTGCAACTTCGTGTACTTCGTTTGTGTCCAACGACCAGACCAAGACCGCTTTCGGATCCTCACATTTATCAATACTTCATCTATATTCGCAATATTCAGATTGCATTATCATATTCTTGCTTGTTCTTCGATTGCGTGCAGGAATAGACCTTCGTGGTCAGGCTGATCGTGCTTTCAGCATCGTCAGTAACCTCGGAAGATTGGTTTAGCGATTGCTAAGGCGCAACGTCGTGCACGTTTGTAGTCGGATCGTCAAAGTCATCTCCACCAAATCGATAGTTATCATCTCATCGAAAGATCGGGACACCCCGCCTCTATCAAGTGGTATCAGATTCCCAGGTTGCTCGGTGAGAATTTCCAGTTTTCCCTAGGTTAGATTTATTTTCTTACCTATTGTCCAGGAAAAAGCCACAAAAAAATAAGTTAGATCTATTCATCCTTTGTCCAAGCCAGTCTGAGCCTTTGCAATTTTCTTTTCATTGTTTGCATTATTGAATTATCGGTTGCATCGTCATGTCGAGTTGCTGGTCTTAGTGTCTAGTTTCTTTAGAGTTTCGAGTTCTGTTCACATTAGTCACGCCGCCGCTGCATCATTATCCCTTCCGCTGTTCACAACCTCTCATCCATCAAATTCCACCACGTACTACCCACCGTTCATTGTCATAATCATAGCTGACGCCGTTAATATCTTCGCTTGATCCAATCTGCATCTTATCTAGTTTGTTTTGGAAAGAGAGAAAAAAAAAGTCAAAAAAAAAAGAGAAAAAAAGTGAGATAAAAAAAAAAAGAGAAGAAAAAAAAATTCGGATCTATCTAGACTCACTCTCGTACCTGATTTCGGATTCGAATCTGTTTTGCGCACTGTTCAGTAAAACAGGCGTATCTTCCTCATACGAATTCCGTTTTGGCTCCGTGAGTACTCAAATTAAAGCTAGCGATGAGCCGCATCTAAATAGTTACAAAAGCAAGTTCAATATTTAACACCTCAAAATCGGCTTCTAAATAGGTCTTTTTGCCCTCCGAAGTTCATGAACACAGCTTATTCCAGTTTTTCAGGCCAGTTTTAGAATTTTTTGACTCCTCATATCAACTCAGAATTGAGTGATTATTTTTGCATTTGAAAGCTTGAGTCAGTGCCTTTCTTGAGAAAAATTATCATAAAATTGGCACAAACTTTTATAGAGTAAAGTTGGAGAGAGAATTGTTGGTATATGCTACTTGGTAGTTGTTTCTCATCATTATCTTTACTGCCATTGTGATCTTCACTTATATCTTGTTGTCCGGAGCTACTTCATATCCTTTCTTGATGCTAGTTGTGCTACGCCGTGACGTCATTAGTGTTCTAGGCTCGCGTCTCTAGTCCGGTCTAGCCTAGGACCAGCACAGTACCGTCGTTGAGCGTTTATTCAACATTGCATCTCTGAATTGATTATTGCTAATCTTTTGCTACCATATATAGCCAACCCAACTCCACATATTTCTACACCGTGTATACGTACGTTCACCTGGCAATCGCTTTACTCAATCTTCGGAGTTATTTGACACCGCTGGTTGCCCGTCACCACCTGCTGCATGGTAAGAACTTGTAAGATATTGATATTTGCTTTACTGTGAGCGCTTTACCACCACATCCTAGTAGTTCATAGGAATATTATTCTCGATTTTTTTTTGTTTCTACTAATCATGGCAGGTTCCGGAGTTGTTAGTTCTTGGGCTTCATCGATCGTGGGAGATTTGCCATCACCTAAGAAAATACAACAACCACCACAAGAGGAGCAATTACATCAGAATGCACATAATCAGGTTAATGTTTCCATGCCACCATTTACTGGTCGTTTTAGGCCTGATTTATATATTGAATGGGAGTACGAAATAAATGCTATATTTGCTTCCCATAATTTTGATGAGCGTGAAAAATTTCAAGCTGCTGTTAGTACTTTTAGTAGCTTTGCTTTAGTTTGGTGGAGTGAATATTGTCGGTTAAACCCTGATCTTATACCTACTACTTGGGATGATTTAAAACTTGTCATGAGAGATAGATTCGTTGATGTTTATTATACTCGTGGCATGATTAAAAAATTACAACATTTAAAACAAGGCACTGACACGGTAACAAAATACTATGATGATTTACCAACTACATTATTGCACTCATTTTTAGAAGAATGTGAAGAAGATTTTATGGATAGATTTTGGGGAGGATTAAACTGTGATATTCAAGAGATTCTAATTCATGAAGAGTGTTATCCTATGGACCATTTGTTTCGTCTTGCTTGCAAAGCTGAACAGGAAATAAAACGACGTGTTGGCCACAAGGAGAACAAGCGCACGGTGCACATTCCAAGTGTTGATACAGATGTTTCTTCAACTACTAGGCGTACTATGACAACCACATCCATTGTTGTGAGGACTACATCACCTCCACCATGTGACACATCACCCCCGAGAGTGGCTACATCAGCTGAGTTGATCATAAGAGGTAATGACAAAGGTACTGATCTTCCACCTCTACATGAGAATGAGGAATGCCTTGTCAATTTAAATGCACCATCTGATCAGCTACCCACTACTTTGATCACACCACCTATTTTAGAGGACTATGTTGATAATTTGACTTTGCCATGTGACCAAACAACTAAAAGATCAACAATTTCGAGTGGACCCATTGAATTAACTATTAATATGAAAGAACCTTGTGAATCAGGGAATAAATCAGATTTGGATCAAATACGTTTGAAAATAATTGTGCCAATGTTTAATCATTTTGATATGACCTCTAATCTTGGTGATGATTCTGTGTCAAATGACTTATTGCATGTTTGCTTATTTAAGCATGTTGTAGCATGTAAATTTGATGCAAGTAAGGTTTATTCACCAATGTTGGGATGGTTTAATGATGAACATTGTCAACCTTTTGAAATGAATAAGGGCTTCACTTATATATGCAAACTGAGTTGCAATATTTTCATGCCTTCTACTTCTTGTGATAATATTTTGGCTTTAGATTTTATGAACTATGAAGGTTACTCATGTATACATGTGTCATATGTGCAAAAACCAAGGGAAGTAAAAATGGATGACATATACATATACAACATGTACACCTTGTCTCTTTTGTTAGCCACATTTCAGATTAAGCAACGCCGAGGACGGCTTTGTTTTCAAGAAGGGGAGGATGATGAGGACATGAATACCTTGGATACGACAAAAAATATTGCATACATGTATATTTGTGAGGTGATTTCTAATGCAAACTATGCAATAATTTATTTGTGTCATCCAGGACAAAAATACTTCACAAACTTTTGTGCCATGTCTAATTGCAGGTGTATGGGACATTTGTACAATTCACATATGAAGATAAGGGAAAACGAGAAGTTTAGGTGCTGTTCAAAAAGTCCTCTCACGTCACTTTTGGGCCAAGAGAAGATAGAGTCCAAGTCTCTCACGTTCTGGATTCAGATTCGGACTGCACAGACATACCTGTCTCAAAACGCCAAGAACTTTTTCATACGGACTCCGAATTGGGTGATTCTTTTTTTGTTGGAAAGTAGATTTCGTGCTCTTTCCAACCCAATTGGATTCACCTTAAAATTCATCTGGAGCTATGAGTTATTGACGAAACAATCTGACGCTGCAGCAGAATCCGAGTCAAACTACAAGTCCAAAGGTGTTGCATCACCTCCACTTGGGCCCATGAGCCTTGTACGACCTAGGGTTAGTTTTAGGCTGCCTTGGGACGTCCTCCCACCTCCTTGGCCGCCACCCCTTACTCCTATATAAGTAGATCCATCTAGTAGCTTTTTCCTTGGGATTTGTTTAGTTAAAAGTTAGCCATTGCAACTTCGTGTACTTCGTTTGTGTCCAACGACCAGACCAAGACCGCTTTCGGATCCCCACCTTTATCAATACTTCATCTATATTCGCAATATTCAGATTGCTTCACTTATATATGCAAACTGAGTTGCAATATTTTCATGCCTTCTACTTCTTGTGATAATATTTTTGCTTTAGATTTTATGAACTATGAAGGTTACTCATGTATACATGTGTCATATGTGCAAAAACCAAGGGAAGTAAAAATGGATGACATATACATATACAACATGTACACCTTGTCTCTTTTGTTAGCCACATTTCAGATTAAGCAACGCCGAGGACGGCTTTGTTTTCAAGAAGGGGAGGATGATGAGGACATGAATACCTTGGATACGACCAAAAATATTGCATACATGTATATTTGTGAGGTGATTTCTAATGCAAACTATGCAATAATTTATTTGTGTCATCCAGGACAAAAATACTTCACAAACTTTTGTGCCATGTCTAATTGCAGGTGTATGGGACATTTGTACAATTCACATATGAAGATAAGGGAAAACAAGAAGTTTAGGTGCTGTTCAAAAAGTCCTCTCACGTCACTTTTGGGCCAAGAGAAGATAGAGTCCAAGTCTCTCACGTTCTGGATTCAGATTCGGACTGCACAGACATACCTGACTCAAAACGCCAAGAACTTTTTCATACGGACTCCGAATTGGGTGATTCTTTTTTTGTTGGAAAGTAGATTTCGTGCTCTTTCCAACCCAATTGGATTCACCTTAAAATTCATCCGGAGCTAAGAGTTATTGACGAAACAATCTGACGCTGCAGCAGAATCCGAGTCAAACTACAAGTCCAAAGGTGTTGCATCACCTCCACTTGGGCCCATGAGCCTTGTACGACCTAGGGTTAGTTTTAGGCTGCCTTGGGACGTCCTCCCACCTCCTTGGCCGCCACCCCTTACTCCTATATAAGTAGATCCATCTAGTAGCTTTTTCCTTAGGATTTGTTTAGTTAAAAGTTAGCCATTGCAACTTCGTGTACTTCGTTTGTGTCCAACGACCAGAGCAAGACCGCTTTCGGATCCTCACCTTTATCAATACTTCATCTATATTCGCAATATTCAGATTGCATTATCATATTCTTGCTTGTTCTTCGATTGCGTGCAGGAATAGACCTTCGTGGTCAGGCTGATCGTGCTTTCAGCATCGTCAGTAACCTCGGAAGATTGGTTTAGCGATTGCTAAGGCGCAACATCGTGCACGTTTGTAGTCGGATCGTCAAAGTCGTCTCCACCAAATCGATAGTTATCATCTCTTCGAAAGATCGGGACACCCCGCCTCTATCAGAATTGTTGGTATATGCTACTTGGTAGTTGTTTCTCATCATTATCTTTACTGCCATTGTGATCTTCACTTATATCTTGCTGTCCAGAGCTACTTCATATCCTTTATTGATGCTAGTTGTGCTACGCCGTGACCTCATTAGTGTTCTAGGCTCGCGTCTCTAGTCCGGTCCAGCCTAGGACCAGCACAGTACCGTCGTTGAGCGTTTATTCAACATTGCATCTCTGAATTGATTATTGCTAATCTTTTGCTACCATATATAGCCAACCCAGCTCCACATATTTCTACACCGTGTATACGTACTTTCGCCTGGCAATCGCTTTACTCAATCTTCGGAGTTATTTGACATCGCTGGTTGCTCGTCACCACCTGCTGCATGGTAAGAACTTGTAAGATATTGATATTTGCTTTACTGTGAGCGCTTTACCACCACATCTGATGAGGACATCAATACCATTGTTACACCCACAGCCCCTGCTGCTATACATACTGGACCAATTACTAGAGCTCGCGCACGCCAATTAAATTATCAGGTACTTTCGTTTCTTGGTAATGATTCTAATGTTCATGAGAATATGATGCTGCCTAAATTGGATACATTTGTTTTGCTTACAAATGAAGGGCCTAGCTTGGACAAGAAAGAGGAACCTTGGAGCAAGTTCAAGCATGGAGATGATGGCATGCGCAAGGGGAACAAGAACGGAGTTACAAGTGATGATTTCAGGACTTTGAAGCCACCATAAGGAGTCCAGGAAGCCTTGGACGAAATATACAAGATGCCACTTCATAAATTTCGTCCAGAGGCTATTATAGGTGCTGCGTCACCTTATTATTGGGCCAGGCCCATGTAATTTCGAAATACTTGAGTATAGGCTATTTTTAGAGTCCGTATGTGTGGGGAAACAAGAGATAGGGTTGGTTTCGGACCCCTCCTTCAAGGGCCACGAAATCCCCCCCCCCTCTTCCTCCATATATACAGCCCTTAGGGCACCGTTTAGACTTTGGGTTTTGTTTAGATTAAAAGTTCGCCATAGCTGCAACTTCGCGTACTTCGTTTGTGTTCAACGACCAGACCAAGACGTCACAGAACCCCACCTCGATCAATAAAGCTTTCATCTTATATTCGCAATATACAGATTGCAAATCTTAGTTTCTTGCTTGTTCTTCGTTTGCTTGCAGGAGATAGACCCTTGTGGTCAGGTTGATTGTGCTCCGGCGTGGTGAATAACCTCTCGGAGTTGGTTTAGCGATTGCTAAGGCGCGACGTCCTCGCACGTTCATAGTCGGATCGTCAAAGTCTACTCCACCAAAAACGATAGCTATCATCTCATCGAAAGATCGGGACACCCTCGCCTCTATCAGCCTGACCGCGAAGGTCTATTCCTGCACGCAATCGAAGAACAAGCAAGAATATGATAATGCAATCTGAATATTGCGAATATAGATGAAGTATTGATAAAGGTGGGGATCCGAAAGCGGTCTTGGTCTGGTCGTTGGACACAAACGAAGTACACGAAGTTGCAATGGCTAACTTTTAACTAAACAAATCTCAAGCAAAAAGCTACTAGATGGATCTACTTATATAGGAGCAAGGGGTGGCGGCCAAGGAGGTGGGAGGACGTCCCAAGGCAGCCTAAAACTAACCCTAGGTCGTACAAGGCCAATGGGCCCAAGTGGAGGTGATGCAACACCTTTGGACTTGTAGTTTGACTCGGATTCTGCTACAGCGTCAGATTGTTTCGACGACAACTCAACGCTCCGGATGAATTTGAAGGTGAAACCAATTGGGTTAGAAAGAGCACGAAATCTACTTTCCAACAAAAAAAGAATCACCCAATTCGGAGTCCGTATTAAATAGTTCTTGGCGTTTTGAGTCAGGTATGTCTGTGCAGTCCGAATCTGAATCCAGAACGTGAGAGACTTGGACTCTATCTTCTCTTGGCCCAAAAGTGACGTGAGATGACTTTTTGAACAGCACATAAACTTCTCTTTTTCCCTTATGTTCATATGTGGATTGTACAAATCTCCCATACACCTGCAATTAGACATGGTACAAAAGTTTGTGAACTATTTTTGTCTTGGATGACATAAATAAATTATTGCATAGTTTGCATTAGAAATCACCTCACAAATATACATGTATGCAATATTTTTGGTCATATCCAAGGTAGTCATGTCCTCATCAAGGCGCTTTGGGACGAGCTTAAACTGGCCTTGCGGGAAGACGCCGCGCCTATCACTGCTCCCGTTCCAGCTCCCGTCGCCCCGACTGCGCCAGCGCCCATCCCCGTGGCATTGATGGCCTGGGAGCCACACATTGTTGCCGAGCTTGAAGCCACGGGGTTCCACGAGGTCCCCGCTAACTTTCATGCACCCATGCACCTGCCAGTGCATGCGCCTACGCATGCACTGACGCGCGCACCCGTGCCGGTGCCCGTGCACACGAATGTCTCTGCCGCACGATTGACAGAGCCTGTCCCCACGCCGGTGCCAGTGCCCCCCTCAGCGGCATGGATCGCCGCCGTCGACCGCTTCCTTGCACCAACGCCAGTCGCCTCCTCCCGCCAGTTGACTGGCTCCTGGAGATCGAAGTCCAGAACATTTTGGACTTCCTTGAAGCTAGTGCCAACGTCCAGGAGTACGCGAACAACGGCGCAAGACACCGCCGTCACTGCCGGTAAGTGGCCCAACGACACACAGAGCACGGCAGAGGAGCCGCTTCCCGCCGCAAGACGCCTCCGCCGCCGCCGCGTGATCTAAATATGCCATGACAAACGTTCGGATTGCCATGCTTAAAATCCGAACATTTGGGATTTATCATTTGCATTTATTTTAGTTCGATCATGGTATGAATGTAAAGTCGTAGTCAGACTGAATGGAATCTATGGTTTGATCGATTGAATGTTCTGCTAGAGCCGTATCAAATGAAATATAAAACGTCATCAAGCGACATGTATTCCTTCTCATCGCAAACATTTCATATTAAATACCACGTCAATTCCAAATATTTTTTTAGGGAAGCAGGTTCCAAATACTTGTAGGGTGCGAGTAGTCCCCTTGTTTCTGCACTATAGGCGATACATCTATTTATCCACGTATTTAATTTTTAGTAGATACTACTAGCCTAACTTGTCCATCGCGGTCACTTTTGTTCCTAAACTTGTTACATACTCCAATACTAGTACTAGTACTAGCAAGATGCCCGTGCGTTGCACGGAACATCAAGATGCATTTGTATGAGTAGTTTATCTTCTGGGAGAAAAGGATGAACGAGGGAAGGCCTTATTTGCAAATGTGGAGATAGAAATCAGACGTCAGATAGAAATCGGACGTCCTATATTGCAGGATGGCAGGCACACCATCATCACCAACTCTGTTTTTTTATAAGAGTAGGGATTACATGAAACTGGTGCTGTAACTTGTGAATGCGTCCAGATTCGGTCAACGGCCCCACCGCCCACGCGTTCTTCGTGTTTACCCGTGCGTCTAAACGTAGAAGGGGAGGAGATAGAGAGCAGACATGGAACCCACCACTAAGTGATGTGGAATAATACATGCTCACGAACCGATCCCACTAATGTACTAAAGTTAATATAAAAACATATTGTCCATTAAATAGGCTGTGGTAATATAAAAACATCATATCAACAAAGGGGAGTACAGCAAACGTTGCTACTATGTTGCCTATTGACATGCGGCTTGAAGGCCCTGGTCGCATGTTCGATCCTTGTCTTTTTTATTTTTTAATTTATACTAGTAAGGTACACGTGCATTGCACGCATGAGATTTGGCAACCAAATTATGAATAAATACCGCTCCATAGCATGTAAGCTTTGATTCATATATGCATGATGTACATGTTCATTTAATCCTTATAGTTCATCTCATTCAAAATCAATAAGTTTTATAAAAAAGTTAATCTATTTTAAGATTCATGGAATTGTGCATTGTAGAGCATAAAGTCAAAACAAATAATGGCAATTCATTTAGAAAAAATTAAATTGGGCAATTATGATATAGAAGATTCTAGAACAAAGGAGAAGTGCTTGTGTTTTGAGGTTTGTGCATTATGCTTAAGTCCAACCATGCAGTCTTCGAGATTGTACATGTGGCAGAATGTGGTGGAATGTAGAAGATATCCAACGGCCAGTGGTGCTCGGATTTTCCATCTCTGCACTGTCGGATTGGCTTCATCCAACGACCATCTTTCAAAGTTATTCGCACACTATATAGGGGTGTAGATATGGTTCCAAATTTGCTCCATGAAAGTTGGGCCCCCTGGTGTGTAGTTTGTAGCACTTTAATTTCTGGGTCGAAATTTGTTCCATTACAGGTGGACTCCTGATGAGGACATCAATACCATTGTTACACCCACAGCCCCTGCTTCTATACATACTGGACCAATTACTAGAGCTCGCGCACGCCAATTAAAATATCAGGTACTTTCGTTTCTTGGTAATGATTCTAAAGTTCATGAGAATATGATGCTGCCTAAATTGGATACATTTGTTATGCTTACAAATGAAGGGCCTAGCTTGGACAAGAAAGAGGAACCTTGGAGCAAGTTCAAGCATGGAGATGATGGCATGCACAAGGGGAACAAGAACGGAGTTACAAGTGATGATTTCAGGACTTTGAAGCCACCATAATGAGTGCAGGAAGCCTTGGACGAAATATACAAGATGTCACTTCATAAATTTCGTCCAGAGGCTATTATAGGTGCTGCGTCACCTTATTATTGGGCCAGGCCCATGTAATTTCGAAATACTTGAGTATAGGCTGTTTTTAGAGTCTGTATGTGTGGGGAAACAAGAGATAGGGTTGGTTTCGGACCCCTCCTTCAAGGGCCACGAAATCCCCTCCTCTTCCTCCATATATACAGCCCTTAGGGCACCGTTTAGACTTTGGGTTTTGTTTAGATTAAAAGTTCGCCATAGCTGCAACTTCGCGTACTTCGTTTGTGTTCAACGACCAGACCAAGACGTCACAGAACCCCACCTTGATCAATAAAGCTTTCATCTTATATTCGCAATATCCAGATTGCAAATCTTAGTTTCTTGCTTGTTCTTCGTTTGCTTGCAGGAGATAGACCCTTGTGGTCAGGTTGATTGTGCTCCAGCGTGGTCAATAACCTCTCGGAGTTGGTTTAGCGATTGCTAAGGTGCGACGTCCTCGCACGTTCGTAGTCGGATCGTCAAAGTCTACTCCACCAAAAACGATAGCTATCATCTCATCGAAAGATCGGGACACCCTCGCCTCTATCATCCTCCATGTACCTGATCACACATAGTGTTTCCGTTTGAGGTAGTAGCCATGTCTCATGTGTAGAAAGTAGTAGTTCGGAGAGGAGCGAGTTCACCTTATCTTCGATAGCCTTTGCTCGAGCTCTTGTCATGGGTCCAAGTGGTGTCGTGGGAGATGTAGATACGTCCATGGGGATGACCGTGGGATGCTCCGCATCATCTCCCCCCCCCCTTGGGAAGGATCTGACCTCGGATCGAAATCTTCATCACCATGGTAGGGCGAGAGGTCCTTGATGTTGAAGATGTCGCTCACGTTGTACTTGTCGTGCGGGAGGTCAATCTTGTAAGCGTTGTTGTTGCAGCGTGCTAGCACCTTGAAGGGTCCATTGGCTCGTGGTAGAAGTTTGGACTTGCGTTCGTTGGGGAAACGGTCCTTGCGAAGGTGTAGCCACACGAGATCTCCAACGTTGAATATCATGGGTTGCTTGTTGACGTTGAGCTTGGTCGCGAGTCGTTGTACTTGGCGCTCGATGGTGTGTCTTGTATCTTCATGCATCTTCTTGAGGTAGCTCACCCGGGCACTTGCGTCCATGTTGATGCGCTCTTGTAGTGGTAGAGGAAGAATGTCCAATGGGAACAACGGGTTGAAACCGTAGACGACCTCGAAAGGGGACTTGCCGGTAGTCGAATGTCTTGCACGGTTGTAGGCGTACTCAGCGATGGGTAGGCACTCCTCCCACTCCTTGATGTTCCTCTTGATCAACACGCGTAGTCGAGTGGAGAGCGTTCGGTTTGTCACTTCCGTTTGGCCGTCGGTTTGTGGATGGTATGCCGTGGAGAATAATAGCTTGATGCCGAGCTTGGCGCACAAGGTCTTCCAAAAGTAACTCAAGAACTTAACGTCGCGGTCCGAGACAATCGTCTTAGGCACTCCATGTAGACGCAAGATTTCTCTACAAAAAAGATTTGCAATATGTGAAGCATCGTCTATCTTTTTGCAAGGAATGAAATGTGCCATTTTAGAGAATCGGTCCACAACAACAAACACGGAATCCTTTCCATTTCTAGTCCTAGGCAAACCAAGCACAAAATCCATGCTAATATCTTCCCATGGGTGATATGGAATTGGAAGTGGTGTAGAAAGACCATGAGATTGAGCTTTGGACTTAGCTTTGCGACATGTCAAACATCGGTTGGTGAAGCGTGAGACGTTGCGGAACATCTTGGGCCAAAATTAGTTCTTAGAGAGCGTAGCAAATGTCTTGTTTCGTCCAAGTGTCCCATTAGTCCTCCTCCATGAGATTCTTGCAAAAGTAACAAACGAAGAGAAGACTCGGGGATGCAAAGTTTGTTAGCTCTCATAAGATAATCATCTTTGATGTAATAGCGTTCCCAAGATGGATGCATCAAACACTTGGCATAAGGAATTGCAAAAGTAGGATCATGCGCATAAAAGTCTTTTATGTGCTCAAAGCCAATGACATTCAATTCAAGTTTAGTAACAAGCATGCATATACGGGAAAGCGCATCCGCCACAACATTTTCCTTACCTTTGATGTACTTGATGACATAAGGAAATGACTCAATGAATTCACTCCACTTAGCATGACGCTTGTTCAACTTAGTTTGACCCTTAAGGTACTTAAGCGTTTCATGGTCGGTATGAATGACAAATTCATGAGGGCGAAGATAATGTTCCCATTCACGCAAAACTTGCACTAAAGCATATAGCTCTTTGTCATAGATGGGATAGTTGAGTTGCGCTCCGGAGAGTTTCTCACTAAAGTATGCGATGGGGCGCTTCTCTTGCGTTAACACACCTCCTATGCCATTACCACTAGCATCGCAATGAATTTCAAAGGGTTTATCAAAGTTGGGTAAAGCAAGCACGGGAGCATGAGTAAGCAAATTCTTTAGCTCATTAAATGCGGCATCTTGAGATGGTCCCCAAACAAAGGGTGCATTTTTCTTACTCAAAGCATGTAAAGGAGACGCAATGGTGCTAAAATCCTTAACAAATCTACGGTAGAAACCGGCTAAACCAAGAAAACTACGCACTTCTTGCAAGTCGGTTGGTTGGGGACAAGTTTTAATAGCATTGATCTTAGATTCATCTACATGAACACCCTTAGAAGACACAACGAAACCCAAGAAAACAAGCTTGTCAACACCAAAAAGGCATTTGTCCGTATTAGCATAAAGGCGCTCTTTCCTAAGGGTTTGCAACATGGTTCTAAGATGGGTGACATGAGCTTTGAGAGATTTGCTAAATACAAGAATATCATCAAAGTAGACCACAACAAATACGCCAATATAGGGTCGAAGAACAAAATGCATGACTCTCATGAAAGTACCGGGTGCTTCAGATAAGCCCATTGGCATAACAAGCCATTCATATAAGCCAAATTTGGTCTTAAATGCGGTTTTCCATTCATCACCTTCTTGGATGCGTATTTGATAGTAACCACTTTTAAGGTCAATTTTAGAGAAAATGGTGGCTCCGCTAAGCTCATCTAGCATATCATCTAGGCGTAGGATAGGGTAACGATAACGCACGGTAATAGCATTGATAGGACGACAATCGGAACACATGCGAAATGTACCATCTTTCTTGGGAACAAGGATTACCGGGACGACACACGGGCTCAAGCTTTCGCGTACTTGGCCGTTGTCGATGAGTTGTTGTACTTGCCGAAGGATCTCCTTGGTTTCCTCGGGGTTGACGCGGTAGGGAGCCTTGTTAGGAAGGGGTGCTCCCGGAACGAGGTCGATTCGGTGTTCGATGCCTCGTAGAGGAGGTAGACCCGGAGGTAGCTCGTCGGGGAAAACATCTTGGAATTCCTGCAATAGAGAAGATAACACTAAAGGTAGATTGTGAGAGTTGTTAGTTTTGGGTGCCTCATCCTTGCACAAAAGGACATAGTGCATAACACTGGATGGGTTCTCACACACTGCTCTCATCTCACGTTTGGTGGCAAAGAGGAGTAGGTTTTTCTTGTCGCTCATTGTGGAGGCACTCGATTTGGGCTTGTGGCGCTCACTCTCTTTATGGTGGTTCGCTCTCTCACTATTCTCTCCACGATGGGTGGCTTGCTTGTCGGCGATCACTTGACTTGGAGACATAGGTCGTAGCACGCACTCCTTCCCTTTCATCTTGAAGCTATAGTGATTCATTCGCCCATTGTGGATGACGCCTCGGTCAAATTGCCATGGTCGTCCAAGAATGAGGTGGCAAACGGACATCGGAACGACATCACACTCCAAAGTGTCTTCGTATGCTCCGATCTTGAAGGAAACTTGCACCATATGCTCGACTTGGATAGTGCCGGAGTCACTTAGCCATTGAACCTTGTAAGGATGCGGGTGCTTCATCTTGACTAGTTGGAGCTTGGAGCATAGTTCTTCACTTGCCAAGTTATGGCAACTTCCTCCATCGATGATTACTTTCACGGGCATTCCATTGATGCCGGCCTTGGTGTGGAAGATATGGCATCTTTGGTCTTCGTCTTGTTGATGTTGAAGAGTCAAGACCTTGGAGACAACAAGAGCAGGGCTCGGATCTTGGTCACAAAAGACTTGATCATCTTCATCGTCGTTCACTTGCCGGTGCATGGCCACTTGCTCAAGGGCTTCCATTTCGCCTTCACTCATTGAGTCGTATGTACCATCGTCGTTGAAGATCATGGTGCGTTTGTCGGTACACTCGAAGGACTTGTGGCCTCGGCCGCCGCATGTGAAGCATTTGATGGAACTTGTCTTGACGGTCTCATCCGGTGGAGTTGTAGATGATGAAGCTCTTGGCTTGAAGTTGCTTGGAGTAGGAGGACGGCTTGAGGTTGTCAAAGTTTTCTTGTAATTGGACTTGTCGCCGTTGCTTGTAGAAGGCTTGGTTGAGGTAGACGGTGTTGGAGTCGTAGAAGCTTGGGTGTTGGAGAAGCCATAGGACTTGGATGAGAACTTGGCATACTTGAAGTCATCTTGCACTTGACGTTCCGCCTTGGTAGCTTGATGCACTAGCTCAATGAGGTTTGAGTATGGTTGGAAGTCGGCGATCTTCTTGATAGGATGATTGAGTCCATTCAAGAAACGTGCCATAGTTTGCTCATCATCTTCCGTGACATTGGCTCGTATCATGGCAATCTCCATTTCCTTGTAGTACTCTTCAACGCTCTTGGTTCCTTGCTTGAGGAGTTGGAGTTTCTTGAAGAGGTCGCGGTTGTAGTAGGTTGGCACAAAACGTGCTCTCATGACATCCTTCATTTTGCGCCCAAGTGGTGATTGGTGGTTCACCTCTTGCCTCACGACGCTCAATGACTTGTTCCCACCATATGAGGACGTAGTCTTGGAACTCAAGGGATGCCATAGCGATCTTCTTCTCTTCCTCATAGTTGTGCAATCGAAAGATCTTGTCGACCTTCAATGCCCATGATAGGTACTCTTCGGGGTCATTGCTTCCATTGAAATTGGGCATGGTGAACTTGAGCTTGTCGTAGCGTTGCTCTTCATTGTGTTTGGGTCGAGGGTGATGACGTCCTTGCCAAGGAGGATTGTCCCCCTCAACTTGCTCTTGTTGATAGAGGCGAGGGTGTCCCGATCTTTCGATGAGATGATAGCTATCGTTTTTGGTGGAGTAGACTTTGACGATCCGACTACGAACGTGCGAGGACGTCGCGCCTTAGCAATCGCTAAACCAACTCCGAGAGGTTATTGACCACGCCGGAGCACGATCAACCTGACCACGAGGGTCTATTTCCTGCAAGCAAACGAAGAACAAGCAAGAAACTAAGATTTGCAATCTAGATATTGCGAATATAAGATGAAAGCTTTATTGATCAAGGTGGGGTTCTGTGACGTCTTGGTCTGGTCGTTGAACACAAACGAAGTACGCGAAGTTGCAGCTATGGCGAACTTTTAATCTAAACAAAACCCAAAGTCTAAACGGTGCCCTAAGGGCTGTATATATGGAGGAAGAGGAGGGGATTTCGTGGCCCTTGAAGGAGGGGTCCGAAACCAACCCTATCTCTTGTTTCCCCACACATACGGACTCTAAAAACAGCCTATACTCAAGTATTTCGAAATTACATGGGCCTGGCCCAATAATACGGTGACGCAGCACCTATAATAGCCTCTGGACGAAATTTATGAAGTGACATCTTGTATATTTCGTCCAAGGCTTCCTGCACTCATTATGGTGGCTTCAAAGTCCTGAAATCATCACTTGTAACTCCGTTCTTGTTCCCCTTGTGCATGCCATCATCTCCATGCTTGAACTTGCTCCAAGGTTCCTCTTTCTTGTCCAAGCTAGGACCTTCATTTGTAAGCAAAACAAATGTATCCAATTTAGGCAACATCATATTCTCATGAACTTTAGAATCATTACCAAGAAACGAAAGTACCTGATATTTTAATTGGCGTGCGCGAGCTCTAGTAATTGGTCCAGTATGTATAGAAGCAGGGGCTGTGGGTGTAACAATGGTATTGATGTCCTCATCACCTGGGAATCTGATACCACTTGATAGAGGCGAGGGTGTCCCGATCTTTCGATGAGATGATAGCTATCGTTTTTGGTGGAGTAGACTTTGACGATCCGACTACGAACGTGCGAGGACGTCGCGCCTTAGCAATCGCTAAACCAACTCCGAGAGGTTATTGACCACGCCGGAGCACAATCAACCTGACCACGAGGGTCTATCTCCTGCAAGCAAACGAAGAACAAGCAAGAAACTAAGATTTGCAATCTGGATATTGCGAATATAAGATGAAAGCTTTATTGATCAAGGTGGGGATCTGTGACGTCTTGGTCTGGTCGTTGAACACAAACGAAGTACGCGAAGTTGCAGCTATGGCGAACTTTTAATCTAAACAAAACCCAAAGTCTAAACGGTGCCCTAAGGGCTGTATATATGGAGGAAGAGGAGGGGATTTCGTGGCCCTTGAAGGAGGGGTCCGAAACCAACCCTATCTCTTGTTTCCCCACACATACGGACTCTAAAAACAGCCTATACTCAAGTATTTCGAAATTACATGGGCCTGGCCCAATAATAAGGTGACGCAGCACCTATAATAGCCTCTGGACGAAATTTATGAAGTGACATCTTGTATATTTCGTCCAAGGCTTCCTGCACTCATTATGGTGGATTCAAAGTCCTGAAATCATCACTTGTAACTCCGTTCTTGTTCCCCTTGTGCATGCCATCATCTCCATGCTTGAACTTGCTCCAAGGTTCCTCTTTCTTGTCCAAGCTAGGCCCTTTATTTGTAAGCAAAACAAATGTATCCAATTTAGGCAGCATCATATTCTCATGAACTTTAGAATCATTACCAAGAAACGAAAGTACCTGATATTTTAATTGACGTGCGCGAGCTCTAGTAATTGGTCCAGTATGTATAGAAGCAGGGGCTGTGGGTGTAACAATGGTATTGATGAGCACTTGATAGAGGCGAGGGTGTCCCGATCTTTCGATGAGATGATATCTATCGTTTTTGGTGGAGTAGACTTTGACGATCCGACTACGAACGTGCGAGGACGTCGCGCCTTAGCAATCGCTAAACCAACTCCGAGAGGTTATTGACCACGCCGGAGCACAATCAACCTGACCCCGAGGGTCTATCTCCTGCAAGCAAACGAAGAACAAGCAAGAAACTAAGATTTGCAATCTGGATATTGCGAATATAAGATGAAAGCTTTATTGATCGAGGTGGGGTTCTGTGACGTCTTGGTCTGGTCGTTGAACACAAACGAAGTACGCGAAGTTGCAGCTATGGTGAACTTTTAATCTAAACAAAACCCAAAGTCTAAACGGTGCCCTAAGGGCTGTATATATGGAGGAAGAGGAGGGGATTTCGTGGCCCTTGAAGGAGGGGTCCGAAACCAACCCTATCTCTTGTTTCCCCACACATACGGACTCTAAAAACAGCCTATACTCAAGTATTTCGAAATTACATGGGCCTGGCCCAATAATAAGGTGACGCAGCACCTATAATAGCCTCTAGACGAAATTTATGAAGTGACATCTTGTATATTTCGTCCAAGGCTTCCTGCACTCATTATGGTGGCTTCAAAGTCCTGAAATCATCACTTGTAACTCCGTTCTTGTTCCCCTTGTGCATGCCATCATCTCCATGCTTGAACTTGCTCCAAGGTTCCTCTTTCTTGTCCAAGCTAGGACCTTCATTTGTAAGCAAAACAAATGTATCCAATTTAGGCAACATCATATTCTCATGAACTTTAGAATCATTACCAAGAAACGAAAGTACCTGATATTTTAATTGGCGTGCGCGAGCTCTAGTAATTGGTCCAGTATGTATAGAAGCAGGGGCTGTGGGTGTAACAATGGTATTGATGTCCTCATCACCTGGGAATCTGATACCACTTGATAGAGGCGAGGGTGTCCCGATCTTTCGATGAGATGATAGCTATCGTTTTTGGTGGAGTAGACTTTGACGATCCGACTACGAACGTGCGAGGACGTCGCGCCTTAGCAATCGCTAAACCAACTCCGACAGGTTATTGACCACGCCGGAGCACAATCAACCTGACCACGAGGGTCTATCTCCTGCAAGCAAACGAAGAACAAGCAAGAAACTAAGATTTGCAATCTGGATATTGCGAATATAAGATGAAAGCTTTATTGATCGAGGTGGGGTTCTGTGACGTCTTGGTCTGGTCGTTGAACACAAACGAAGTACGCGAAGTTGCAGCTATGGCGAACTTTTAATCTAAACAAAACCCAAAGTCTAAACGGTGCCCTAAGGGCTGTATATATGGAGGAAGAGGAGGGGATTTCGTGGCCCTTGAAGGAGGGGTCCGAAACCAACCCTATCTCTTGTTTCCCCACACATACGGACTCTAAAAACAGCCTATACTCAAGTATTTCGAAATTACATGGGCCTGGCCCAATAATAAGGTGACTCAGCACCTATAATAGCCTCTGGACGAAATTTATGAAGTGACATCTTGTATATTTCGTCCAAGGCTTCCTGCACTCATTATGGTGGCTTCAAAGTCCTGAAATCATCACTTGTAACTCCGTTCTTGTTCCCCTTGTGCATGCCATCATCTCCATGCTTGAACTTGCTCCAAGGTTCCTCTTTCTTGTCCAAGCTAGGCCCTTCATTTGTAAGCAAAACAAATGTATCCAATTTAGGCAGCATCATATTCTCATGAACTTTAGAATCATTACCAAGAAACGAAAGTACCTGATATTTTAATTGGCGTGCGCGAGCTCTAGTAATTGGTCCAGTATGTATAGAAGCAGGGGCTGTGGGTGTAACAATGGTATTGATGTCCTCATCATGGTGTCAAACACACGATCTAGATGTATGTGGAGCTGGGAAGGCTTATGATATGGTAGCAAAAAGGGTCAGCAATAATCAATTCAGAGATGCAATGTTGAATAAACTCTCAACGACGGTACCACTTGATAGAGGCGAGGGTGTCCCGATCTTTCGATGAGATGATAGCTATCGTTTTTGGTGGAGTAGACTTTGACGATCCGACTACGAACGTGCGAGGACGTCGCGCCTTAGCAATCGCTAAACCAACTCCGAGAGGTTATTGACCACGCCGGAGCACAATCAACCTGACCACGAGGGTCTATCTCCTGCAAGCAAACGAAGAACAAGCAAGAAACTAAGATTTGCAATCTGGATATTGCGAATATAAGATGAAAGCTTTATTGATCAAGGTGGGGTTCTGCGACGTCTTGGTCTGGTCGTTGAACACAAACGAAGTACGCGAAGTTGCAGCTATGGCGAACTTTTAATCTAAACAAAACCCAAAGTCTAAACGGTGCCCTAAGGGCTGTATATATGGAGGAAGAGGAGGGGATTTCGTGGCCCTTGAAGGAGGGGTCCGAAACCAACCCTATCTCTTGTTTCCCCACACATACGGACTCTAAAAACAGCCTATACTCAAGTATTTCGAAATTACATGGGCTTGGCCCAATAATAAGGTGACGCAGCACCTATAATAGCCTCTGGACGAAATTTATGAAGTGACATCTTGTATATTTCGTCCAAGGCTTCCTGCACTCATTATGGTGGCTTCAAAGTCCTGAAATCATCACTTGTAACTCCGTTCTTGTTCCCCTTGTGCATGCCATCATCTCCATGCTTGAACTTGCTCCAAGGTTCCTCTTTCTTGTCCAAGCTAGGGCCTTCATTTGTAAGCAAAACAAATGTATCCAATTTAGGCAGCATCATATTCTCATGAACTTTAGAATCATTACCAAGAAACGAAAGTACATGATATTTTAATTGGCGTGCGCGAGCTCTAGTAATTGGTCCAGTATGTATAGAAGCAGGGGCTGTGGGTGTAACAATGGTATTGATGTCCTCATCATAGTGTTCCTTGGGAGGATATATCTATGGACTTTGTTTTAGGTTTACCTCGAACAAAGAAGGGGAGGGATAGCATATTTGTTGTCGTGGATAGGTTCTCGAAAATGGCACACTTTATACCATGTCATAAAAGCGATGATGCTGTTAATGTTGCTGATTTGTTCTTTCGTGAAATTATACGCTTGCATGGTGTGCCAAATACTATTGTTTCAGATCGTGATACTAAATTTCTTAGCCACTTTTGGAGATGTTTATGGGCTAAGTTGGGGACTAAACTGCTTTTTAGTACTACATGTCACCCCCAAACTGATGGACAAACTGAAGTAGTCAATAGAACATTGTCTACTATGCCTAGGGCTGTTTTGAAGAATAACAAGAAAATGTGGGAAGAATGCTTGCCTCATATTGAATTTGCTTATAATCGTTCATTGCATTCTACTACTAAGATGTGTCCTTTTGAAATTGTGTATGGTTTCCTTCCTCGTGCACCAATTGATTTGTTGCCTCTTCCATCTTCGGAGAAGGTTAATTTTGATGCTAAACAACGTGCTGAATTGATCTTAAAAATGCATGAGTTAACTAAGGAGAACATTGAGCGTATGAATGCTAAATATAAACTTGCTGGAGATAAGGGTAGAAAACATGTTGTGTTTGCACCTGGAGATCTTGTTTGGTTACATTTGCGTAAGGATAGATTTCCTGATTTGCGCAAATCAAAGCTAATGCCACGTGCTGATGGTCCTTTTAAGGTGTTAGAGAAAATAAATGATAATGCATATAAACTTGAGCTGCCTGCAGATTTTGGGGTTAGTCCCACTTTTAACATTGCAGATCTGAAGCCTTATTTGGGTGAGGAAGATGAGCTTCCGTCGAGGACGACTTCATTTCAAGAAGGGGAGGATGATGAGGACATCAATACCATTGTTACACCCACAGCCCCTGCTTCTATACATACTGGACCAATTACTAGAGCTCGCGCACGCTAATTAAATTATCAGGTACTTTCGTTTCTTGGTAATGATTCTAAAGTTCATGAGAATATGATGCTGCCTAAATTGGATACATTTGTTTTGCTTACAAATGAAGGCCCTAGCTTGGACAAGAAAGAGGAACCTTGGAGCAAGTTCAAGCATGGAGATGATGGCATGCACAAGGGGAACAAGAACGGAGTTACAAGTGATGATTTCAGGACTTTGAAGCCACCATAATGAGTGCAGGAAGCCTTGGACGAAATATACAAGATGTCACTTCATAAATTTCGTCCAGAGGCTATTATAGGTGCTGCGTCACCTTATTATTGGGCCAAGCCCATGTAATTTCGAAATACTTGAGTATAGGCTGTTTTTAGAGTCCGTATGTGTGGGGAAACAAGAGATAGGGTTGGTTTCGGACCCCTCCTTCAAGGGCCACGAAATCCCCTCCTCTTCCTCCATATATACAGCCCTTAGGGCACCGTTTAGACTTTGGGTTTTGTTTAGATTAAAAGTGATGAGGACATGATTACCTTGGATACGACCAAAAATATTGCATACATGTATATTTGTGAGGTGATTTCTAATGCAAACTATGCAATAATTTATTTGTGTCAACCACGACAAAAATACTTCACAAACTTTTGTGCCATGTCTAATTGCAGGTGTATGGGACATTTGTACAATTCACATATGAAGATAAGGGAAAAAGAGAAGTTTAGTTGCTGTTCAAAAAGTCCTCTCACGTCACTTTTGGGCCAAGAGAAGATAAAGTCAAGTCTCTCACGTTCTGGATTCAGATTCGGACTGCACAGACATACCAGACTCAAAACGACAAGAACTTTTTCATACGGACTCCGAATTGGGTGATTCTTTTTCTGTTGGAAAGTAGATTTCGTGCTCTTTCCAACCCAATTGGATTCACCATAAAATTCGTCCGGAGCGTTGAGTTATCAATGAAACAATCTGACGCTGCAGCAGAATCCGAGTCAAACTATAAGTCCAAAGGTGTTGCATCACCTCCACTTGGGCCCATGAGCCTTGTACGACCTAGGGTTAGTTTTAGGCTGCCTTGGGACGTCCTCCCACCTCCTTGGCCGCCACCCCTTACTCCTATATAAGTAGATCCATGTAGTAGCTTTTTCCTTGGGTTTTGTTTAGATTAAAAGTTCGCCATAGCTGCAGCTTCGCGTACTTCGTTTGTGTTCAACAACCAGACCAAGACGTCACAGAACCCCACCTTGATCAATAAAGCTTTCATCTTATATTCGCAATATCCAGATTGCAAATCTTAGTTTCTTGCTTGTTCTTCGTTTGCTTGCAGGAGATAGACCCTTGTGGTCAGGTTGATTGTGCTCCGGCGTGGTCAATAACCTCTCGGAGTTGGTTTAGCGATTGCTAAGGCGCGACGTCCTCGCACGTTCGTAGTCGGATCGTCAAAGTCTACTCCACCAAAAACGATAGCTATCATGTCATCGAAAGATCGGGACACCCTCGCCTCTATCAAAAAGTTCGCCATAGCTGCAACTTCGCGTACTTCGTTTGTGTTCAAACAACCAAACCCACGTCACATAACCCACCCATCGATCAATAAAGCTTTCATCTTCTATTCGTCAATATCCAGATTGCAAATCTTAGTTTCTTGCTTGTTTCTTCGTTTGGTTTGCAGGAAGATAGACCTCGGTCAGGTTTGATTGTGCTCCGGCGTGGTCAATACCCTCTCGGAGTTGGTTTAGCGATTGCGCAAGGCTCGACGTCCTCCCGCTTCACGTTTCTTAAGTCGGATCGTCAAAGTCTACTCACACCAAAAACGATAGAATCTCTCATCGAAAGATCATGACACCTTCGCCTCTATCAATGGTATCAGATTCCTCCCAGGTTGCGCGGTGGAGATTTACAGTTTTTCGTAGTTTTAGATCGGTCTGTTTTCCATCCTACAGTCCGGAAAGCCAAAAAAAATTTAGGGTTAGTTCTCATATCCGAACCCATTCTGAGCCTTTGCATAATCTTTTTAGGGTTTTCTGAATGAGGCACCATCAATACATTGTTACAACACCCACAGCCCCTGCTTCTATACATACTGGACCAATTACTCTGACTCGAGCTCGCGCACGCCAATTAAATTATCATGTACTGTCGTTCTTTCTTGGTAATGATCTAAAGTTCATGAGAATATCCTCGTGCCTAAAATTGGATGACATTTGTTTTTGCTTATCAATGAAAGGCCCTAGCTTGGACAAGAAATAGGAACCTTGGGAGCAAGTTCAAGCATGGGAATGAATGGCAATGCCCACAAGGGGAACAAGAACGGAGTTACAAGTGCTGATTCCAGGACTTTGAAGCCCCATAAATGGTGCAGGAAGCCTTGACGAAAATTACACGATGGATCAACTTCAATAAATTTCGTCCAGAGGCTAGTATAGGTGCTGCGTACCCTTATTATTGGGCCAGTCCCATTATTTCGAATACTTTGTATAGGCGTTTTTAGAGTCCGTATGTGTGGGTAAACAAGGAGATAGGGTTTGTTTCGGACCCCCTCCTTCAAAGGGCCACTAAATCCCCTTCCTCTTCCTCCATCTACCCCTTGAGGGCAACCGTTTAGACTTTGGGTTTTTAGATTAAAAAGTTCGCCATAGCTGCAGCTTCGCGTACTGCGTTTATGTGTTCACACCAGACCAAGAACGTCCAGAACCCCACCTGATCCAATAAAGCTTTCCATCTATATATCGCAATACCAGATTGCAAATCTGGTATTCTTGCTTGTTCTGTCGTTTTCTTGACAGGAGAGAGACCCTTGGTGGTCAGGCTATGTCTGTGCTCGGACGTCGACGTCAATAAACTCTCTGGGGAGTTGGTTTTAGCGATTGTGCTAAGGCGCGAGTCCGTCCTCGCAACGTTCGTAGTCGCGATCGGTCAAAGTCTACTCACACAAAAACGAGTAGATCATGGCTCATCGAAAGATCGGGAACAACCCTCTGCCTCTCTCGTTTTTTTGCTTTGTTTGAATTTTGCGGTTTGCAAAAATCTGTCCGGTCTAGTTGCTGGTCTTAGCGTCTAGTTCTTTAGAGTTTTGAGTTCCTGTTCCCAAGTTGTCACGCCGCGCCGCACCATCATCATCGCCCCCTAACCATATACCACCACATCCGCTTATTGCTATTTTCTCTGATTCATATACCACCACGATCCGAGTCATATACCACCACCGATCCATTCCATTACCACCACCAATCCGAGCCCACATATACACGTCATATACCCATCACCAGTCCGAGTTTCCCCCCACCAGATTCATTCTGCCACCAGTCCTAGTCCGAGTCCAGTATTTTTATTCCTTTATTTTAGAGTTTCAGATCACGCGATACTACGAGGCGTGAACAAGGTCGATTCCCCAATTTTCGTGCTCCACCCGCAGAAGAAAAATAGTTTCCAGTTCCAAAAAAAAAACTAAGTCTGGAAAATTCTGGCTAGGCAGTTTTTAGACCATTTGTAGACTTTTCGAAAAAAATTTGTTGCGGAGCAAAAAAAAAAAGATAAAAAAAGGTGCAAAAAGAACAATTTCAGAGTGGTGCTCCTCCCTTGTTTACGTGCATCGCCTGCTTTTTGTTAGTGTTCGAGGCTCGCTCTCTAGCAACGGTCTCTCCTAGGACCAAGCACAGTATCGTTGTTGAGAGTTTATTCAACAGTGCTCTCTGAATTGATTAGTGCTCGACCCTTTTTGGCTACCAGATCATAAAAAGCCTTCCCAGCTCCCCACATACATCAATCTTCTACATCGTGCTTGAACACACCTGGCAAATCGCTCGTCCAAGCTCTGAGAGGTTTGAAAGTTTTTTGACTAAAAGGTTGCCCGATCACCACCTGCTGCTGGGTAAGAACTGGTAAGAATTTGAGATTTGCTTGACGGATTTGTTACAACCACAACCACACCACCACCACTTTCTAGTAGTCTGTAGGAGCATATCTCGTGTGTTTCTATTGCTGCTAAACCATGGCAGGTCACCAGCCGACGAGATTTGACTGGGAGAACATGACGAACAAGGAGTGGCATGATAAATTCAGCAAATGATTGGCCAGTGGGAGATATGTGCTAAACAATTTTGAAGAGGCCATGGAGAAGATAGATGGCATTGAGAAGTCGTTCGAGACAACCTTGGTACCAAGTTTTCATGAATGGCGCACGCGTCTTCCCCAACCACCACCGCTGCCCTGTCGCACCTCTGGCACGCAACAACAACGCCCCTTCCAAATCAGTTCGGACGAGCGAAGCGTGGTTCCTCGTGAGGATGTCCAAACTTCTGGTGCTGCTTGTACCTACTGTTGCGCTTCTTTGTCTCCTGCTCCCTGCTGCTGCTGGTGCCCGAGGAGGAGGATGATTTACTCGGGCGATTATGAAGGATGAGGTTGAATCAAAATCATACTACCGTGGCAACCAACCAGCACCAGTCCGTCCACGATGCAATAATCGAAATGGTAGGCCTGCACCACCCGCGTTCAGGTCCAGATCATGACCATCTCCTAAATTAAAAATGAAATATCCAACCATTCGAGGGTAGATATGTCCTGATATATAATGCTGACTTGGGAGTTAGAAGAACCTGAACAACGTTTTACATGTTTAACACTCATCCCAGGACGACGTGTTGCTGCTGCTGTTTGTTCTTTCACTGTTTTTGCATTTGTATGGTGGTCCTGAAAAATTGTAGATTATAACTCCATTCCAGCTACGTTGGGCTGCTTTGAAAACTGCTATGGAGCTTACTCTCGTTGGGTTCCACCTATCTCACCAACCGTGAATTACTCAAAAATTGGGGCAGCGCTTAAGACAAGGAAAAAATTCTGTAGAAGAATAATTATAGGAATTACCAACTGGCATTATTCGATTGGTCTTGTTTGAGGAGCATGAAGCTATGCTTTGCAACGTTTTCATGGGTGGGATGAAATAAGAGATTCAGACCATTCTAGAGTATAAGGAGTATAATAATATCACTCGTTTATTCCATCTTGCTTGTAAAGCGAAAACGTGAGTGGCAGGATCGACAGGCATTGGCCAGCGAACTACTTTTTTTCTTTCTTCTGCCAGGTCCGATCTTCATCATGGACCACAACCAACCGCGTGCCTCCTCTACTCCACACGTCCTAAACTGCGGCACCCACTGACTTCAAGCCGCCAATTTCCAAGCGAGATACAAGAAAACAGGCACCACCACCACCCATCTGCCAAGGAGTAAAACTTCTGGGGCCTGCCCATAGCTCTTCTTCATCTATGGCAGCAACTCAGGGCACACACATGATATTATTTGTCGTCGTGTAGGGAGAGGTCATTATGGGCGCGAGAATTATGCCAATCCTCCGCGTGTTATGATTGCTACTGAGATTGTGGGTATGAGTCAGCTAGTGACTAATGATGAGGAGACTTTGCTCTTATTACAAGTGAAGACCACGGTGGGTTATTCTGATCATGAGACGCCATACAGGCTTCCTGAAGACGCTGCTGACGGTATGAAATTTATCGTTGCTCAACGTTTTTTTGAGTGTGCATGGTCACACAAGCTGTAGCAAAATCAGAGCTAATTTTGTTCCCTACAAAGGGGAGTTGTGAAGGCACGTTCTGTTCGCGTCATCATAAGATGGAGGGAGCTGCACAACTTGGCTGCATGGAAATGGTGGAGAAGCTAAACTCTCACACCACAAGACCACATCCACAGCCACTATATCCAATGGTTTCAACAACATCGGCAAGGTTTAAGGTACACGTCCTGTTCCGTGTGCATTTTTAAGTCTCTCTACATCTGCTGATTATGTTGATTGTTGATGTGTACCCATGCAAGCCATGTTCAATTATTGACTTGGGTAAAGACCATGGCAATTTTGATAAAAATTCTGTACAACATGGTAAAACAATAAGTATAAACGCTTGTTTCCAGAAAGGATAAACATATTCTTTGCTTCCTATGACTCCTTATCTTCTATTTTTGAAAGATGATATTAATAGAGCTAGTAAGCAAAGCGGCAGAAAAATAAAGTGAAAATCAGATTGTGGCAAAGAAATTTTGAGCAACACATGAACCTAATAAAAACCCGCCCACTCTAGTGTTGCTTCTAAACATTAATTGAAAAGTGTGCATGCTTACTTGCCACCAAATCTGATATTGATGGCTTCGATTTCAGCAATTCTGTTTGCTATGCCCTTTGTGTGGCAAAGAGGCGTTATTTTTCATTCGGGGACGTGCCTTCCTCTTGCCTCCTGGGTCACTAAACATTTTCAGGAGTCGCTGACCGTCTTTTTCCCAAGACGTGCCACCGGATTACCACCTATTCTCGGGATTGAGCATCAGATTGAACTTATTCCCGGTGCTGTCGTTTGCCAAAACCGTGGCGCCTACCGTACCAAATTCCAGATGAGACGAAGGAGATTAATGCGTCAAGTCTGATCTGCTCGACAAAGGTTATATACTCTAATCTCTTAGTCCTTGTGCTGTTCCTATTAACTAGTGGCAAAAAAGGATGGTACGATCGCGTATGTGTGTTGATTGTAAGCATTAATAATATTACTATTCGTTATCGTCATCCCTCTCCTTGGCTAGATTATAATGCTTTGATAATTGAGTGGCTCTTACAATATTCTCCAAAGTTGACTTTGCGTAGTGGATACACAAATTCGTATGAAATTTGGGAAAAAAAGATGAATGGAAACAGCATTTAAAACTAAGTTCGGTTTATAATGGTGGTTATCCCAT
>JAAAXO010000629.1:0-105991 GCA_011799875.1 Thinopyrum elongatum | reverse complement strand
CTGGCGATGGCTATACCGCAGAAGGGGACTTGTGAGGTGAATAAGGGGCAGAAAGAAGAGGGTGGGGGGGGGTGTCACAAAAGTGGACAGGTCTTTCCGAAGAAGTGGAGATCGGTGATCATACAATATACGAGGGAGGTTTTTGGGGGAGTAGACTTTGACGATCCGACTACGAACGTGTCGAGGACGTCGCGCCTTAGCAATCGCTAAACCAACTCCGAGAGGTTATTGACACGCCGGAGCACAACCAATCACCTGACCCCGAGGGTCTATCTCCACTGCAAGCAAACGAAGAACAAGCAAGAAACTAAGATTTGCAATCTGGATATTGCGAATATAAGATGGAAAGGCTTTTGATCGAGGTGGGTTCTGTGCCGTACTTGGGCTGGTTGTTGACCGAGCACACCGAAAGTCCATATACCACCATCGATCCGAGTCCATATACCACCACCGATCCGAGTCCATATACCACCACCAATCCGAGCCCACATATACTACCGTCATATACCATCACCAGTCCGAGTTCCACCAGATTCATCTCTGCCACCAGTCCTAGTCCGAGTCCAGTATTTATTCCTTTATTTTAGAGTTCCAGATCACGCGATACTACGAGTCGTGAACAAGTCGGATTCCCCAATTTTCGTGCTACCCGCAGAAGAAAAATAGTTCCAGTTTCAAAAAAAAAAACTAAGTCTGGAAAATTCTGGCTAGGCAGTTTTTAGACCATTTGTAGACTTTTTCGAAAAAAATTTGTTGCGGAGCAAAAAAAAAAAGAGGAAAAAAAAGTGCAAAAAAGAAAAATTTCAGAGTGTGCTCCTCCCTTGTTTACGTGCAGCGCCGTGATTTTTGTTAGTGTTCTAGGCTCGCGTCTCTAGCACGGTCTAGCCTAGGACCAGCACAGTATCGTTGTTGAGAGTTTATTCAACATTGCATCTCTGAATTGATTATTGCTGACCCTTTTTGCTACCATATCATAAGCCTTCCCAGCTCCACATACATCTACATCGTGCGTTTGACACCACCTGGCAATCGCTCTGTCCAAGCTCTGAGAGTTTTGACTACAAAGGTTGCCGATCACCACCTGCTGCTGGGTAAGAACTGGTAAGAATTTGAGATTTGCTTGACGGATTTGTGACACCACACCACACCACCACCACTTTCTAGTAGTCTGTAGGATCATATTCTCGTGTGTTTCTATTGCTGCTAACCATGGCAGGATCACAAGCCGACGAGATTGACTGGGAGAACATGACGAACAAGGAGTTGCATGATAAATTTCAGCAAATGATGAGTGGCCAGGTGGGAGATGTGCTAAACAGATTTGAAGAGGCCATGGAGAAGATAGATGGCATGGAGAAGTCGTTCGAGACAAAGCTGGATAACAAGTTTAATGAATTGCTCACGCGTCTTCCCCAACCACCACCGGCTGCACCTGTCGCACCTCTGCAACGACAACAACAACGCCCCCTTCCAAATCAGTCCGGACGAGCGAAGCGTGTTCCTCTTGAGGATGGCCAAACTTCTGGTGCTGCTGTACCTACTGTTGATGCTTCTTTGGCTCCTGCTCCTGCTGCTGCTGGTGCCGAGGAGGAGGATGATTACGCGCGCGATTATGAGGATGAGGTTGATCAAAATCATAACTACGTGCAACCACCAGCACCAGGTCGTCCACATGCAAATAATCGCAATGGTAGGTCTGCACCACCACTTCAGGTACGAGATCATGACCATCTTCCTAAATTAAAATTGAATATTCCACCATTCGAGGGTAGATATTGATAGAGGCGAGGGTGTCCCGATCTTTCGATGAGATGATAGCTATCGTTTTTGGTGGAGTAGACTTTGAAGATCCGACTACGAACGTGCGAGGACGTCGCGCCTTAGCAATCGCTAAACCAACTCCGAGAGGTTATTGACCACGCCGGAGCACAATCAACCTGACCACGAGGGTCTATCTCCTGCAAGCAAACGAAGAACAAGCAAGAAACTAAGATTTGCACTCTGGATATTGCGAATATAAGATGAAAGCTTTATTGATCAAGGTGGGGTTCTGTGACGTCTTGGTCTGGTCGTTGAACACAAACGAAGTACGCGAAGTTGCAGCTATGGCGAACTTTTAATCTAAACAAAACCCAAAGTCTAAACGGTGCCCTAAGGGCTGTATATATGGAGGAAGAGGAGGGGATTTCGTGGCCCTTGAAGGAGGGGTCCGAAACCAACCCTATCTCTTGTTTCCCCACACATACGGACTCTAAAAACAGCCTATACTCAAGTATTTCGAAATTACATGGGCCTGGCCCAATAATAAGGTGACGCAGCACCTATAATAGCCTCTGGACGAAATTTATGAAGTGACATCTTGTATATTTCGTCCAAGGCTTCCTGCACTCATTATGGTGGCTTCAAAGTCCTGAAATCATCACTTGTAACTCCGTTCTTGTTCCCTTGTGCATGCCATCATCTCCATGCTTGAACTTGCTCCAAGGTTCCTCTTTCTTGTCCAAGCTAGGCCCTTCATTTGTAAGCAAAACAAATGTATCCAATTTAGGCAGCATCATATTCTCATGAACTTTAGAATCATTACCAAGAAACGAAAGTACCTGATATTTTAATTGACGTGCGCGAGCTCTAGTAATTGGTCCAGTATGTATAGAAGCAGGGGCTGTGGGTGTAACAATGGTATTGATGTCCTCATCATCCTCCCCTTCTTGAAATGAAGTCGTCCTCGACGGAAGCTCATCTTCCTCACCCAAATAAGGCTTCAGATCTGCAATGTTAAAAGTGGGACTAACCCCAAAATCTGCAGGCAGCTCAAGTTTATATGCATTATCATTTATTTGCTCTAACACCTTAAAAGGACCATCAGCACGTGGCATTAGCTTTGATTTGCGCAAATCAGGAAATCTATCCTTACGCATTATCTCCAGGTGCAAACACAACATGTTTTCTACCCTTATCTCCAGCAAGTTTATATTTAGCATTCATACGCTCAATGTTCTCCTTAGTTAACTCATGCATTTTTAAGATCAATTCAGCACGTTGTTTAGCATCAAAATTAACCTTCTCCGAAGATGGAAGAGGCAACAAATCAATTGGTGCACGAGGAAGGAAACCATACACAATTTCAAAAGGACACATCTTAGTAGTAGAATGCAATGAACGATTATAAGCAAATTCAATATGAGGCAAGCATTCTTCCCACATTTTCTTGTTATTCTTCAAAACAGCCATAAGCATAGTAGACAATGTTCTATTGACTACTTCAGTTTGTCCATCAGTTTGGGGGTGACATGTAGTACTAAAAAGCAGTTTAGTCCCCAACTTAGCCCATAAACATCTCCAAAAGTGGCTAAGAAATTTAGTATCACGATCTGAAACAATAGTATTTGGCACACCATGCAAGCGTATAATTTCACGAAAGAACAAATCAGCAACATTAACAGCATCATCGGTTTTATGACATGGTATAAAGTGTGCCATTTTCGAGAACCTATCCACGACAACAAATATGCTATCCCTCCCCTTCTTTGTTCGAGGTAAACCTAAAACAAAGTCCATAGATATATCCTCCCAAGGAACACTAGGTACAGGCAAAGGCATATATAAACCATGAGGATTGAGTCGTGACTTAGCTTTTTGACATGTAGTGCAGCAAGCAACAAAACGCTCAACATCCCGTCTCATCTTTGGCCAAAAGAAATGTGTAGCAAGTATATCCTCCGTCTTCTTCACGCCAAAGTGTCCCATTAATCCTCCTCCATGCGCCTCCTGCAACAACAAAAGACGAACAGAGCTAGCTGGAATGCATAGCTTGTTAGCACGAAACACAAATCCATCGTTAACGACGAACTTGTTTGATAGAGGCGAGGGTGTCCCGATCTTTCGATGAGATGATAGCTATCGTTTTTGGTGGAGTAGACTTTGACGATCCGACTACGAACGTGCGAGGACGTCGCGCCTTAGCAATCGCTAAACCAACTCCGAGAGGTTATTGACCACGCCGGAGCACAATCAACCTGACCACGAGGGTCTATCTCCTGCAAGCAAACGAAGAACAAGCAAGAAACTAAGATTTGCAATCTGGATATTGCGAATATAAGATGAAAGCTTTATTGATCAAGGTGGGGATCCGAAAGCGGTCTTGGTCTGGTCGTTGGACACAAACGAAGTACACGAAGTTGCAATGGCTAACTTTTAACTAAACAAATCCCAAAGTCTAAACGGTGCCCTAAGGGCTGTATATATGGAGGAAGAGGAGGGGATTTCGTGGCCCTTGAAGGAGGGGTCCGAAACCAACCCTATCTCTTGTTTCCCCACACATACGGACTCTAAAAACAGCCTATACTCAAGTATTTCGAAATTACATGGGCCTGGCCCAATAATAAGGTGACGCAGCACCTATAATAGCCTCTGGACGAAATTTATGAAGTGACATCTTGTATATTTCGTCCAAGGCTTCCTGCACTCATTATGGTGGCTTCAATGTCCTGAAATCATCACTTGTAACTCCGTTCTTGTTCCCCTTGTGCATGCCATCATCTCCATGCTTGAACTTGCTCCAAGGTTCCTCTTTCTTGTCCAAGCTAGGCCCTTCATTTGTAAGCAAAACAAATGTATCCAATTTAGGCAGCATCATATTCTCATGAACTTTAGAATCATTACCAAGAAACGAAAGTACATGATATTTTAATTGGCGTGCGCGAGCTCTAGTAATTGGTCCAGTATGTATAGAAGCAGGGGCTGTGGGTGTAACAATGGTATTGATGTCCTCATCATAGTGTTCCTTGGGAGGATATATCTATGGACTTTGTTTTAGGTTTACCTCGAACAAAGAAGGGGAGGGATAGCATATTTGTTGTCGTGGATAGGTTCTCGAAAATGGCACACTTTATACCATGTCATAAAAGCGATGATGCTGTTAATGTTGCTGATTTGTTCTTTCGTGAAATTATACGCTTGCATGGTGTGCCAAATACTATTGTTTCAGATCGTGATACTAAATTTCTTAGCCACTTTTGGAGATGTTTATGGGCTAAGTTGGGGACTAAACTGCTTTTTAGTACTACATGTCACCCCCAAACTGATGGACAAACTGAAGTAGTCAATAGAACATTGTCTACTATGCTTAGGGCTGTTTTGAAGAATAACAAGAAAATGTGGGAAGAATACTTGCCTCATATTGAATTTGCTTATAATCGTTCATTGCATTCTACTACTAAGATGTGTCCTTTTGAAATTGTGTATGGTTTCCTTCCTCGTGCACCAATTGATTTGTTGCCTCTTCCATCTTCGGAGAAGGTTAGTTTTGATGCTAAACAACGTGCTGAATTGATCTTAAAAATGCATGAGTTAACTAAGGAGAACATTGAGCGTATGAATGCTAAATATAAACTTGCTGGAGATAAGGGTAGAAAACATGTTGTGTTTGCACCTGGAGATCTTGTTTGGTTACATTTGCGTAAGGATAGATTTCCTGATTTGCGCAAATCAAAGCTAATGCCACGTGCTGATGGTCCTTTTAAGGTGTTAGAGAAAATAAATGATAATGCATATAAACTTGAGCTGCCTGCAGATTTTGGGGTTAGTCCCACTTTTAACATTGCAGATCTGAAGCCTTATTTGGGTGAGGAAGATGAGCTTCCATCGAGGACGACTTCATTTCAAGAAGGGGAGGATGATGAGGACATCAATACCATTGTTACACCCACAACCCCTGCTTCTATACATACTGGACCAATTACTAGAGCTCGCGCACGCCAATTAAAATATCAGGTATTTTCGTTTCTTGGTAATGATTCTAAAGTTCATGAGAATATGATGCTGCCTAAATTGGATACATTTGTTTTGCTTACAAATGAAGGGCCTAGCTTGGACAAGAAAGAGGAACCTTGGAGCAAGTTCAAGCATGGAGATGATGGCATGCACAAGGGGAACAAGAACGGAGTTACAAGTGATGATTTCAGGACTTTGAAGCCACCATAATGAGTGCAGGAAGCCTTGGACGAAATATACAAAATGTCACTTCATAAATTTCGTCCAGAGGCTATTATAGGTGCTGCGTCACCTTATTATTGGGCCAGGCCCATGTAATTTCGAAATACTTGAGTATAGGCTGTTTTTAGAGTCCGTATGTGTGGGGAAACAAGAGATAGGGTTGGTTTCGGACCCCTCCTTCAAGGGCCACGAAATCCCCTCCTCTTCCTCCATATATACAGCCCTTAGGGCACCGTTTAGACTTTGGGTTTTGTTTAGATTAAAAGTTCGCCATAGCTGCAACTTCGCGTACTTCGTTTGTGTTCAACGACCAGACCAAGACGTCACAGAACCCCACCTCGATCAATAAAGCTTTCATCTTATATTCGCAATATCCAGATTGCAAATCTTAGTTTCTTGCTTGTTCTTCGTTTGCTTGCAGGAGATAGACCCTCGGGGTCAGGTTGATTGTGCTCCGGCGTGGTCAATAACCTCTCGGAGTTGGTTTAGCGATTGCTAAGGCGCGACGTCCTCGCACGTTCGTAGTCGGATCGTCAAAGTCTACTCCACCAAAAACGATAGATATCATCTCATCGAAAGATCGGGACACCCTCGCCTCTATCAGTTTTTGCTTTGTTGAATTTGCGGTTGCATCGTCGTGTCTAGTTGCTGGTCTTAGCGTCTAGTTCTTTAGAGTTTTGAGTTCTGTTCACAAGTTGTCACGCCGCCGCCGCACCATCATCATCGCCCCTACCATATACCACCACAGCTTATCTGCTATTTCTCTGAGTCCATATACCACCATCGATCCGAGTCCATATACCACCACCGATCCGAGTCCATATACCACCACCAATCCGAGCCCACATATACTACCGTCATATACCATCACCAGTCCGAGTTCCACCAGATTCATCTCTGCCACCAGTCCTAGTCCGAGTCCAGTATTTATTCCTTTATTTTAGAGTTCCAGATCACGCGATACTACGAGTCGTGAACAAGTCGGATTCCCCAATTTTCGTGCTACCCGCAGAAGAAAAATAGTTCCAGTTTAAAAAAAAAGAGTAAAAAAGAGGGAAAAAAGTGCAAAAAAAAAAAATTCAGAGTGTGCTCCTCCCTTGTTTACGTGCAGCGCCGTGATTTTTGTTAGTGTTCTAGGCTCGCGTCTCTAGCACGGTCTAGCCTAGGACCAGCACAGTACCGTCGTTGAGAGTTTATTCAACATTGCATCTCTGAATTGATTATTGCTGACCCTTTTTGCTACCATATCATAAGCCTTCCCAGCTCCACATACATCTACATCGTGTGTTTGACACCACCTGGCAATCGCTCTGTCCATGCTCTGAGAGTTTTGACTACAAAGGTTGCCGATCACCACCTGCTGCTGGGTAAGAACTGGTAAGAATTTGAGATTTGCTTGACGGAGTTGTGACACCACACCACACCACCACCACTTTCTAGTAGTCTGTAGGATCATATTCTTGTGTGTTTCTATTGCTGCTAACCATGGCAGGATCACAAGCCGACGAGATTGACTGGGAGAACATGACGAACAAGGAGTTGCATGATAAATTTCAGCAAATGATGAGTGGCCAGGTGGGAGATGTGCTAAACAGATTTGAAGAGGCCATGGAGAAGATAGATGGCATGGAGAAGTCGTTCGAGACAAAGCTGGATAACAAGTTTAATGAATTGCTCACGCGTCTTCCCCAACCACCACCGGCTGCACCTGTCGCACCTCTGCAACGACAACAACAACGCCCCCTTCCAAATCAGTTCGGACGAGCGAAGCGTGTTCCTCTTGAGGATGGCCAAACTTCTGGTGCTGCTGTACCTACTGTTGATGCTTCTTTGGCTCCTACTCCTGCTGCGGCTGGTGCCGAGGAGGAGGATGATTACGCGGGCGATTATGAGGATGAGTTTGATCAAAATCATAACTACGTGCAACCACCAGCACCAGGTCGTCCACATGCAAATAATCGCAATGGTAGGCCTGCACCACCACTTCAGGTACGAGATCATGACCATCTTCCTAAATTAAAATTGAATATTCCACCATTCGAGGGTAGATATGTTCCTGATATATATCTTACTTGGGAGTTAGAAACTGAACAACGTTTTACATGTTTACAATATCCCGAGGAACGACGTGTTGTTGCTGCTGTTTGTGCTTTCACTAGTTTTGCATGTGTATGGTGGTCTGAACATTGTAGATTATATCCTATTCCAGCTACGTGGGCTGCTTTGAAAACTGCTATGCGTACTCGTTGGGTTCCACCATATTATCAACGTGAATTACTTCAAAAATTGCAGCGCTTAAGACAAGGAAAAAATTCTGTAGAAGAATATTATCAGGAATTACAAACTGGCATGATTAGATGTGGTATTGTTGAGGAGAATGAAGCTATGCTTGCACGTTTCATGGGTGGATTAAATAGAGAGATTCAGACCATTCTAGAGTATAAGGAGTATAATAATATCACTCGTTTGTTCCATCTTGCTTGTAAAGCTGAACGTGAAGTGCAGGATCGACAGGCATTGGCGCGAACTAATTTTTCTGCAGGTCGATCTTCATCATGGACACCGCGTGCCTCCTCTACTCCCACACGTCCAACTGCGGCACCACTGACTTCAGCCGCCAATTCCAACCGAGATATAAGAAAACAGGCACCACCACCACCATCTGCCAAGAGTACACCTTCTGGGCCTGCCCAGAGCTCTTCTTCATCTATGGCATCAACAGGGCACACACATGATATTATTTGTCGTCGTTGTAAGGGAAGAGGTCATTACGCGGGAGAATGCCAATCTCCGCGTGTTATGATTGCTACTGAGGATGGTGGGTATGAGTCCGCCAGTGACTATGATGAGGAGACTTTGGCTCTTATTACAAGTGAAGAACACGGTGGAGATGATTCTGATCATGAGACGCAATACATGGCTCCTGAAGACGCTGACAGGTATGAATGTTTAGTTGCTCAACGTGTTTTGAGTGTGCAGGTCACACAAGCTGAGCAAAATCAGAGGCATAATTTGTTCCATACAAAGGGAGTTGTGAAGGAACGTTCTGTTCGCGTCATCATAGATGGAGGGAGCTGCAACAACTTGGCTAGCATGGAGATGGTGGAGAAGCTATCTCTCACCACAAGACCACATCCACATCCTTACTATATCCAATGGTTCAACAACAGCGGCAAGGTTAAGGTAACACGTACTGTTCGTGTGCATTTTAGTATCTCTACATATGCTGATTATGTTGATTGTGTTGTGGTACCCATGCAAGCATGTTCATTATTACTTGGTAGACCATGGCAATTTGATAAAAATTCTGTACACCATGGTAGAAACAATCAGTATACTCTTGTTCATAAGGATAAACATATTACTTTGCTTCCTATGACTCCTGATTCTATTTTGAAAGATGATATTAATAGAGCTAGTAAAGCAAAGCAGGAGAAAAATAAGAGTGAAAATCAGATTGTGGCAAAAGAATTTGAGCAACAAATGAAGCCTAATAATAAACCATCTAGTGTTGCTTCTGAAATTAAATTGAAAAGTGCATGCTTACTTGCCACCAAATCTGATATTGATGATCTAGATTTCAGCAATTCTGTTTGCTACGCTTTTGTGTGCAAAGAGGCGTTATTTTCATTCGAGGACGTGCCTTCCTCTTTGCCTCCTGCGGTCACTAACATTTTGCAGGAGTTCGCTGACGTCTTTCCACAAGACGTGCCACCGGGATTACCACCTATTCGCGGGATTGAGCATCAGATTGACTTAATTCCCGGTGCTTCGTTGCCAAACCGTGCGCCATACCGTACCAATCCAGAGGAGACGAAGGAGATTATGCGTCAAGTACAGGAGCTGCTCGACAAAGGTTATATACGCGAATCTCTTAGTCCTTGTGCTGTTCCTATTATACTAGTGCCAAAAAAGGATGGTACGTCGCGTATGTGTGTTGATTGTAGAGGCATTAATAATATTACTATTCGTTATCGTCATCCTATTCCTAGGCTAGATGATATGCTTGATGAATTGAGTGGCTCTACAATATTCTCCAAAGTTGATTTGCGTAGTGGATACCATCAAATTCGTATGAAATTGGGAGATGAATGGAAAACAGCATTTAAAACTAAGTTCGGTTTATATGAGTGGTTAGTCATGCCTTTTGGGTTAACTAATGCACCTAGTACTTTCATGAGATTAATGAACGAAGTTTTACGTGCTTTCATTGGACGATTTGTGATAGTCTATTTTGATGATATACTGATTTATAGCAGATCTTTGGAGGAACATTTGGAACATTTACGTGCTGTTTTTATTGCTTTACGTGATGCACGTTTGTTTGGTAACCTTGGGAAGTGCACCTTTTGCACCGACCGAGTATCTTTTCTTGGCTATGTTGTTACTCCACAGGGAATTGAAGTTGATAAAGCCAAGATTGAAGCTATTAAGAGTTGGCCACAGCCCAAAACGGTCACTCAAGTGAGGAGTTTTCTTGGACTCGCTGGTTTCTATAGGCGTTTTGTGAGAGATTTCAGCACCATTGCTGCACCTCTCAATGAGCTTACAAAGAAGGATGTGCCTTTTGTTTGGGGTACCTCACAGGAAGAAGCCTTCACGGTATTGAAAGATAAGTTGACACATGCTCCTTTACTCCAACTTCCTGATTTTAATAAGACTTTTGAGCTTGAATGTGATGCTAGTGGAATTGGATTAGGAGGTGTTTTATTACAAGATGGCAAACCTGTTGCATACTTTTCTGAAAAATTGAGTGGGCCTAGTCTGAACTATTCTACTTATGATAAAGAATTATATGCTCTTGTTCGGACCTTAGAAACATGGAAACATTATTTATGGCCCAAAGAATTTGTTATACATTCTGATCATGAATCTTTGAAACACATTAAAAGTCAAGCAAAACTGAACCGTAGACATGCTAAATGGGTTGAATTTATTGAGACTTTCCCTTATGTCATTAAACACAAGAAGGGTAAAGAAAATGTTATTGCTGATGCATTGTCTCGTCGTTATACTATGCTTTCACAACTTGACTTTAAAATATTTGGTTTGGAGACCATCAAAGATCAATATGTGCATGATGCTGAATTTAAAGATGTATTGCAGAATTGTAAGGAAGGGAGAACTTGGAACAAGTTCGTCGTTAACGATGGATTTGTGTTTCGTGCTAACAAGCTATGCATTCCAGCTAGCTCCGTTCGTCTTTTGTTGTTGCAGGAGGCGCATGGAGGAGGATTAATGGGACACTTTGGCGTGAAGAAGACGGAGGATATACTTGCTACACATTTCTTTTGGCCAAAGATGAGACGGGATGTTGAGCGTTTTGTTGCTCGCTGCACTACAGGTCAAAAAGCTAAGTCACGACTCAATCCTCATGGTTTATATATGCCTTTGCCTGTACCTAGTGTTCCTTGGGAGGATATATCTATGGACTTTGTTTTAGGTTTACCTCGAACAAAGAAGGGGAGGGATAGCATATTTGTTGTCGTGGATAGGTTCTCGAAAATGGCACACTTTATACCATGTCATAAAAGCGATGATGCTGTTAATGTTGCTGATTTGTTCTTTCGTGAAATTATACGCTTGCATGGTGTGCCAAATACTACTGTTTCAGATCGTGATACTAAATTTCTTAGCCACTTTTGGAGATGTTTATGGGCTAAGTTGGGGACTAAACTGCTTTTTAGTACTACATGTCACCCCCAAACTGATGGACAAACTGAAGTAGTCAATAGAACATTGTCTACTATGCTTAGGGCTGTTTTGAAGAATAACAAGAAAATGTGGGAAGAATGCTTGCCTCATATTGGATTTGCTTATAATCGTTCATTGCATTCTACTACTAAGATGTGTCCTTTTGAAATTGTGTATGGTTTCCTTCCTCGTGCACCAATTGATTTGTTGCCTCTTCCATCTTCGGAGAAGGTTAATTTTGATGCTAAACAACGTGCTGAATTGATCTTAAAAATGCATGAGTTAACTAAGGAGAACATTGAGCGTATGAATGCTAAATATAAACTTGCTGGAGATAAGGGTAGAAAACATGTTGTGTTTGCACATGGAGATCTTGTTTGGTTACATTTGCGTAAGGATAGATTTCCTGATTTGCGCAAATCAAAGCTAATGCCACGTGCTGATGGTCCTTTTAAGGTGTTAGAGAAAATAAATGATAATGCATATAAACTTGAGCTGCCTGCAGATTTTGGGGTTAGTCCCACTTTTAACATTGCAGATCTGAAGCCTTATTTGGGTGAGGAAGATGAGCTTCCGTCGAGGACGACTTCATTTCAAGAAGGGGAGGATGATGAGGACATCAATACCATTGTTACACCCACAGCCCCTGCTTCTATACATACTGGACCAATTACTAGAGCTCGCGCACGCCAATTAAAAAATCAGGTACTTTCGTTTCTTGGTAATGATTCTAAAGTTCATAAGAATATGATGCTGCCTAAATTGGATACATTTGTTTTGCTTACAAATGAAGGGCCTAGCTTGGACAAGAAAGAGGAACCTTGGAGCAAGTTCAAGCATGGAGATGATGGCATGCACAAGGGGAACAAGAACGGAGTTACAAGTGATGATTTCAGGACTTTGAAGCCACCATAATGAGTGCAGGAAGCCTTGGACGAAATATACAAGATGTCACTTCATAAATTTCGTCCAGAGGCTATTATAGGTGCTGCGTCACCTTATTATTGGGCAAGGCCCATGTAATTTCGAAATACTTGAGTATAGGCTGTTTTTAGAGTCCGTATGTGTGGGGAAACAAGAGATAGGGTTGGTTTCGGACCCCTCCTTCAAGGGCCACGAAATCCCCTCCTTTCCTCCATATATACAGCCCTTAGGGCACCGTTTAGACTTTGGGTTTTGTTTAGATTAAAAGTTCGCCATAGCTGCAACTTCGCGTACTTCGTTTGTGTTCAACGACCAGACCAAGACGTCACAGAACCCCACCTTGATCAATAAAGCTTTCATCTTATATTCGCAATATCCAGATTGCAAATCTTAGTTTCTTGCTTGTTCTTCGTTTGCTTGCAGGAGATAGACCCTCGTGGTCAGGTTGATTGTGCTCCGGCGTGGTCAATAACCTCTCGGAGTTGGTTTAGCGATTGCTAAGGCGCGACGTCCTCGCACGTTCGTAGTCGGATCGTCAAAGTCTACTCCACCAAAAACGATAGCTATCATCTTATCGAAAGATCGGGACACCCTCGCCTCTATCACGTTTGTTTGGTAACCTTGGGAAGTGCACCTTTTGCACCGACCGAGTATCTTTTCTTGGCTATGTTGTTACTCCACAGGGAATTGAAGTTGATAAAGCCAAGATTGAAGCTATTGAGAGTTGGCCGCAGCCCAAAACGGTCACACAAGTGAGGAGTTTCCTTGGCCTCGCTGGTTTCTATAGGCGTTTTGTGAGAGATTTCAGCACCATTGCTGCACCTCTCAATGAGCTTACAAAGAAGGATGTGCCTTTTGTTTGGGGTACCTCACAGGAAGAAGCCTTCACGGTATTGAAAGATAAGTTGACACATGCTCCTTTACTCCAACTTCCTGATTTTAATAAGACTTTTGAGCTTGAATGTGATGCTAGTGGAATTGGATTAGGAGGTGTTTTATTACAAGATGGCAAACCTGTTGCATACTTTTCTGAAAAATTGAGTGGGCCTAGTCTGAACTATTCTACTTATGATAAAGAATTATATGCTTTGTTCGGACCTTAGAAACATGGCAACATTATTTATGGCCCAAAGAATTTGTTATACATTCTGATCATGAATCTTTGAAACACATTAAAAGTCAAGCAAAACTGAACCGTAGACATGCTAAATGGGTTGAATTTATTGAGACTTTCCCTTATGTCATTAAACACAAGAAGGGTAAAGAAAATGTTATTGCTGATGCATTGTCTCGTCGTTATACTATGCTTTCACAACTTGACTTTAAAATATTTGGTTTGGAGACCATCAAAGATCAATATGTGCATGATGCTGAATTTAAAGATGTATTGCAGAATTGTAAGGAAGGGAGAACATGGAACAAGTTCGTCGTTAACGATGGATTTGTGTTTCGTGCTAACAAGCTATGCATTCCAGCTAGCTCCGTTCGTCTTTTGTTGTTGCAGGAGGCGCATGGAGGAGGATTAATGGGACACTTTGCCGTGAAGAAGACGGAGGATATACTTGCTACACATTTCTTTTGGCCAAAGATGAGACGGGATGTTGAGCGTTTTGTTGCTCGCTGCACTACATGTCAAAAAGCTAAGTCACGACTCAATCCTCATGGTTTATATATGCCTTTGCCTGTACCTAGTGTTCCTTGGGAGGATATATCTATGGACTTTGTTTTAGGTTTACCTCGAACAAAGAAGGGGAGGGATAGCATATTCGTTGTCGTGGATAGGTTCTCGAAAATGGCACACTTTATACCATGTCATAAAAGCGATGATGCTGTTAATGTTGCTGATTTGTTCTTTCGTGAAATTATACGCTTGCATGGTGTGCCAAATACTATTGTTTCAGATCGTGATACTAAATTTCTTAGCCACTTTTGGAGATGTTTATGGGCTAAGTTGGGGACTAAACTGCTTTTTAGTACTACATGTCACCCCCAAACTGATGGACAAACTGAAGTAGTCAATAGAACATTGTCTACTATGCTTAGGGCTGTTTTGAAGAATAACAAGAAAATGTGGGAAGAATGCTTGCCTCATATTGAATTTGCTTATAATCGTTCATTGCATTCTACTACTAAGATGTGTCCTTTTGAAATTGTGTATGGTTTCCTTCCTGGTGCACCAATTGATTTGTTGCCTCTTCCATCTTCGGAGAAGGTTAATTTTGATGCTAAACAACGTGCTGAATTGATCTTAAAAATGCATGAGTTAACTAAGGAGAACATTGAGCATATGAATGCTAAATATAAACTTGCTGGAGATAAGGGTAGAAAACATGTTGTGTTTGCACCTGGAGATCTTGTTTGGTTACATTTGTGTAAGGATAGATTTCCTGATTTGCGCAAATCAAAGCTAATGCCATGTGCTGATGGTCCTTTTAAGGTGTTAGAGAAAATAAATGATAATGCATATAAACTTGAGCTGCCTGCAGATTTTGGGGTTAGTCCCACTTTTAACATTGCAGATCTGAAGCCTTATTTGGGTGAGGAAGATGAGCTTCCGTCGAGGACGACTTCATTTCAAGAAGGGGAGGATGATGAGGACATCAATACCATTGTTACACCCACAGCCCCTGCTTCTATACATACTGGACCAATTACTAGAGCTCGCGCACGCCAATTAAATTATCAGGTACTTTCGTTTCTTGGTAATGATTCTAAAGTTCATGAGAATATGATGCTGCCTAAATTGGATACATTTGTTTTGCTTACAAATGAAGGCCCTAGCTTGGACAAGAAAGAGGAACCTTGGAGCAAGTTCAAGCATGGAGATGATGGCATGCACAAGGGGAACAAGAACGGAGTTACAAGTGATGATTTCAGGACTTTGAAGCCAACATAATGAGTGCAGGAAGCCTTGGACAAAATATACAAGATGTCACTTCATAAATTTCGTCCAGAGGCTATTATAGGTGCTGCGTCACCTTATTATTGGGCCAGGCCCATGTAATTTCGAAATACTTGAGTATAGGCTGTTTTTAGAGTCCGTATGTGTGGGGAAACAAGAGATAGGGTTGGTTTCGGACCCCTCCTTCAAGGGCCACGAAATCCCCTCCTCTTCCTCCATATATACAGCCCTTAGGGCACCGTTTAGACTTTGGGTTTTGTTTAGATTAAAAGTTCGCCATAGCTGCAACTTCGCGTACTTCGTTTGTGTTCAACGACCAGACCAAGACGTCACAGAACCCCACCTCGATCAATAAAGCTTTCATCTTATATTCGCAATATCCAGATTGCAAATCTTAGTTTCTTGCTTGTTCTTCGTTTGCTTGCAGGAGATAGACCCACGGGGTCAGGTTGATTGTGCTCCGGCGTGGTTAATAACCTCTCGGAGTTGGTTTAGCGATTGCTAAGGCGCGACGTCCTCGCACGTTCGTAGTCGGATCGTCAAAGTCTACTCCACCAAAAACGATAGATATCATCTCATCGAAAGATCGGGACACCCTCGCCTCTATCAGATCTACTTATATAGGAGTAAGGGGTGGCGGCCAAGGAGGTGGGAGGACGTCCTAAGGCAGCCTAAAACTAACCCTAGGTCGTACAAGGCTCATGGGCCCAAGTGGAGGTGATGCAACACCTTTGGACTTATAGTTTGACTCGGATTCTGCTGCAGCGTCAGATTGTTTCATTGATAACTCAACGCTCTGGACGAATTTTAAGGTGAATCCAATTGGGTTGGAAAGAGCACGAAATCTACTTTCCAACAAAAAAAGAATCACCCAATTCGGAGTCCGTATGAAAAAGCTCTTGGCGTTTTGAGTCAGGTATGTCTGTGCAGTCCGAATCTGAATCCAGAACGTGAGAGACTTGGACTCTATCTTCTCTTGGCCCAAAAGTGACGTGAGAGGACTTTTTGAACAGCACCTAAACTTCTCTTTTTCCCTTATCTTCATATGTGAATTGTACAAATGTCCCATACACCTGCAATTAGACATGGCACAAAAGTTTGTGAAGTATTTTTGTCGTGGATGACACAAATAAATTATTGCATAGTTTGCATTAGAAATCACCTCACAAATATACATGTATGCAATATTTTTGGTCGTATCCAAGGTAGTCATGTCCTCATCATTTGTGTTGGTCGAGCTTGTGGTCGAAGTAGTCTCTTGTACGTTGCTCGGAGAGGCGTAAGTCGGTGGCGAGATTGTCGATGTGGTCGCTCATTGCTTGTTGTTCTTGATGCAAAGCTCGTTGTGCACCGAAGAGGTGGCTCTTGGTGACGTAGGTGTTCGGGTTGTCGTCTTGCTCGATGAAGAGTGGGTTGGTAGAAGAACTTAGCCTATCCATCCTTCCAAGCAAATATGTGAGTGGGAGAAAGAGATGAACTTATACTAAAAGTAGCTTGACCGATGTTGAAGATGGATCAATGATCACTCAAATGTGGACCAAGGAAATAGCACAATTGGTACCGATTCTTGTCGGTTTCTCACACCTACACAAATAAAAGCTTATGGTGGAGCTCGGTTAGGATAGTGGCACAAAGTTCGATGCAATTGTTAGTGAGCCTCAATAATGTTGGAAAAGATTCACAAATTTGCAAATGCAACAAGTAGACCAAGCAAGTAGTGTTACACGGAAACACACACGCAAATAGATAAATGGGGTTGTGCAACCAAAAATGAGCGAAAAATGTGGAATCCACGGAAAATGCTCTTGTTGCACAACTCTAGAGAGACGCTAGCACGATTGCAAAATAGGTGGATACGAAACTTGTGCATGACCTACTAAGCAAAAATGCAATGACTTCTATCCCAAGTATGTTATATGTATTGTGTTCCGATGATATGATCCAAGATGATCGAGTATGACAATCTTAATGTTGTATGATGCTTTGGTTCTTGCTTATAAGCTCTTTGCTTATCTTTTCCTTTTGCTTAAAAGCTTGTTTGGCTCTTTCTCTTTTGAGCTCTTTTGTCATGCAAGACTTCACGAATCAAGATAGCAATTGTGTATGCTATGACAACCTTGTGACACAAGAGATGATACCAATATATGCACCACGATGAAATGGTATGTATGCTATAGGAAGTATGATCACTAATGTGCACAAGTAACGTTGCCAGCAATACTCAAAGGCTAGTCTCGAAAGGCAAGATACGCAAAATTGGGCTATGGTGGTTATCAATGTAATGGCAAGGAGTAGACCAAGATGTCGTCGAGATTACCGTCCTTGCTTACGGTTGAGGGTGTGAAAATGGTGAAGTGGTCGATGTCGAGCCCTTGGCGAAGATGAGCGGCGGTGATGTCGATGTCGAACCGTTCCTAGTTAGCCGAAACACCCTAGGAAACGATGAACCACAACTCAAATTCTCAAAACCAAATGTGTCAAAATTGTGTCGGAGTGCGGAGCATGTAAGCGATGGTGGTTGCGGAAAGCGATATGGTGGTATCGGGGTGCGTATGCGGAAGTGCAATGGGTAGTGGAGAGGAGGTGGTGGCCGAACTGAATTTTTTTTCAGTTTCGTCAGGAAACGCCGGACGTCCGGTGGTCGGAGCGGTCGTCTGGTCGGCGGACGTCCGGTAGCGGGCGGACGTCCGGTGCCTGGGCGGTTTCGAGCATGGGATGAACAGCTAGGGTTCGTGGTGGATGTGGCAAAATTGGTCAAATTTGGGCGATTTTGTGGGTGGAAATGGTGGAGATGATGGGGGAAAGCTAGATCCACTTGAGGCAAAGCAAATCCACGGATCAAATCCAACAAAACTTCATCACACCAACAAATCACAAAAAAAAATTGGGGCTATTTTTTTGTGGGGATTTTCGAAATTTAGGACGAAAAACAACAAAATCAAGCTAGAAAACGGGGGTAGGGGCTCCAAATTCATGATCAACCTTGGCTCTGATACCAAGATGAGGTAGGGTAGAACCCTAGGGCCCGATCTTTCACGATTGGAGGGATCCTACGAAGAACACGAGGGGAAACACGAGGGGAAAACGAGGGAAATCACTCAAACCATCAAGATTCGGTTACACATGTGCTAGATCCTCGAAACACAAAGAGATACACGATCCACGATCAACAAGGGACGATACAAATGGTAACTAATTCTTCTCCATGAGGAGGTCTTGAGGTCTTCCCGTTAGGGGTCTTGAATCCGCTTGGGGGATCTTCTCCGTAGAGGTCGTGAACTCCGATGGAGAAGTAACCAAGTGGATGAGCAAAGCTCTATCTCTAAATTGAGCTAATCCTTTGCTAACCCTAACTAGGAGGTGGGGGAGGTCTATTTATAGTCTTAGTGCAAATGGGGGCGAAGTGAACGGGTACATGGGCTTCGGGCCCGAAACTATGCACAGACAGGGACCGAACGTCCGGTCTGGAGCGGACGTCCGGTTGCTCGTGGGCGTCCGGACGTCCGGAGGTCACCGGACTTCTGTCAATTCGGCTCGGGTGCAGTGACACCGGATGTCCGGAGTCGGCCGGTCGTCCGGTCGCCGGTCGTCCGGTTTCTTCGGTCTTCCGCTGATTTGGCTCAGGTGTGAGGTTGCCGGTCGTCTGGTGTGGCCGGACGTCCGCTCGCTGGGAGGTGTGGCCGGTCGTCCGGTGGGGGCCGGACGTCCGCTCGCTGTAGCTTGCGTTGGCTGGGACTTGGGCAGGCTGGGGCTTCAGGCGCCGGACGTTCGGTCCCGACCGGTCGTCCGGTGGCTGGGGTTTCTTTGGCAGCACTTTTTCTTGTCCCTCCTCCTTGGTGTCCTCGCCGTCGTGTCCGTTGGATGCAGCTGCTCCGTGGCCTTCCTCCAAGTACCTGATCACACATAGTGTTTCCGTTTGAGGTAGTAGCCATGTCTCATGTGTAGAAAGTAGTAGTTCGGAGAGGAGCGAGTTCACCTTATCTTCGATAGCTTTTGCTCGAGCTCTTGTCATGGGTCCAAGTGGTGTCATGGGAGATGTAGATATGTCCATGGGGATGACCGTGGGATGCTCCGCATCATCAAGGCCTGCACATCCAAGCAAGTTGTAACATGGACTTGTACATGGAACATCCCAAGCGCAAGCAGAGCTGCAGTGAGCCTGTACAACGAGCTCGCATAAGTCCCTGCATTTCATTTAATTCGTACTGGCCTGCGTGTATGATTTGTGTGCAGTGGTGGATCCACGAATTCAAGTTACCAGGGCGAAAATTTAACTTAAAAAATACGAAGGCACTTGCACTCCGGAAATCAACATAACTTGAGAAATGTGAAGCTACATGCACTTTGAAAACCAGCTAATGATCCAAAGTAGTTCCAGATTAGAAAACACTAAATGATGTAAGCACCAAAAAACACAAAATGCAACATGGTATACAAGGACTACTAACATGGACTGTACCTGCTTGAATTATTCGTTCTCTGGCCGAAAATATCCAAGTGTAATTGCACCTATAACCAGTGCGCAAACTGCATATCAATATATCTATCCTGCACAAGTATGCCAATAGTTTCAAACAACAGATTAGAAAAGTATTTATGCTAGGTTGCCATGGTAGGGGACTTTCTGGTAGATGGCCTCGACGTTTCCTCATGCCATGAAAATGTACTATAATTTGCTTGTCATCAATTCCTGCAAATCTCTCTCTCTCTCTCTCAACATAGCAGATCATCATTAGACACTAAATCCTTGAATTGGAGCTTGCAAAATGCTTGCACTAGGTCCCGCATTAGACACTATATGTTCATCACCATGAGCATGTAAAATGTTTGCATCAAATCCTTCATTAGTAGTCTGTTCATTAGACACTTCAGGCTCAAGAACAACATGAGTTTGTATGTTTGCACCGGAAACTTGATTAGACACATCAGGTTCAGTCAGTTCAGTATTGATTGGGGGAGTTATAAAATAAGAAGAAATTGGTTTCATTTTCTTATAGATTCCCTACATCCAAGCAGTTTTACAACACCGTCAGGTTTAACTATTGGCCAAAAATTGAACTATTGAATTAGATATAATCAGGGATGTGATGTACATGCTCGTTGCACATGCTGCTCATGCAAGCTGCGACTGTCCGTTTGCGCAAGCTCGATGCCATGCCCGTGCTGCCGCCGCTGCCTCCCACGCAGGCTACACTCAGGGTTGGATCTTCATCTTTTTGTCCTTCCATTCGCTTGAAGCCCGGCGACCGGTGATAAAGGTGAGGGTGTCCCGATCTTTCGATGAGATGATAATTATCGATTTGGTGGAGCCGACTTTGATGATCCGACTGCAAACGTGCATGACATTGCGCCTTAGCAATCGCTAAATCAACTTTGAAGGGTTATTGACCACACCGGAGCACGATCAACCTGACCACGAAGGTCTATTCCTGCACGCAATTGAAGAACAAGCAAGAATATGATAAAGCAATCTGAATATTGCGAACATATATGAAGTATTGATAATGGTGGGGATCCAAAAGCGGTCTTGGTCTAGTCGTTGGACACAAACGAAGTACACGAAGTTGCAATGGCTAACTTTTAACTAAACAAATTCCAAAGTCTAAACGACGCCCTAAGGGTTGTATATATGGAGGAGTAGGGGGGAATTTCGTGGCCCCTGTAGGAGGGGTCCGAAACCAACCCTAACTTTGTTTCCCCACACATACGGACTCTAAATAACAGCCTATACTTAAGTATTTCAAAATTACATGGGCCTGGCCCAAAAATAAGGTGGTGCAGCACCTAAAATAAGCTATGGATGAAATTTATGAAGGGGCATCTTGTATATTTCGTCCATCTCCTTGTAGGTCATCACGGAGGCTTCAAAGTGCTCAAATATGCACTAGAAACGCCATTCTGAACCCATGGTAATTCAATTGGCATGCGCGTGCCTTCGTCTCCATGCTTGATCCTGCTCCAGTGTTCATCCCTCTTGTCCATGCTAGGCCCTTCATTAGTAATCAACACAAATGTATCCAATTTAGGGAGCATCATATTCTCATGAACATTAGAATTGTCACCAAGAAACGAAAGTACCTGGTAATTCAATTGGCGTGCGCGAGCTCTAGTAATTGGTCCAGTATGTATAGCAGCAGGGGCTGTGGGTGTAACAATGGTATTGATGTCCTCATCAAACATTAGCAGCATCATGGCTTTTATAACATGGTATAAAGTGTGCCATTTTCGTCCAGAGGCTATTATAGGTGCTGCGTCACCTTATTATTGGGCCAGGCCCATGTAATTTCGAAATACTTAAGTATAGGCAGTTTTTAGAGTCCGTATGTGTGGGAAAACAAGAGTTAGGGATGGTTTCGGATCCCTCCTCCAAGGGCCACGAAATTCCCCCTTCTTCCTCCATATATACAGCCCTTAGGGCGTCGTTTAGACTTGGGTTTTGTTTAGATTAAAAGTTCGCCATAGCCGCAACTTCGCGTACTTCGTTTGTGTTCAACGACCATACCAAGACGTCACAGAACCCCACCTTGATCAATAAAGCTTGCATCTTATATTCGCAATATCCAGATTGCAAATCTTAGTTTCTTGCTTGTTCTTCGTTTGCTTGCAGGAGATAGACCCTCGTGGTCAGGTTGATTGTGCTCCGGCGTGGTCAATAACCTCTCGGAGTTGGTTTAGCGATTGCTAAGGCACGACGTCCTCGCACGTTCGTAGTCGAATCGTCAAAGTCGACTCCACCAAAAACGATAGCTATCATCTCATCGAAAGATCGGGACACCCTCGCCTCTATCAAGTGGTATCAGTTTTCAGGTTGCTCGGTGAGAATTTCTAGTTTTCCCTAGATTAGATTTAGTTTCTTACCTATTGTTCAAGAAAAAGCCACAAAAAAAAGTTGGATCTATTCATCCTTTGTCCAAGCCAGTCTGAGCCTTTGCAATTTTCTTTTCATTGTTTGCATTATTGAATTATCGGCTGCATCGTCGTGTTCAGTTGCTGGTCTTAGTGTTTAGTTCGTTTAGAGTTTCGAGTTCTGTTTACATTAGTCACGCCGCCGCTGCATCGTTATTCCTTCCGCTGTCCACCATCCCATCCATCAATTTCCACATCGTGCTACCCACTGTTCATTGTCATAATCATAGTTGAGGTCGTTCACATCTGTGATTGATCCAATCTACATCTTATCTAGTTTGTTTTGGAAAGAGGCAGAGAGAAAAAAAAGTAAAAAAAAAGTCAGAGAAAAAAAAGAGAGAAAGAAAAAGAAAAAAAGTGTGAGAAAAAAAAGAGAGAAGAAAAAAAAAACAAAATTCGGATCTATCTAGACTCAATCTCGTAGCTGAATTCGGATTGGAATCTGTTTTGCGCAGTGTTCAGTACAACAGGCATATCTTTTTCATACGAAGTCTGTTTTGGCTCCGTGAGTACTCAAATTAAAGCTAGCAACGAGCCGCATCTAAATAGTTGCAGAAGCAAGTTCAATATTTGACACCTCAAAACCGGCTTCTAAATAGGTCTTTTTGCCCTCCGAAGTTCGCGAACACAGCTTGTTCCAATTTTTCAGGCCAGTTTTAGAATTTTTTGACTCCTCATATCAACTCGGAATTGAGTGATTCTTTTTGCATTTGAAAGCTTGAGTCAGTGCCATTCTTGAGAAAAATTATCATAAAATTGGCACAAACTTTTATAGAGTAAAGTTGGAGAGAGAATTGTTGGTATATGCTACTTGGTAGTTGTTTCTCATCATTATCTTTACTGCCATTGTGATCTTCACTTATATCTTGCTGTCCAGAGCTACTTCATATCCTTTATTGATGCTAGTTGTGCTACGCCGTGACCTCATTAGTGTTCTAGGCTCGCGTCTCTTGTCCGGTCTAGCCTAGGACCAGCACAGTACCGTCGTTGAGCGTTTATTCAACATTGCATCTCTGAATTGATTATTGCTAATCTTTTGCTACCAAATATTTAAGCCTTCCAAGCTCCACATATTTCTACACCGTGTATACGTATGTTCCCCTGGCAATCGCTTTACTCAATCTTCGGAGTTATTTGACACCGCTGGTTGCCTGTCACCACCTGCTGCATGGTAAGAACTTGTAAGATATTGATATTTGCTACACTGTGAGCGTTTTACCACCACATCCTAGTAGTTCATAGGAACATTATTCTTGGATTTTGTTTCTTGTTTTCTACTAACTATGGCAGGTTCCGGAGTTGTTAGTTCTTGGGCTTCATCGATCGTGGGAGATTTGCCATCACCTAAGAAAATACAACAACCGCCACAAGAGGAGCAATTACATCAGAATGCACATAATCTGATGAGGACATCAATACCATTGTTACACCCACAGCACCTACTGCTACATACACTGGACCAATTACTAGAGCTCGCACACGCCAATTAAATTATCAGGTACTTTCGTTTCTTAGTAATGATTCTAATGTTCATGAGAATATGATGCTGCCTAAATTGGATACATTTGTCTTACTTACAAATGAAGGGCCTCGCATGGATAAGAGGGATGAACACTGGAGCAAGACCAGGCATGGAGATAATGGCATGCGCAAGGGGAACAAGAACGGAGTTACAAGTGATGATTTCAGGACATTGAAGCCACCTTAATGCGTGCATGAAGCCTTGGACGAAATATACAAGATGTCACTTCATAAATTTCGTCCAGAGGCTATTATAGGTGCTGCGTCACCTTATTATTGGGCCAGGCCCATGTAATTTCGAAATACTTAAGTATAGGCAGTTTTTAGAGTCCGTATGTGTGGGAAAACAAGAGTTAGGGATGGTTTCGGATCCCTCCTCCAAGGGCCACGAAATTCCCCCTTCTTCCTCCATATATACAGCCCTTAGGGCGTCGTTTAGACTTGGGTTTTGTTTAGATTAAAAGTTCGCCATAGCCGCAACTTCGCGTACTTCGTTTGTGTTCAACGACCATACCAAGACGTCACAGAACCCCACCTTGATCAATAAAGCTTGCATCTTATATTCGCAATATCCAGATTGCAAATCTTAGTTTCTTGCTTGTTCTTCGTTTGCTTGCAGGAGATAGACCCTCGTGGTCAGGTTGATTGTGCTCCGGCGTGGTCAATAACCTCTCGGAGTTGGTTTAGCGATTGCTAAGGCGCGACGTCCTCGCACGTTCGTAGTCGGATCGTCAAAGTCTACTCCACCAAAAACGATAGCTATCATCTCATCGAAAGCTCGGGACACCCTAGCCTCTATCAAGTGGTATCAGATTTCCAGGTTGCTCGGTGAGATTTTACAGTTTTTCGTAGTTTAGATCGTGTCTGTTCTTCATACCTAGAGTCCACGAAAAAGACAAAAAAAATTAGGGTTAGTTCATCATATCCGAACCAATCTGAGCCTTTGCATAATCTTTTCTGTATTTGCTTTGTTGAATTTGCGGTTGCATCGTCGTGTCAAGTTGCTGGTCTTAGCGTCTAGTCCTTTAGAGTTTCGAGTTCTGTTCATAAGTTGTCACGCCGCCGCCGCACCATCACCGATCTGTATCCATATACCACCACCGATCCGTATCCATATCCACCACCATATATCTACCACCAATCCGAGTTCTTTTTATATTAGGTTTGTTTTCGAGATCCATCTAGTTTCCGATTCGTGTTTCCTTGTCGGAGTAGGTTTCGGAAGAAAAAAAAGTCTGGAGACCCCCGGGCAGTTTTTAGGCCAAAATTTTGGCAGTCAAATTTTTTTTCCCTATCCTATTTTTAGGTCCCAGGGAGCGTTTTGAGACACTTGCCATCATAGTGATTTTTTGTCGCACTTTTTCGTCGTCGCTGCCCTGATTTTCGAAAGAAAAAAAAATTCAAAAAAAAATTTCGTGCCAATCCTGTTAGTTTGACTTGGGAAGAGTTTTGAGACACTCGCCATTATAGTGATTTTTTTGCAAAAAAAAAAGGAGCGCAAAAAAAAACGAATTTTTTTTAAGAGTGTGGTCTTCCCTTGTTTACGTGCCGCGCCGTGATTTTGTTAGTGTTCTAGGCTCGCGTCTCTAGTACGGTCTAGCCTAGGACCAGCACCGTACCGTCGTTGAGCGTTTATTCAACTTTGCATCTCTGAATTGATTATTGCTGACATTTTTGCTACCATATCATAAGCCTTCCCAGCTCCACATACATCTACGTCGTGCGTTTGACACCACCTGGCAATTGCTCTGTCCAATCTTTGAGAGTTTTGACTACAACGGTGGCCGATCACCACCTGCTGCTGGGTAAGAACTGGTAAGCATTTGAGATTCGCTTGACGGATTTGTGATACACCACCACCACCACTTCCTAGTAGTCTGTAGGATCATATTCTTGTGTGTTTCTATTGCTGCTAACCATGGCAGGATCACAAGCCGATGAGACTGATTGGGAGAACATGACGAACAAACAGCTACATGATAAATTTCAGCAAATGATGAGTGGACAGGTGCAAGATGTGCTAAACAGATTTGAAGAGGCCATGGAGAAGATAGATGGAATTGAGAAGACGTTCGAAACAAAGCTCGATAACAAGTTTAATGAATTGCTCGCGCGTCTTCCACAACCACCGCCGGCTGCACCTGTCGCACCTCTACAACAACAACAACGTCGCCTTCCAAATCAAGTGGGACGAGCACAGCGCGTTCCCCTTGAGCCTGGTCAAACTTCTGGTGCCGCTGCACCTACTGTTGATGCTTCTATGGCTCTTGCTGCCGCTGAGGAGGACGATTATGCGGGCGATTACGAGGATGAGGTTGATCAAAATCAGAACTACGTACCAGCACCAGGTCGTCCACATGCCAATAATCGCAATGGTAGGGCTGCATTACCAGCTCAGGTACGAGATCATGACCATCTTCCTAAACTGAAATTGAATATTCCACCATTTGAGGGTAGATATGTTCCTGATATATATCTTACTTGGGAGTTAGAAACTGAACAACGTTTTACATGTTTACAATATCCCGAGGAGAGACGTGTTGCTGCTGCTGTTTGTGCTTTTACTAGTTTTGCATGTGTATGGTGGTCTGAACATTGTAGATTATATCCTATTCCAGCTACGTGGGCTGCTTTGAAAACTGCTATGCGTACTTGTTGGGTTCCACCATATTATCAACGTGAATTACTTCAAAAATTGCAGCGCTTAAGACAAGGAAAAAATTCTGTAGAAGAATATTATCAGGAATTACAAACTGGCATGATTAGATGTGGTATTGTTGAGGAGAATGAAGCTATGCTTGCACGTTTCATGGGTGGATTAAATAGAGAGATTCAGACCATTCTAGAGTATAAGGAGTATAATAATATCACTCGTTTATTCCATCTTGCTTGTAAAGCTGAAAGTGAAGTGCAGGATCGACAGGCATTGGCGCGAACTAATTTTTCTGCAGGTCGATCTTCATCATGGACACCGCGTGCCTCCTCTACTCCCACACGTCCTACTGCGGCACCACTGACTTCAGCCGCCAATTCCAACCGAGATACAAGAAAACAGGCACCACCACCACCATCTGCCAAGAGTACACCTTCTGGGCCTGCCCAGAGCTCTTCTTCATCTATGGCATCAACAGGGCACACACATGATATTATTTGTCGTCGTTGTAAGGGAAGAGGTCATTATGCGAGAGAATGCCAATCTCCGCGTGTTATGATTGCTACTGAGGATGGTGGGTATGAGTCCGCTAGTGACTATGATGAGGAGACTTTGGCTCTTATTACAAGTGAAGAACACGGTGGAGATGATTCTGATCATGAGACGCAATACATGGCTCCTGAAGACGCTGACAGGTATGAATGTTTAGTTGCTCAACGTGTTTTGAGTGTGCAGGTCACACAACCTGAGCAAAATCAGAGGCATAATTTGTTCCATACAAAGGGAGTTGTGAAGGAACGTTATGTTCGCGTCATCATAGATGGAGGGAGCTGCAACAACTTGGCTAGCATGGAGATGGTGGAGAAGCTATCTCTCACCACAAGACCACATCCACATCCTTACTATATCCAATGGTTCAACAACAGCGGCAAGGTTAAGGTAACACGTACTGTTCGTGTGCATTTTAGTATCTCTACATATGCTGATTATGTTGATTGTGATGTGGTACCCATGCAAGCATGTTCATTATTACTTGGTAGACCATGGCAATTTGATAAAAATTCTGTACACCATGGTAGAAACAATCAGTATACTCTTGTTCATAAGGATAAACATATTACTTTGCTTCCTATGACTCCTGATTCTATTTTGAAAGATGATATTAATAGAGCTAGTAAAGCAAAACAGGAGAAAAATCAGATTGTGGCAAAAGAATTTGAGCAACAAATGAAGCCTAATAATAAACCATCTAGTGTTGCTTCTGAAATTAAATTGAAAAGTGCATGCTTACTTGCCACCAAATCTGATATTGATGATCTAGATTTCAGCAATTCTGTTTGCTATGCTTTTGTGTGCAAAGAGGCGTTATTTTCATTCGAGGACGTGCCTTCCTCTTTGCCTCCTGCGGTCACTAACATTTTGCAGGAGTTCGCTGACGTCTTTCCACAAGACGTGCCACCGGGATTACAACCTATTCGCGGGATTGAGCATCAGATTGACTTAATTCCCGGTGCTTCGTTGCCAAACCGTGCGCCATACCGTACCAATCCAGAGGAGACGAAGGAGATTATGCGTCAAGTACAGGAGTTGCTCGACAAAGGTTATATACGCGAATCCCTTAGTCCTTGTGCTGTTCCTGAGAATATGATGCTGCCTAAATTGGATACATTTGTTTTGCTTACAAATGAAGGGCCTAGCTTGGACAAGAAAGAGGAACCTTGGAGCAAGTTCAAGCATGGAGATGATGGCATGCACAAGGGGAACAAGAACGGAGTTACAAGTGATGATTTCAGGACTTTGAAGCCACCATAATGAGTGCAGGAAGCCTTGGACGAAATATACAAGATGTCACTTCATAAATTTCGTCCAGAGGCTATTATAGGTGCTGCGTCACCTTATTATTGGGCCAGGCCCATGTAATTTCGAAATACTTGAGTATAGGCTGTTTTTAGAGTCCGTATGTGTGGGGAAACAAGAGATAGGGTTGGTTTCGGACCCCTCCTTCAAGGGCCACGAAATCCCCTCCTCTTCCTCCATATATACAGCCCTTAGGGCACCGTTTAGACTTTGGGATTTGTTTAGTTAAAAGTTAGCCATTGCAACTTCGTGTACTTCGTTTGTGTCCAACGACCAGACCAAGACCGCTTTCGGATCCCCATCATTATCAATACTTCATCTATATTCGCAATATTCAGATTGCATTATCATATTCTTGCTTGTTCTTCGATTGCGTGCAGGAATAGACCTTCGTGGTCAGATGATCGTGCTTCCAGCATCGTCGGTAACCTCAGAAGATTGGTTTAGCGATTGCTAAGGCGCAACATCGTGCACGTTTGTAGTCGGATCGTCAAAGTCGGCTCCACCAAATCGATAGTTACCATCTCATCGAAAGATCGGGACACCCCCGCCTCTATCATTTTTTGTCGCACTTTTTCGTCGTCGCTGCCCTGATTTCCGAAAAAAAAAAATCAAAAAAAAAATTTCATGTCAATCCTGTTAGTTTGACTTGGGAAGAGTTTTGAGACACTCGCCATTATAGTGATTTTTTGCCAAAAAAAAAGGAGCGCAAAAAAAAGGAGCGCAAAAAAAACAAAAAACAAAAAACGAATTTTTTTTTAGAGTGTGCTCTTCCCTTGTTTACGTGCCGCGCCGTGATTTTGTTAGTGTTCTAGGCTCGCGTCTCTAGTACGGTCTAGCCTAGGACCAGCACCGTACCGTCGTTGAGCGTTTATTCAACTTTGCATCTCTGAATTGATTATTGCTGACATTTTTGCTACCATATCATAAGCCTTCCCAGCTCCACATACATCTACGTCGTGCGTTTGACACCACCTGGCAATCGCTCTGTCCAATCTTTGAGAGTTTTGACTACAACGGTGGCCGATCACCACCTGCTGCTGGGTAAGAACTGGTAAGCATTTGAGATTCGCTTGACGGATTTGTGATACACCACCACCACCACTTCCTAGTAGTCTGTAGGATCATATTCTTGTGTGTTTCTATTGCTGCTAACCATGGCAGGATCACAAGCCGATGAGACTGATTGGGAGAACATGATGAACAAACAGCTACATGATAAATTTCAGCAAATGATGAGTGGACAGGTGCAAGATGTGCTAAACAGATTTGAAGAGGCCATGGAGAAGATAGATGGAATTGAGAAGACGTTCGAAACAAAGCTCGATAACAAGTTTAATGAATTGCTCGCGCGTCTTCCACAACCACCGCCGGCTGCACCTGTCGCACCTCTACAACAACAACAACGTCGCCTTCCAAATCAAGTGGGACGAGCACAGCGCGTTCCCCTTGAGCCTGGTCAAACTTCTGGTGCCGCTGCACCTACTGTTGATGCTTCTATGGCTCCCGCTGCCGCTGAGGAGGACGATTATGCGGGCGATTACGAGGATGAGGTTGATCAAAATCAAAACTACGTACCAGCACCAGGTCGTCCACATGCAAATAATCGCAATGGTAGGGCTGCATTCCCAGCTCAGGTACGTGATAGAGGAGGGGGTGTCCCGATCTTTCGATGAGATGATAACTATCGATTTGGTGGAGTCGACTTTGACGATCCGACTACAAACGTGCACGACGTTGTGCCTTAGCAATCGCTAAACCAATCTCCCGAGGTTACTGACGATGCTGAAAGCACGATCAGCCTGACCACGAAGGTCTATTCCTGCACGCAATCGAAGAACAAGCAAGAATATGATAATGCAATCTGAATATTGCGAATATAGATGAAGTATTGATAAAGGTGGGGATCCGAAAGCGGTCTTGGTCTGGTCGTTGGACACAAACGAAGTACACGAAGTTGCAATGGCTAACTTTTAACTAAACAAATCCCAAAGTCTAAACGGCGCCCTAAGGGCTGTATATATGGAGGAAGAGGAGGGGATTTCGTGGCCCTTGAAGGAGGGGTCCGAAACCAACCCTATCTCTTGTTTCCCCACACATACGGACTCTAAAAACAGCCTATACTCAAGTATTTCGAAATTACATGGGCCTGGCCCAATAATAAGGTGACGCGGCACCTATAATAGCCTCTGGACGAAATTTATGAAGTGACATCTTGTATATTTCGTCCAAGGCTTCCTGCACTCATTATGGTGGCTTCAAAGTCCTGAAATCATCACTTGTAACTCCGTTCTTGTTCCCCTTGTGCATGCCATCATCTCCATGCTTGAACTTGCTCCAAGGTTCCTCTTTCTTGTCCAAGCTAGGCCCTTCATTTGTAAGCAAAACAAATGTATCCAATTTAGGCAGCATCATATTCTCATGAACTTTAGAATCATTACCAAGAAACGAAAGTACCTAATATTTTAATTGGCGTGCGCGAGCTCTAGTAATTGGTCCAGTATGTATAGAAGCAGGGGCTGTGGGTGTAACAATGGTATTGATGTCCTCATCATCCTCCCCTTCTTGAAATGAAGTCGTCCTCGACGGAAGCTCATCTTCCTCACCCAAATAAGGCTTCAGATCTGCAATGTTAAAAGTGGGACTAACCCCAAAATCTGCAGGCAGCTCAAGTTTATATGCATTATCATTTATTTTCTCTAACACCTTAAAAGGACCATCAGCACGTGGCATTAGCTTTGATTTGCGCAAATCAGGAAATCTATCCTTACGCAAATGTAACCAAACAAGATCTCCAGGTGCAAACACAACATGTTTTCTACCCTTATCTCCAGCAAGTTTATATTTAGCATTCATACGCTCAATGTTCTCCTTAGTTAACTCATGCATTTTTAAGATCAATTCAGCACGTTGTTTAGCATCAATATTAACCTTCTCCGAAGATGGAAGAGGCAACAAATCAATTGGTGCACGAGGAAGGAAACCATACACAATTTCAAAAGGACACATCTTAGTAGTAGAATGCAATGAACGATTATAAGCAAATTCAATATGAGGCAAGCATTCTTCCCACATTTTCTTGTTATTCTTCAAAACAGCCCTAAGCATAGTAGACAATGTTCTATTGACTACTTCAGTTTGTCCATCAGTTTGGGGGTGACATGTAGTACTAAAAAGCAGTTTAGTCCCCAACTTAGCCCATAAACATCTCCAAAAGTGGCTAAGAAATTTGGTATCACGATCTGAAACAATAGTATTTGGCACACCATGCAAGCGTATAATTTCACGAAAGAACAAATCAGCAACATTAACAGCATCATCGCTTTTATGACATGGTATAAAGTGTGCCATTTTCGAGAACCTATCCACGACAACAAATATGCTATCCCTCCCCTTCTTTGTTCGAGGTAAACCTAAAACAAAGTCCATAGATATATCCTCCCAAGGAACACTAGGTACAGGCAAAGGCATATATAAACCATGAGGAGTGAGTCGTGACTTAGCTTTTTGACATGTAGTGCAGCGAGCAACAAAACGCTCAACATCCCGTCTCATCTTTGGCCAAAAGAAATGTGTAGCAAGTATATCCTCCGTCTTCTTCACGCCAAAGTGTCCCATTAATCCTCCTCCATGCGCCTCCTGCAACAACAAAAGACGAACGGAGCTAGCTGGAATGCATAGCTTGTTAGCACGAAACACAAATCCATCGTTAACGACGAACTTGTTCCATGTTCTCCCTTCCTTACAATTCTGCAATACATCTTTAAATTCAGCATCATGCACATATTGATCTTTGATGGTCTCCAAACCAAATATTTTAAAGTCAAGTTGTGAAAGCCTTATTTGGGTGAGGAAGATGAGCTTCCGTCGAGGACGACTTCATTTCAAGAAGGGGAGGATGATGAGGACATCAATACCATTGTTACACCCACAGCCCCTGCTTCTATACATACCGGACCAATTACTAGAGCTCGCGCACGCCAATTAAAATATCAGGTACTTTCGTTTTTTGTTGGAAAGAGCACGAAATCTACTTTCCAACAAAAAAAGAATCACCCAATTCGGAGTCCGTATGAAAAAGTTCTTGGCGTTTTGAGTCAGGTATGTCTGTGCAGTCCGAATCTGAATCCAGAACGTGAGAGACTTGGACTCTATCTTCTCTTGGCCCAAAAGTGACGTGAAAGGACTTTTTGAACAGCACCTAAACTTCTCGTTTTCCCTTATCTTCATATGTGAATTGTACAAATGTCCCATACACCTGCAATTAGACATGGCACAAAAGTTTGTGAAGTATTTTTGTCCTGGATGACACAAATAAATTATTGCATAGTTTGCATTAGAAATCACCTCACAAATATACATGTATGCAATATTTTTGGTCGTATCCAAGGTAGTCATGTCCTCATCAGTACGAGATCATGACCATCTTCCTAAACTGAAATTGAATATTCCACCATTTGAGGGTAGATATGTTCCTGATATATATCTTACTTGGGAGTTAGAAACTGAACAATGTTTTACATGTTTACAATACCCCGAGGAGAGACGTGTTGCTGCTTCTGTTTGTGCTTTTACTAGTTTTGCATGTGTGTGGTGGTCTGAACATTGTAGATTATATCCTATTCCAGCGACGTGGGCTGCTTTGAAAACTGCTATGCGTACTCGTTGGGTTCCACCATATTATCAACGTGAATTACTTCAAAAATTGCAGCGCTTAAGACAAGGAAAAAATTCTGTAGAAGAATATTATCAGGAATTACAAACTGGCATGATTAGATGTGGTATTGTTGAGGAGAATGAAGCTATGCTTGCACGTTTTATGGGTGGATTAAATAGAGAGATTCAGACCATTCTAGAGTATAAGGAGTATAATAATATCACTCGTTTATTCCATCTTGCTTGTAAAGCTGAACGTGAAGTGCAGGATCGACAGGCATTGGCGCGGACTAACTTTTCTGCAGGTCGACCTTCATCGTGGACACCGCGTGCATCCTCTACTTCCACACATTCTATTGCATCGACACCTCCATCAGCTGCCACCTCCAGCCGTGATACAAGGAAGCAGGCACAACTACCACTATCTGCCAAGAGCACACCTACCGGGCCTGCACAGAGTTCTTCTTCTTCCATGGCATCAACAGGGCACACAAGTGATATTATTTGTCGTCGTTGTAAGGGAAGAGGTCATTATGCGAGAGAATGCAAATCTCAGCGTGTGATGATTGCTACCGAGGATGGTGGGTATGAGTCCGCTAGTGACTATGATGAGGACACTTTGGCTCTCATTACACGTGAAGAACACGGTGGAGATGATTCTGAACAAGAGACGCAATACATGGCTCCCGAAGACGCTGACAGGTATGAATGTTTAGTTGCTCAACGTGTTTTGAGTGTGCAGGTCACACAAGCTGAGCAAAATCAGAGGCATAATTTGTTCCATACAAAGGGAGTTGTGAAGGAACGTTCTGTTCGCGTCATCATAGATGGAGGGAGCTGCAACAACTTGGCTAGCATGGAGATGGTGGAGAAGCTCTCTCTCACCACAAGACCACATCCACATCCTTACTATATCCAATGGTTCAACAACAGCGGCAAGGTTAAGGTAACACGTACTGTTCGTGTGCATTTTAGTATCTCTACGTATGCTGATTTTGTTGATTGTGATGTGGTACCCATGCAAGCATGTTCCTTATTACTTGGTAGACCATGGCAATTTGATAAAAATTCTGTACACCATGGTAGAAACAATCAGTATACTCTTGTTCATAAGGATAAACATATTACTTTGCTTCCTATGACTCCTGATTCTATTTTGAAAGATGATATTAATAGAGCTAGTAACGCAAAACAGGAGAAAAATAAGAGTGAAAATCAGATTGTGGCAAAAGAATTTGAGCAACAAATGAAGCCTAATAATAAACCATCTAGTGTTGCTTCTGAAATTAAATTGAAAAGTGCATGCTTACTTGCCACCAAATCTGATATTGATGATCTAGATTTCAGCAAATCTGTTTGCTATGCTGTTGTGTGCAAAGAGGCATTATTTTCATTCGAGGACATGCCTTCCTCTTTGCCTCCTGCTGTTACTAACATTTTGCAGGAGTTCGCCAACGTCTTTCCACAAGATGTGCCTCCGGGATTACCACCTATTCGAGGGATTGAGCATCAGATTGACTTAATTCCCGGTGCATCGCTACCCAACCGTGCACCATACCGTACTAATCCAGAGGAGACGAAGGAGATTATGCGTCAAGTCCAGGAGTTGCTCGACAAAGGTTATATACGCGAATCCCTTAGTCCTTGTGCTGTTCCTATTATTCTAGTGCCGAAAAAGGATGGTACATCGCGTATGTGTGTTGATTGTAGAGGCATTAATAATATTACTATTCATTATCGTCACCCTATTCCTTGACTAGATGATATGCTTGATGAATTGAGTGGCTCTACAATATTCTCCAAAGTTGATTTGCGTAGTGGATACCATCAAATTCGTATGAAATTGGGGGATGAATGGAAAACAGCATTTAAAACAAAGTTTGGATTATATGAGTGGTTAGTCATGCCTTTTGGGTTAACTAATGCACCTAGTACTTTCATGAGATTAATGAACGAAGTTTTACGTGCTTTCATTGGACGATTTGTGGTAGTCTATTTTGATGATATACTGATTTATAGCAGATCTTTGGAGGAACATTTGGAACATTTACATGCTGTTTTTATTGCTTTACGTGATGCACGTTTGTTTGGTAACCTTGGGAAGTGCACCTTTTGCACCGACCGAGTATCTTTTCTTGGCTATGTTGTTACTCCACAGGGAATTGAAGTTGATAAAGCCAAGATTGAAGCTATTGAGAGTTGGCCACAGCCCAAAACGGTCAATCAAGTGAGGAGTTTTCTTGGACTCGCTGGTTTCTATAGGTGTTTTGTGAGAGATTTCAGCACCATTGCTGCACCTCTCAATGAGCTTACAAAGAAGGATGTGCCTTTTGTTTGGGGTACCTCACAGGAAGAAGCCTTCACGGTATTGAAAGATAAGTTGACACATGCTCCTTTACTCCAACTTCCTGATTTTAATAAGACTTTTGAGCTTGAATGTGATGCTAGTGGAATTGGATTAGGAGGTGTTTTATTACAAGATGGCAAACCTGTTGCATACTTTTCTGAAAAATTGAGTGGGCCTAGTCTGAACTATTCTACTTATGATAAAGAATTATATGCTCTTGTTCGGACCTTAGAAACATGGCAACATTATTTATGGCCCAAAGAATTTGTTATACATTCTGATCATGAATCTTTGAAACACATTAAAAGTCAAGCAAAACTGAACCGTAGACATGCTAAATGGGTTGAATTTATTGAGACTTTCCCTTATGTCATTAAACACAAGAAGGGAGAAAATGTTATTGCTGATGCATTGTCTCGTCGTTATACTATGCTTTCACAACTTGACTTTAAAATATTTGGTTTGGAGACCATCAAAGATCAATATGTGCATGATGCTGAATTTAAAGATGTATTGCAGAATTGTAAGGAAGGGAGAACATGGAACAAGTTCGTCGTTAACGATGGATTTGTGTTTCGTGCTAACAAGCTATGCATTTCAGCTAGCTCTGTTCGTCTTTTGTTGTTGCAGGAAGCGCATGGAGGAGGATTAATGGGACACTTTGGCGTGAAGAAGACGGAGGATATACTTGCTACACATTTCTTTTGGCCAAAGATGAGACGGGATGTTGAGCGTTTTGTTGCTCGTTGCACTACATGTCAAAAAGCTAAGTCACGACTCAATCCTCATGGTTTATATATGCCTTTGCCCGTACCTAGTGTTCCTTGGGAGGATATATCTATGGACTTTGTTTTAGGTTTACCTCGAACAAAGAAGGGGAGGGATAGCATATTTGTTGTCGTGGATAGGTTCTCGAAAATGGCACACTTTATACCATGTCATAAAAGCGATGATGCTGTTAATGTTGCTGATTTGTTCTTTCGTGAAATTATACGCTTGCATGGTGTGCCAAATACTATTTGATAGAGGCGAGGGTGTCCCGATCTTTCGATGAGATGGTAACTATCGATTTGGTGGAGCCGACTTTGACGATCCGACTACAAACGTGCACGACGTTGCGCCTTAGCAATCGCTAAACCAATCTCCTGAGGTTACTGACGATGCTGGAAGCACGATCAGCCTGACCACGAAGGTCTATTCCTGCACGCAATCGAAGAACAAGCAAGAATATGATAATGCAATCTGAATATTGCAAATATAGATGAAGTATTGATAATGGTGGGAATCCGAAAGCGGTCTTGGTCTGGTCGTTGGACACAAACGAAGTACACGAAGTTGCAATGGCTAACTTTTAACTAAACAAATCCCCAAAGTCTAAACGGTGCCCTAAGGGCTGTATATATGGAGGAAGAGGGGGGGGATTTCGTGGCCCTTGAAGGAGGGGTCCGAAACCAACCCTATCTCTTGTTTCCCCACACATACGGACTCTAAAAATAGCCTATACTCAAGTATTTCGAAATTACATGGGCCTGGCCCAATAATAAGGTGACGCAGCACCTATAATAGCCTCTGGACGAAATTTATGAAGTGGCATCTTGTATATTTCGTCCAAGGCTTCCTGCACTCCTTATGGTGGCTTCAAAGTCCTGAAATCATCACTTGTAACTCCGTTCTTGTTCCCCTTGCGCATGCCATGATCTCCATGCTTGAACTTGCTCCAAGGTTCCTCTTTCTTGTCCAAGCTAGGCCCTTCATTTGTAAGCAAAACAAATGTATCCAATTTAGGCAGCATCATATTCTCATGAACATTAGAATCATTACCAAGAAACGAAAGTACCTGATAATTTAATTGGCGTGCGCGAGCTCTAGTAATTGGTCCAGTATGTATAGCAGCAGGGGCTGTGGGTGTAACAATGGTATTGATGTCCTCATCATCCTCCCCTTCTTGAAATGAAGTCGTCCTCGACGGAAGCTCATCTTCCTCACCCAAATAAGGCTTCAAATCTGCAATGTTAAAAGTGGGACTAACCCCAAAATCTGCAGGCAGCTCAAGTTTATATGCATTATCATTTATTTTCTCTAACACCTTAAAAGGACCATCAGCACGTGGCATTAGCTTTGATTTGCGCAAATCAGGAAATCTATCCTTACGCAAATGTAACCAAACAAGATCTCCAGGTGCAAACACAACATGTTTTCTACCCTTCTTTACAATTCTGCAATACATCCTTAAATTCAGCATCATGCACATATTGATCTTTGATGGTCTCCAAACCAAATATTTTAAAGTCAAGTTGTGAAAGCATAGTATAACGACGAGACAATGCATCAGCAATAACATTTTCTTTACCCTTCTTGTGTTTAATGACATAAGGGAAAGTCTCAATGAATTCAACCCATTTAGCATGTCTACGGTTCAGTTTGGCTTGACTTTTAATATGTTTCAAAGATTCATGATCAGAATGAATAACAAATTCTTTGGGCCATAAATAATGTTGCCATGTTTCCAAAGTCCGAACAAGAGCATATAATTCCTTATCATAAGTAGAGTAATTCAGACTAGGCCCACTCAATTTTTCAGAAAAGTATGCAACAGGTTTGCCATCTTGTAATAACACACCTCCTAATCCAATTCCACTAGCATCACATTCAAGCTCAAAAGTCTTATTAAAATCAGGAAGTTGGAGTAAAGGAGCATGTGTTAACTTATCTTTCAACACCGTGAAGGCTTCTTCCTGTGCGATACCCCAAACAAAAGGCACATCCTTCTTTGTAAGCTCGTTGAGAGGTGCAGCAATGGTACTGAAATCTCTCACAAAACGCCTATAGAAACCAGCGAGGCCAAGGAAACTCCTCACTTGTGTGACCGTTTTGGGCTGCGGCCAACTCTCAATAGCTTCAATCTTGGCTTTATCAACTTCAATTCCCTGTGGAGTAACAACATAGCCAAGAAAAGATACTCGGTCGGTGCAAAAGGTGCACTTCCCAAGGTTACCAAACAAACGTGCATCACGTAGAGCAATAAAAACAACACGTAAATGTTCCAAATGTTCCTCCAAAGATCTGCTATAAATCAATATATCATCAAAGTAAACTACCACAAATCGTCCAATGAAAGCACGTAAAACTTCGTTCATTAATCTCATGAAAGTACTAGGAGCATTAGTTAACCCAAAAGGCATGACTAACCACTCATATAAACCGAACTTAGTTTTAAATGCTGTTTTCCATTCATCTCCCAATTTCATACGAATTTGATGGTATCCACTACGCAAATCAACTTTGGAGAATATTGTAGAGCCACTAAATTCATCAAGCATATCATCTAGCCTAGGAATAGGATGACGATAACGAATAGTAATATTATTAATGCATCTACAATCAACACACATACGCGACGTACCATCCTTTTTTGGCACTAGTATAATAGGAACAGCACAAGGACTAAGAGATTCGCGTATATAACCTTTGTCGAGCAGCTCCTGTACTTGACGCATAATCTCCTTCGTCTCCTCTGGATTGGTACGGTATGGCGCACGGTTTGGCAACGAAGCACCGGGAATTAAGTCAATCTGATGCTCAATCCCGCGAATAGGTGGTAATCCCGGTGGCACGTCTTGTGGAAAGACGTCAGCGAACTCCTGCAAAATGTTAGTGACCGCAGGAGGCAAAGAGGAAGGCACGTCCTCGAATGAAAATAACGCCTCTTTGCACACAAAAGCATAGCAAACAGAATTGCTGAAATCTAGCTCATCAATATCAGATTTGGTGGCAAGTAAGCATGCACTTTTCAATTTAATTTCAGAAGCAACACTAGATGGTTTATTATTAGGCTTCATTTGTTGCTCAAATTCTTTTGCCACAATCTGATTCTCACTCTTATTTTTCTCCTGCTTTGCTTTACTAGCTCTATTAATATCATCTTTCAAAATAGAATCAGGAGTCATAGGAAGCAAAGTAATATGTTTATCCTTATGAACAAGAGTGTACTGATTGTTTCTACCATGGTGTACAGAATTTTTATCAAATTGCCATGGTCTACCAAGTAATAATGAACATGCTTGCATGGGTACCACATCACAATCAACATAATCAGCATATGTAGAGATACTAAAATGCACACGAACAGTACGTGTTACCTTAACCTTGCCGCTGTTGTTGAACCATTGGATGTAGTAAGGATGTGGATGTGGTCTTGTGGTGAGAGATAGCTTCTCCACCATCTCCATGCTAGCCAAGTTGTTGCAGCTCCCTCCATCTATGATGACGCGAACAGAACGTTCCTTCACAACTCCCTTTGTATGGAACAAATTATGCCTCTGATTTTGCTCAGCTTGTGTGACCTGCACACTCAAAACACGTTGAGCAACTAAACATTCATACCTGTCAGCGTCTTCAGGAGCCATGTATTGCGTCTCATGATCAGAATCATCTCCACCGTGTTCTTCACTTGTAATAAGAGCCAAAGTCTCCTCATCATAATCACTAGCGGACTCATACCCACCATCCTCAGTAGCAATCATAACACGCGGAGATTGGCATTCTCTCGCATAATGACCTCTTCCCTTACAACGACGACAAATAATATCATGTGTGTGCCCTGTTTATGCCATAGATGAAGAAGAGCTCTGGGCAGGCCCAGAAGGTGTACTCTTGGCAGATGGTGGTGGTGGTGCCTGTTTTCTTGTATCTCGGTTGGAATTGGCGGCTGAAGTCAGTGGTGCCGCAGTAGGACGTGTGGGAGTAGAGGAGGCACGCGGTGTCCATGATGAAGATCGACCTGCAGAAAAATTAGTTCGCGCCAATGCCTGTCGATCCTGCACTTCACGTTCAGCTTTGCAAGCAAGATGGAATAAACGAGTGATATTATTATACTCCTTATACTCTAGAATGGTCTGAATCTCTCTATTTAATCCACCCATGAAACGTGCAAGCATAGCTTCATTCTCCTCAACAATACCACATCTAATCATGCCAGTTTGTAATTCCTGATAATATTCTTCTACAGAATTTTTTCCTTGTCTTAAGCGCTGCAATTTTTGAAGTAATTCACGTTGATAATATGGTGGAACCCAACGAGTACGCATAGCAGTTTTCAAAGCAGCCCACGTAGCTGGAATAGGATATAATCTACAATGTTCAGACCACCATACACATGCAAAACTAGTGAAAGCACAAACAGCAGCAGCAACACGTCGTTCCTCGGGATATTGTAAACATGTAAAACGTTGTTCAGTTTCTAACTCCCAAGTAAGATATATATCAGGAACATATCTACCCTCGTATGGTGGAATATTCAATTTTAATTTAGGAAGATGGTCATGATCTCGTACCTGAAGTGGTGGTGCAGACCTACCATTGCGATTATTTGCATGTGGACGACCTGGTGCTGGTGGTTGCACGTAGTTATGGTTTTTATCAACCTCATCCTCATAATCGCCCGCGTAATCATCCTCCTCCTCGGCACCAGCAACAGCAGGAGCAGGAGCCAAAGAAGCATCAACAGTAGGTATAGCAGCACCAGAAGTTTGGCCATCCTCAAGAGGAACATGCTTCGCTCGTCCGAACTGATTTGGAAGGGGGCGTTTTTGTTGTCGTTGCAGAGGTGCGACAGGTGCAGCCGGTGGTGGTTGGGGAAGACGCGTGAGCAATTCATTAAACTTGTTATCCAGCTTTGTCTCGAACGACTTCTCCATGCCATCTATCTTCTCCATGGCCTCTTCAAATCTGTTTAGCACATCTCCCACCTGGCCACTCATCATTTGCTGAAATTTATCATGCAACTCCTTGTTCGTCATGTTCTCCCAGTCAATCTCGTCGGCTTGTGATCCTGCCATGGTTAGCAGCAATAGAAACACACAAGAATATGATCCTACAGACTACTAGAAAGTGGTGGTGGTGTGGTGTGGTGTCACAAATCCGTCAAGCAAATCTCAAATTCTTACCAGTTCTTACCCAGCAGCAGGTGGTGATCGGCAACCTTTGTAGTCAAAACTCTCAGAGCTTGGACAGAGCGATTGCCAGGTGGTGTCAAACACACGATGTAGATGTATGTGGAGCTGGGAAGGCTTATGATATGGTAGCAAAAAGGGTCAGCAATAATCAATTCAGAGATGCAATGTTGAATAAACTCTCAACGACGGTAATGTGCTGGTCCTAGGCTAGACCGTGCTAGAGATGCGAGCCTAGAACACTTACAAAAATCACGGTGCTGCACGTAAACAAGGGAGGAGCACACTCTGAATTTTTTTTCTTTTTTTTTCCTCTTTTTTTTTTTGCTCCGCAACAATTTTTTTTCGAAAAAGTCTACAAATGGTCTAAAAACAGCCTAGCCAGAATTTTCCAGACTTAGTTTTTTTTTTGAAACTGGAACTATTTTTCTTCTGCGGGTAGCACGAAAATTGGGGAATCCGACTTGTTCACGACTCGTAGTATCGCGTGATCTGGCACTCTAAAATAAAGGAATAAATACTGGACTCGGACTAGGACTGGTGGCAGAGATGAATCTGGTGGAACTCGGACTGGTGATGGTATATGACGGTAGTATATGTGGGCTCGGATTGGTGGTGGTATATGGACTCGGATCGGTGGTGGTATATGGACTCGGATCGGTGGTGGTATATGGACTCAGAGAAATAGCAGATAAGCTGTGGTGGTATATGGTAGGGGCGATGATGATGGTGCGGCGGCGGCGTGACAACTTGTGAACATAACTCGAAACTCTAAAGAACTAGACGCTAAGACCAGCAACTTGACACGACGATGCAACCGCAAATTCAACAAAGCAAAAACCCTAAAAAGATTATGCAAAGGCTCAGATTGGTTCGGATATGATGAACTAACCCTAAATTTTTTTTTCCTGGACTGTAGGTATGAAGAACAGACTCGATCTAAACTACGAAAAACTGCAAATCTCACCGAGCAACCTGGGAATCTGATACCACTTGATAGAGGCGAGGGTGTCCCGATCTTTCGATGAGATGATAGCTATCGTTTTTGGTGGAGTAGACTTTGACGATCCGACTACGAACGTGCGAGGACGTCGCGCCTTAGCAATCGCTAAACCAACTCCGAGAGGTTATTGACCACGCCTGATAGAGGCGAGGGTGTCCCGATCTTTCGATGAGATGATAGCTATCGTTTTTGGTGGAGTAGACTTTGACGATCCGACTACGAACGTGCGAGGACGTCGCGCCTTAGCAATCGCTAAACCAACTCCGAGAGGTTATTGACCACGCCGGAGCACAATCAACCTGACCATGAGGGTCTATCTCCTGCAAGCAAACGAAGAACAAGCAAGAAACTAAGATTTGCAATCTGGATATTGCGAATATAAGATGAAAGCTTTATTGATCAAGGTGGGATTCTGTGACGTCTTAGTCTGGTCGTTGAACACAAACGAAGTACGCGAAGTTGCAGCTATGGCGAACTTTTAATCTAAACAAAACCCAAAGTCTAAACGGTGCCCTAAGGGCTGTATATATGGAGGAAGAGGAGGGGATTTCGTGGCCCTTGAAGGAGGGGTCCGAAACCAACCCTATCTCTTGTTTCCCCACACATACGGACTCTAAAAACAGCCTATACTCAAGTATTTCGAAATTACATGGGCCTGGCCCAATAATAAGGTGACGCAGCACCTATAATAGCCTCTGGACGAAATTTATGAAGTGACATCTTGTATATTTCGTCCAAGGCTTCCTGCACTCATTATGGTGGCTTCAAAGTCCTGAAATCATCACTTGTAACTCCGTTCTTGTTCCCCTTGTGCATGCCATCATCTCCATGCTTGAACTTGCTCCAAGGTTCCTCTTTCTTGTCCAAGCTAGTGCCTTCATTTGTAAGCAAAACAAATGTATCCAATTTAGGCAGCATCATATTCTCATGAACTTTAGAATCATTACCAAGAAACGAAAGTACCTGATAATTTAATTGGCGTGCGCGAGCTCTAGTAATTGGTCCAGTATGTATAGAAGCAGGGGCTGTGGGTGTAACAATGGTATTGATGTCCTCATCATCCTCCCCTTCTTGAAATGAAGTCGTCCTCGACGGAAGCTCATCTTCCTCACCCAAATAAGGCTTCAAATCTGCAATGTTAAAAGTGGGACTAACCCCAAAATCTGCAGGCAGCTCAAGTTTATATGCGTTATCATTTATTTTCTCTAACACCTTAAAAGGACCATCAGCACGTGGCATTAGCTTTGATTTGCGCAAATCAGGAAATCTATCCTTACGCAAATGTAACCAAACAAGATCTCCAGGTGCAAACACAACATGTTTTCAACCCTTATCTCCAGCAAGTTTATATTTAGCATTCATACGCTCAATGTTCTCCTTAGTTAACTCATGCATTTTTAAGATCAATTCAGCACGTTGTTTAGCATCAAAATTAACCTTCTCCGAAGATGGAAGAGGCAACAAATCAATAGGTGCACGAGGTAGGAAACCATATACAATTTCAAAAGGGCACATCTTAGTAGTAGAATGCAACGAACGATTATAAGCAAATTCAATATGAGGCAAGCATTCTTCCCACATTTTTTTGTTATTCTTCAAAACAGCCCTAAGCATAGTAGACAAAGTTCTATTGACTACTTCAGTTTGTCCATCAGTTTGGGGGTGACAAGTAGTACTAAAAAGCAGTTTAGTCCCCAACTTAGCCCATAAACATCTCCAAAAGTGGCTAAGAAATTTGGTATCACGATCTGAAACAATAGTATTTGGCACACCATGCAAGCGAACTAATTTTTCTGCAGGTCGATCTTCATCATGGACACCGCGTGCCTCCTCTACTCCCACACGTCCTACTGCGGCACCACTGACTTCAGCCGCCAATTCCAACCGAGATACAAGAAAACAGGCACCACCACTACCATCTGCCAAGAGTACACCTTCTGGGCCTGCCCAGAGCTCTTCTTCATCTATGGCATCAACAGGGCACACACATGATATTATTTGTCGTCGTTGTAAGGGAAGAGGTCATTATGCCAGAGAATGCCAATCTCCGCGTGTTATGATTGCTACTGAGGATGGTGGGTATGAGTCCGCTAGTGATTATGATGAGGAGACTTTGGCTCTTATTACAAGTGAAGAACACGGTGGAGATGATTCTGATCATGAGACGCAATACATGGCTCCTGAAGACGCTGACAGGTATGAATGTTTAGTTGCTCAACGTGTTTTGAGTGTGCAGGTCACACAAGCTGAGCAAAATCAGAGGCATAATTTGTTCCATACAAAGGGAGTTGTGAAGGAACGTTCTGTTCGCGTCATCATAGATGGAGGGAGCTGCAACAACTTGGCTAGCATGGAGATGGTGGAGAAGCTATCTCTCACCACAAGACCACATCCACATCCTTACTACATCCAATGGTTCAACAACAGCGGCAAGGTTAAGGTAACACGTACTGTTCGTGTGCATTTTAGTATCTCTACATATGCTGATTATGTTGATTGTGATGTGGTACCCATGCAAGCATGTTCATTATTACTTGGTAGACCATGGCAATTTGATAAAAATTCTGTACACCATGGTAGAAACAATCAGTACACTCTTGTTCATAAGGATAAACATATTACTTTGCTTCCTATGACTCCTGATTCTATTTTGAAAGATGATATTAATAGAGCTAGTAAAGCAAAGCAGGAGAAAAATAAGAGTGAGAATCAGATTGTGGCAAAAGAATTTGAGCAACAAATGAAGCCTAATAATAAACCATCTAGTGTTGCTTCTGAAATTAAATTGAAAAGTGCATGCTTACTTGCCACCAAATCTGATATTGATGAGCTAGATTTCAGCAATTCTGTTTGCTATGCTTTTGTGTGCAAAGAGGCGTTATTTTCATTCGAGGACGTGCCTTCCTCTTTGCCTCCTGCGGTCACTAACATTTTGCAGGAGTTCGCTGACGTCTTTCCACAAGACGTGCCACCGGGATTACCACCTATTCGCGGGATTGAGCATCAGATTGACTTAATTCCCGGTGCTTCGTTGCCAAACCGTGCGCCATACCGTACCAATCCAGAGGAGACGAAGGAGATTATGCGTCAAGTACAGGAGCTGCTCGACAAAGGTTATATACGCGAATCTCTTAGTCCTTGTGCTGTTCCTATTATACTAGTGCCAAAAAAGGATGGTACGTCGCGTATGTGTGTTGATTGTAGATGCATTAATAATATTACTATTCGTTATCGTCATCCTATTCCTAGGCTAGATGATATGCTTGATGAATTTAGTGGCTCTACAATATTCTCCAAAGTTGATTTGCGTAGTGGATACCATCAAATTCGTATGAAATTGGGAGATGAATGGAAAACAGCATTTAAAACTAAGTTCGGTTTATATGAGTGGTTAGTCATGCCTTTTGGGTTAACTAATGCTCCTAGTACTTTCATGAGATTAATGAACGAAGTTTTACGTGCTTTCATTGGACGATTTGTGGTAGTTTACTTTGATGATATATTGATTTATAGCAGATCTTTGGAGGAACATTTGGAACATTTACGTGTTGTTTTTATTGCTCTACGTGATGCACGTTTGTTTGGTAACCTTGGGAAGTGCACCTTTTGCACCGACCGAGTATCTTTTCTTGGCTATGTTGTTACTCCACAGGGAATTGAAGTTGATAAAGCCAAGATTGAAGCTATTGAGAGTTGGCCGCAGCCCAAAACGGTCACACAAGTGAGGAGTTTCCTTGGCCTCGCTGGTTTCTATAGGCGTTTTGTGAGAGATTTCAGTACCATTGCTGCACCTCTCAACGAGCTTACAAAGAAGGATGTGCCTTTTGTTTGGGGTATCGCACAGGAAGAAGCCTTCACGGTGTTGAAAGATAAGTTAACACATGCTCCTTTACTCCAACTTCCTGATTTTAATAAGACTTTTGAGCTTGAATGTGATGCTAGTGGAATTGGATTAGGAGGTGTGTTATTACAAGATGGCAAACCTGTTGCATACTTTTCTGAAAAATTGAGTGGGCCTAGTCTGAATTACTCTACTTATGATAAGGAATTATATGCTCTTGTTCGGACTTTGGAAACATGGCAACATTATTTATGGCCCAAAGAATTTGTTATTCATTCTGATCATGAATCTTTGAAACATATTAAAAGTCAAGCCAAACTGAACCGTAGACATGCTAAATGGGTTGAATTCATTGAGACTTTCCCTTATGTCATTAAACACAAGAAGGGTAAAGAAAATGTTATTGCTGATGCATTGTCTCGTCGTTATACTATGCTTTCACAACTTGACTTTAAAATATTTGGTTTGGAGACCATCAAAGATCAATATGTGCATGATGCTGAATTTAAGGATGTATTGCAGAATTGTAAAGAAGGGTAGAAAACATGTTGTGTTTGCACCTGGAGATCTTGTTTGGTTACATTTGCGTAAGGATAGATTTCCTGATTTGCGCAAATCAAAGCTAATGCCACGTGCTGATGGTCCTTTTAAGGTGTTAGAGAAAATAAATGATAATGCATATAAACTTGAGCTGCCTGCAGATTTTGGGGTTAGTCCCACTTTTAACATTGCAGATTTGAAGCCTTATTTGGGTGAGGAAGATGAGCTTCCGTCGAGGACGACTTCATTTCAAGAAGGGGAGGATGATGAGGACATCAATACCATTGTTACACCCACAGCCCCTGCTGCTATACATACTGGACCAATTACTAGAGCTCGCGCACGCCAATTAAATTATCAGGTACTTTCGTTTCTTGGTAATGATTCTAATGTTCATGAGAATATGATGCTGCCTAAATTGGATACATTTGTTTTGCTTACAAATGAAGGGCCTAGCTTGGACAAGAAAGAGGAACCTTGGAGCAAGTTCAAGCATGGAGATCATGGCATGCGCAAGGGGAACAAGAACGGAGTTACAAGTGATGATTTCAGGACTTTGAAGCCACCATAAGGAGTGCAGGAAGCCTTGGACGAAATATACAAGATGCCACTTCATAAATTTCGTCCAGAGGCTATTATAGGTGCTGCGTCACCTTATTATTGGGCCAGGCCCATGTAATTTCGAAATACTTGAGTATAGGCTATTTTTAGAGTCCGTATGTGTGGGGAAACAAGAGATAGGGTTGGTTTCGGACCCCTCCTTCAAGGGCCACGAAATCCCCCCCCTCTTCCTCCATATATACAGCCCTTAGGGCACCGTTTAGACTTTGGGGATTTGTTTAGTTAAAAGTTAGCCATTGCAACTTCGTGTACTTCGTTTGTGTCCAACGACCAGACCAAGACCGCTTTCGGATTCCCACCATTATCAATACTTCATCTATATTTGCAATATTCAGATTGCATTATCATATTCTTGCTTGTTCTTCGATTGCGTGCAGGAATAGACCTTCGTGGTCAGGCTGATCGTGCTTCCAGCATCGTCAGTAACCTCAGGAGATTGGTTTAGCGATTGCTAAGGCGCAACGTCGTGCACGTTTGTAGTCGGATCGTCAAAGTCGGCTCCACCAAATCGATAGTTACCATCTCATCGAAAGATCGGGACACCCTCGCCTCTATCAAATAGTATTTGGCACACCATGCAAGCGTATAATTTCACGAAAGAACAAATCAGCAACATTAACAGCATCATCGCTTTTATGACATGGTATAAAGTGTGCCATTTTCGAGAACCTATCCACGACAACAAATATGCTATCCCTCCCCTTCTTTGTTCGAGGTAAACCTAAAACAAAGTCCATAGATATATCCTCCCAAGGAACACTAGGTACGGGCAAAGGCATATATAAACCATGAGGATTGAGTCGTGACTTAGCTTTTTGACATGTAGTGCAACGAGCAACAAAACGCTCAACATCCCGTCTCATCTTTGGCCAAAAGAAATGTGTAGCAAGTATATCCTCCGTCTTCTTCACGCCAAAGTGTCCCATTAATCCTCCTCCATGCGCTTCCTGCAACAACAAAAGACGAACAGAGCTAGCTGAAATGCATAGCTTGTTAGCACGAAACACAAATCCATCGTTAACGACGAACTTGTTCCATGTTCTCCCTTCCTTACAATTCTGCAATACATCTTTAAATTCAGCATCATGCACATATTGATCTTTGATGGTCTCCAAACCAAATATTTTAAAGTCAAGTTGTGAAAGCATAGTATAACGACGAGACAATGCATCAGCAATAACATTTTCTCCCTTCTTGTGTTTAATGACATAAGGGAAAGTCTCAATAAATTCAACCCATTTAGCATGTCTACGGTTCAGTTTTGCTTGACTTTTAATGTGTTTCAAAGATTCATGATCAGAATGTATAACAAATTCTTTGGGCCATAAATAATGTTGCCATGTTTCTAAGGTCCGAACAAGAGCATATAATTCTTTATCATAAGTAGAATAGTTCAGACTAGGCCCACTCAATTTTTCAGAAAAGTATGCAACAGGTTTGCCATCTTGTAATAAAACACCTCCTAATCCAATTCCACTAGCATCACATTCAAGCTCAAAAGTCTTATTAAAATCAGGAAGTTGGAGTAAAGGAGCATGTGTCAACTTATCTTTCAATACCATGAAGGCTTCTTCCTGTGAGGTACCCCAAACAAAAGGCACATCCTTCTTTGTAAGCTCATTGAGAGGTGCAGCAATGGTGCTGAAATCTCTCACAAAACGCCTATAGAAACCAGCGAGTCCAAGAAAACTCCTCACTTGAGTGACTGTTTTGGGCTGTGGCCAACTCTCAATAGCTTCAATCTTGGCTTTATCAACTTCAATTCCCTGTGGAGTAACAACATAGCCAAGAAAAGATACTCGGTCGGTGCAAAAGGTGCACTTCCCAAGGTTACCAAACAAACGTGCATCACGTAAAGCAATAAAAACAGCACATAAATGTTCCAAATGTTCCTCCAAAGATCTGCTATAAATCAGTATATCATCAAAATAGACTACCACAAATCGTCCAATGAAAGCACGTAAAACTTCGTTCATTAATCTCATGAAAGTACTAGGTGCATTAGTTAACCCAAAAGGCATGACTAACCACTCATATAATCCAAACTTTGTTTTAAATGCTGTTTTCCATTCATCCCCCAATTTCATACGAATTTGATGGTATCCACTACGCAAATCAACTTTGGAGAATATTGTAGAGCCACTCAATTCATCAAGCATATCATCTAGTCTAGGAATAGGATGACGATAACGAATAGTAATATTATTAATGCCTCTACAATCAACACACATACGCGATCTACCATCCTTTTTCGGCACTAGAATAATAGGAACAGCACAAGGACTAAGGGATTCGCGTATATAACCTTTGTCGAGCAACTCCTGTACTTGACGCATAATCTCCTTCGTCTCCTCTGGGTTGGTACGGTATGGCGCACGGTTTGGCAACGAAGCACCGGGAATTAAGTCAATCTGATGCTCAATCCCGCGAATAGGTGGTAATCCCGGTGGCACGTCTTGTGGAAAGACGTCAGCGAACTCCTGCAAAATGTTAGTGACCGCAGGAGGCAAAGAGGAAGGCACGTCCTCGAATGAAAATAACGCCTCTTTGCACACAAAAGCATAGCAAACAGAATTGCTGAAATCTAGATCATTAATATCAGATTTGGTGGCAAGTAAGCATGCACTTTTCAATTTAATTTCAGAAGCAACACTAGATGGTTTATTATTAGGCTTCATTTGTTGCTCAAATTCTTTTGCCACAATCTGATTTTCACTCTTATTTTTCTCCTGTTTTGCTTTACTAGCTCTATTAATATCATCTTTCAAAATAGAATCAGGAGTCATAGGAAGCAAAGTAATATGTTTATCCTTATGAACAAGAGTATACTGATTGTTTCTACCATGGTGTACAGAATTTTTATCAAATTGCCATGGTCTACCAAGTAATAATGAACATGCTTGCATGGGTACCACATCACAATCAACATAATCAGCATATGTAGAGATACTAAAATGCACACGAACAGTACGTGTTACCTTAACCTTGCCGCTGTTGTTGAACCATTGGATATAGTCAGGATGTGGATGTGGTCTTGTGGTGAGAGATAGCTTCTCCACCATCTCCATGCTAGCCAAGTTGTTGCAGCTCCCTCCATCTATGATGACGCGAACAGAACGTTCCTTCACAACTCCCTTTGTATGGAACAAATTATGCCTCTGATTTTGCTCAGCTTGTGTGACCTGCACACTCAAAACACGTTGAGCAACTAAACATTCATACCTGTCAGCGTCTTCAGGAGCCATGTATTGCGTCTCATGATCAGAATCATCTCCACCGTGTTCTTCACTTGTAATAAGAGCCAAAGTCTCCTCATCATAGTCACTAGCGGACTCATACCCACCATCCTCAGTAGCAATCATAACACGCGGAGATTGGCATTCTCTCGCATAATGACCTCTTCCCTTACAACGACGACAAATAATATCATGTGTGTGCCCTGTATGATAGAGGCGAGGGTGTCCCGATCTTTCGATGAGATGATATCTATCGTTTTTGGTGGAGTAGACTTTGACGATCCGACTACGAACATGCGAGGACGTCGCGCCTTAGCAATCGCTAAACCAACTCCGAGAGGTTATTGACCACGCCGGAGCACAATCAACCTGACCCCGAGGGTCTATCTCCTGCAAGCAAACGAAGAACAAGCAAGAAACTAAGATTTGCAATCTGGATATTGCGAATATAAGATGAAAGCTTTATTGATCGAGGTGGGGTTCTGTGACGTCTTGGTCTGGTCGTTGAACACAAACGAAGTACGTGAAGTTGCAGCTATGGCGAACTTTTAATCTAAACAAAACCCAAAGTCTAAACGGTGCCCTAAGGGCTGTATATATGGAGGAAGAGGAGGGGATTTCGTGGCCCTTGAAGGAGGGGTCCGAAACCAACCCTATCTCTTGTTTCCCCACACATACGGACTCTAAAAACAGCCTATACTCAAGTATTTCGAAATTACATGGGCCTGGCCCAATAATAAGGTGACGCAACACCTATAATAGCCTCTGGACGAAATTTATGAAGTGACATCTTGTATATTTCGTCCAAGGCTTCCTGCACTCATTATGGTGGCTTCAAAGTCCTGAAATCATCACTTGTAACTCCGTTCTTGTTCCCCTTGTGCATGCCATCATCTCCATGCTTGAACTTGCTCCAAGGTTCCTCTTTCTTGTCCAAGCTAGGCCCTTCATTTGTAAGCAAAACAAATGTATCCAATTTTTGTGTTTCGTGCTAACAAGCTATGCATTCCAGCTAGCTCCGTTCGTCTTTTGTTGTTGCAGGAGGCGCATGGAGGAGGATTAATGGGACACTTTGGCGTGAAGAAGACGGAGGATATACTTGCTACACATTTCTTTTGGCCAAAGATGAGACGGGATGTTGAGCGTTTTGTTGCTCGCTGCACTACATGTCAAAAAGCTAAGTCACGACTCAATCCTCATGGTTTATATATGCCTTTGCCTGTACCTAGTGTTCCTTGGGAGGATATATCTATGGACTTTGTTTTAGGTTTACCTCGAACAAAGAAGGGGAGGGATAGCATATTTGTTGTCGTGGATAGGTTCTCGAAAATGGCACACTTTATACCATGTCATAAAAGCGATGATGCTGTTAATGTTGCTGATTTGTTCTTTCGTGAAATTATACGCTTGCATGGTGTGCCAAATACTATTTTTTCAGATCGTGATACGAAATTTCTTAGCCACTTTTGGAGATGTTTATGGGCTAAGTTGGGGACTAAACTGCTTTTTAGTACTACATGTCACCCCCAAACTGATGGACAAACTGAAGTAGTCAATAGAACATTGTCTACTATGCTTAGGGCTGTTTTGAAGAATAACAAGAAAATGTGGGAAGAATGCTTGCCTCATATTGAATTTGCTTATAATCGTTCATTGCATTCTACTACTAAGACGTGTCCTTTTGAAATTGTGTATGGTTTCCTTCCTCGTGCACCAATTGATTTGTTGCCTCTTCCATCTTCGGAGAAGGTTAATTTTGATGCTAAACAACGTGCTGAATTGATCTTAAAAATGCATGAGTTAACTAAGGAGAACATTGAGCGTATGAATGCTAAATATAAACTTGCTGGAGATAAGGGTAGAAAACATGTTGTGTTTGCACCTGGAGATCTTGTTTGGTTACATTTGCGTAAGGATAGATTTCCTGATTTGCGCAAATCAAAGCTAATGCCACGTGCTGATGGTCCTTTTAAGGTGTTAGAGAAAATAAATGATAATGCATATAAACTTGAGCTGCCTGCAGATTTTGGGGTTAGTCCCACTTTTAACATTGCAGATCTGAAGCCTTATTCGGGTGAGGAAGATGAGCTTCCGTCGAGGACGACTTCATTTCAAGAAGGGGAGGATGATGAGGACATCAATACCATTGTTACACCCACAGCCCCTGCTTCTATACATACTGGACCAATTACTAGAGCTCGCGCACGTCAATTAAAATATCAGGTACTTTCGTTTCTTGGTAATGATTCTAAAGTTCATGAGAATATGATGCTGCCTAAATTGGATACATTTGTTTTGCTTACAAATGAAGGGCCTAGCTTGGACAAGAAAGAGGAACCTTGGAGCAAGTTCAAGCATGGAGATGATGGCATGCACAAGGGGAACAAGAACGGAGTTACAAGTGATGATTTCAGGACTTTGAAGCCACCATAATGAGTGCAGGAAGCCTTGGACGAAATATACAAGATGTGACTTCATAAATTTCGTCCAGAGGCTATTATAGGTGCTGCGTCACCTTATTATTGGGCCAGGCCCATGTAATTTCGAAATACTTGAGTATAGGCTGTTTTTAGAGTCCGTATGTGTGGGGAAACAAGAGATAGGGTTGGTTTCGGACCCCTCCTTCAAGGGCCACGAAATCCCCTCCTCTTCCTCCATATATACAGCCCTTAGGGCACCGTTTAGACTTTGGGGTTATGTTTAGATTAAAAGCTCGCCATAGCTGCAACTTCGCGTACTTCGTTTGTGTTCAACGACCAGACCAAGACGTCACAGAACCCCACCTTGATCAATAAAGCTTTCATCTTATATTCGCAATATCCAGATTGCAAATCTTAGTTTCTTGCTTGTTCTTCGTTTGCTTGCAGGAGATAGACCCTCGTGGTCAGGTTGATTGTGCTCCGGCGTGGTCAATAACCTCTCGGAGTTGGTTTAGCGATTGCTAAGTGATGAGGACATCAATACCATTGTTACACCCACAACCCCTGCTTCTATACATACTGGACCAATTACTAGAGCTCGCGCACGCCAATTAAAATATCAGGTACTTTCGTTTCTTGGTAATGATTCTAAAGTTCATGAGAATATGATGCTGCCTAAATTGGATACATTTGTTTTGCTTACAAATGAAGGGCCTAGCTTGGACAAGAAAGAGGAACCTTGGAGCAAGTTCAAGCATGGAGATGAAGGCATGCACAAGGGGAACAAGAACGGAGTTACAAGTGATGATTTCAGGACTTTGAAGCCACCATAATGAGTGCAGGAAGCCTTGGACGAAATATACAAGATGTCACTTCATAAATTTCGTCCAGAGGCTATTATAGGTGCTGCGTCACCTTATTATTGGGCCAGGCCCATGTAATTTCGAAATACTTGAGTATAGGCTGTTTTTAGAGTCAGTATGTGTGGGGAAACAAGAGATAGGGTTGGTTTCGGACCCCTCCTTCAAGGGCCACGAAATCCCCTCCTCTTCCTCCATATATACAGCCCTTAGGGCACCGTTTAGACTTTGGGTTTTGTTTAGATTAAAAGTTCGCCATAGCTGCAACTTCGCGTACTTCGTTTGTGTTCAACGACCAGACCAAGACGTCACAGAACCCCACCTTGATCAATAAAGCTTTCATCTTATATTCGCAATATCCAGATTGCAAATCTTAGTTTCTTGCTTGTTCTTCGTTTGCTTGCAGGAGATAGACCCTCGTGGTCAGGTTGATTGTGCTCCGGCGTGGTCAATAACCTCTCGGAGTTGGTTTAGCGATTGCTAAGGCGCGACGTCCTCGCACGTTTGTAGTCGGATCGTCAAAGTCTACTCCACCAAAAACGATAGCTATCATCTCATCGAAAGATCGGGACACCCTCGCCTCTATCATGCACCGTGCGCTTGTTCTCCTTGTGGCCAACACGTCGTTTTATTTCCTGTTCAGCTTTGCAAGCAAGACGAAACAAATGGTCCATAGGATAACACTCTTCATGAATTAGAATCTCTTGAATATCACGGTTTAATCCTCCCCAAAATCTATCCATAAAATCTTCTTCACTTTCTTCTAAAAATGAGTGCAATAATGTAGTTTGTAAATCGTCATAGTATTTTGTTACCGTGTCAGTGCCTTGTTTTAAATGTTGTAATTTTTTAATCATGCCACGAGTATAATAAACATCAACGAATCTATCTCTCATGACAAGTTTTAAATCATCCCAAGTAGTAGGTATAAGATCAGGGTTTAACCGACAATATTCACTCCACCAAACTAAAGCAAAGCTACTAAAAGTACTAACCGCAGCTTGAAATTTTCCACGCTCATCAAAATTATGGGAAGCAAATATAGCATTTATTTCGTACTCCCATTCAATATATAAATCAGGCCTAAAACGACCAGTAAATGGTGGCATGGAAACTTTAACCTGATTATGTGCATTTTGATGTAATTGCTCCTCTTGTGGCGGTTGTTGTATTTTCTTAGGTGATGGCAAATCTCCCATGATCGATGAAGCCCAAGAACTAACAACTCCGGAACCTGCCATAGTTAGTAGAAACAAAAAAAAAATCGAGAATAATGTTCCTATGAACTACTAGGATGTGGTGGTAAAGCGCTCACAGTAAAGCAAATATCAATATCTTACAAGTTCTTACCATGCAGCAGGTGGTGACGGGCAACCAGCGGTGTCAAATAACTCCGAAGATTGAGTAAAGCGATTGCCAGGTGAATGTACGTATACACGGTGTAGAAATATGTGGAGCTGGGTTGGCTATATATGGTAGCAAAAGATTAGCAATAATCAATTCAGAGATGCAATGTTGAATAAACGCTCAACGACGGTACTGTGCTGGTCCTAGGCTAGACCGGACTAGAGACGCGAGCCTAGAACACTAATGAGGTCACGGCATAGCACAACTAGCATCAATAATGGATATGAAGTAGCTCTGGACAGCAAGATATAAGTGAAGATCACAATGGCAGTAAAGATAATGATGAGAAACAACTACCAAGTAGCATATACCAACAATTCTCTCTCCAACTTTACTCTATAAAAGTTTGTGCCAATTTTATGATAATTTTTCTCAAGAAGGCACTAACTCAAGCTTTCAAATGCAAAAAGAATCACTCAATTCCGAGTTGATATGAGGAGTCAAAAAATTCTAAAACTGGCCTAAAAAACTGGAACAAGCTGTGTTCGCGAACTTCGAAGGACAAAAAGACCTATTTAGAAGCCGATTTTGAGGTGTCAAATATTGAACTAGCTTCTGCAACTATTTAGATGCTGCTCATTGCTAGCTTTAATTTGAGTACTCACGGAGCCAAAACAGACTTCGTATGAAAAAGATATGCCTGTTTTACTGAACACTGCGCAAAACAGATTCCAATCCGAATTCAGCTACGAGACTAGATAGATCCGAATTTTGTTTTTTTTTCTCTCTTTTTTTTCTCACACTTTTTTTTCTCTCTTTTTTTTCTCTGACTTTTTTTTCAACTTTTTTTCTCTCTTTTTTCTCTCTCCCTCTTTCCAAAACAAACTAGATAAGATGTAGATTGGATCAACCACAGATGTGAACGACCTCAACTATGATTATGACAATGAATGGTGGGTGGCACGATTTGGAAATTGATGGATGGGATGGTGGACAGCGGAAGGAATAACGATGCAGCGGCGGCGTGACTAATGTGAACAGAACTCGAAACTCTAAACGAACTAGACACTAAGACCAGCAACTCAACACGACGATGTAACCGATAATTCAACTATGCAAGCAATGAAAAGAAAATTGCAAAGGCTCAGACTGGCTTGGACAAAGGATGAATAGATCTAACTTTTTTTTTGTGGCTTTTTTTTGGACAATAGGTAAGAAAATAAACCGAATCTAGGGAAAACTGGAAATTCTCACCGAGCAACCTGAAAACTGATACCACTTGATAGAGGCAAAGGTGTCCCGATCTTTCGATGAGATGATAACTATCGATTTGGTGGAGCCGACTTTGACGATCCGACTACAAACGTGCACGACGTTGCGCCTTAGCAATCGCTAAACCAATCTCCCGAGGTTACTGACGATGCTGAAAGCACGATCAGCCTGACCACGAAGGTCTATTCCTGCACGCAATCGAAGAACAAGCAAGAATATGATAATGCAATCTGAATATTGCGAATATAGATGAAATATTGATAAAGGTGGGGATCCGAAAGCGGTCTTGGTCTGGTCGTTGGACACAAACGAAGTACACGAAGTTGCAGCTATGACGAACTTTTAATCTAAACAAAACCCAAGCAAAAAGCTACTAGATGGATCTACTTATATAGGAGCAAGGGGTGGTGGCCAAGGAGGTGGGAGGACGTCCCAAGGCAGCCTAAAACTAACCCTAGGTCGTACAAGGCCAATGGGCCCAAGTGGAGGTGATGCAACACCTTTGGACTTGTAGTTTGACTCGGATTCTGCTACAGCATCAGATTGTTTTGATGACAACTCAACGCTCCAGATGAATTTGAAGGTGAAACCAAATGGGTTAGAAAGAGCACGAAATCTACTTTCCAACAAAAAAAGAATCACCCAATTCGGAGTCCGTATGAAATAGTTGTTGGCGTTTTGAGTCAGGTATGTCTGTGCAGTCCGAATCTGAATCCAGAACGTGAGAGACTTGGACTCTATCTTCTCTTGGCCCAAAAGTGACGTGAGAGGACTTTTTGAACAGAACATAAACTTCTCTTTTTCCCTTATGTTCATATGTGGATTGTACAAATGTCCCATACACCTGCAATTAGACATGGCATAAAAGTTTGTGAAGTATTTTTGTCTTGGATGACATAAATAAATTATTGCATAGTTTGCATTAGAAATCACCTCACAAATATACATGTATGCAATATTTTTGGTCGTATCCAAGGTAGTCATGTCCTTATCACCATCATCATCGCCCCTACCATATACCACCACAGCTTATCTGCTATTTCTCTGAGTCCATATACCACCACCGATCCGAGTCCATATACCACCACCGATCCGAGTCCATATACCACCACCAATCCGAGCCCACATATACTACCGTCATATACTGATGAGGACATGACTACCTTGGATACGACCAAAAATATTGCATACTTGTATATTTGTGAGGTGATTTCTAATGCAAACTATGCAATAATTTATTTATGTCATCCAGGACAAAAATACTTCACAAACTTTTGTGTCATGTCTAATTGCAGGTGTATGGGACATTTGTACAATCCACATATGAAGATAAGGGGAAAAGAGATGTTTAGGTGCTGTTCAAAAAGTCCTCTCACGTCACTTTTGGGCCAAGAGAAGATAGAGTCCAAGTCTCTCACGTTCTGGATTCAGATTCGGACTGCACAGACATACCTGACTCAAAACGCCAAGAACTATTTCATACGGACTCCGAATTGGGTGATTCTTTTTTTGTTGGAAAGTAGATTTCGTGCTCTTTCCAACCCAGTTGGATTCACCTTCAAATTCGTCCGGAGCGTTGAGTTCTCGATGAAACAATCTGACACTGCAACAGAATCCGAGTCAAACTACAAGTCCAAAGGTGTTGCATCACCTCCACTTGGGCCCATGAGCCTTGTACGACCTAGGGTTAGTTTTAGGCTGCCTTGGGACGTCCTCCCACCTCCTTGGCCACCACCCCTTGCTCCTTATGATCAACTCAGATGATGTAGGCACTCTCGGTGGTGATGTGTCACATGGTGGAGATGATGTAGTCATCGCAACAACGGATGTGGTTGTCATAGTACGCCTAGTAGTTGAAGAAACATCTATATCAACACTTGGAATGTGCATCGTGCACTTGTTCTCCTTGTGGGCAACACGTCGTTTTATTTCCTGTTCAGCTTTGCAAGCAAGACGAAACAAATGGTCCATAGGATAACACTCTTCATGAATTAGTATCTCTTGAATATCACAGTTTAATCCTCCCCAAAATCTATCCATAAAATCTTCTTCACTTTCTTCTAAAAATGAGTGCAATAATGTAGTTTGTAAATCATCATAGTATTTTGTTACCGTGTCAGTGCCTTGTTTTAAATGTTGTAATTTTTTAATCATGCCACGAGTATAATAAACATCAACGAATCTATCTCTCATGACAAGTTTTAAATCATCCCAAGTAGTAGGTATAAGATCAGGGTTTAACCGACAATATTCACTCCACCAAACTAAAGCAAAGCTACTAAAAGTACTAACCGCAGCTTGAAATTTTCCACGCTCATCAAAATTATGGGAAGCAAATATAGCATTTATTTCGTACTCCCATTCAATATATAAATCAGGCCTAAAACGACCAGTAAATGGTGGCATGGAAACATTAACCTGATTATGTGCATTCTGATGTAATTGCTCCTCTTGTGGCGGTTGTTGCATTTTCTTAGGTGATGGCAAATCTCCCACGATCGATGAAGCCCAAGAACTAACAACTCCGGAATCTGCCATGATTAGTAGAAACAAAAAAAATCGAGAATAATGTTCCTATGAACTACTAGGATGTGGTGGTAAAGCGCTCACAGTAAAGCAAATATCAATATCTTACAAGTTCTTACCATGCAGCAGGTGGTGACGGGCAACCAGCGGTGTCAAATAACTCCGAAGATTGAGTAAAGCGATTGCCAGGTGAACGTATGTATACACGGTGTAGAAATATATGGAGCTGGGTTGGCTATATATGGTAGCAAAAGATTAGCAATAATCAATTCAGAGATGCAATGTTGAATAAACGCTCAACGACGATACTGTGCTGGTCCTAGGCTAGACCGGACTAGAGACGCGAGCCTAGAACACTAATGAGGTCACGGCGTAGCACAACTAGCATCAATAAAGGATATGAAGTAGCTCTGGATAGCAAGATATAAGTGAAGAACACGGTGGAGATGATTCTGATCATGAGACGCAATACATGGCTCCTGAAGACGCTGACAGGTATGAATGTTTAGTTGCTCAACGTGTTTTGAGTGTGCAGGTCACACAAGCTGAGCAAAATCAGAGGCATAATTTGTTCCATACAAAGGGAGTTGTGAAGGAACGTTCTGTTCGCGTCATCATAGATGGAGGGAGCTGCAACAACTTGGCAAGCATGGAGATGGTGGAGAAGCTATCTCTCACCACAAGACCACATCCACATCCTTACTATATCCAATGGTTCAACAACAGCGGCAAGGTTAAGGTAACACGTACTGTTCGTGTGCATTTTAGTATCTCTACATATGCTGATTATGTTGATTGTGATGTGGTACCCATGCAAGCATGTTCATTATTACTTGGTAGACCATGGCAATTTGATAAAAATTCTGTACACCATGGTAGAAACAATCAGTATACTCTTGTTCATAAGGATAAACATATTACTTTGCTTCCTATGACTCCTGATTCTATTTTGAAAGATGATATTAATAGAGCTAGTAAAGCAAAACAGGAGAAAAATAAGAGTGAAAATCAGATTGTGGCAAAAGAATTTGAGCAACAAATGAAGCCTAATAATAAACCATCTAGTGTTGCTTCTGAAATTAAATTGAAAAGTGCATGCTTACTTGCCACCAAATCTGATATTGATGATCTAGATTTCAGCAATTCTGTTTGCTATGCTTTTGTGTGCAAAGAGGCGTTATTTTCATTCGAGGACGTGCCTTCCTCTTTGCCTCCTGCGGTCACTAACATTTTGCAGGAGTTCGCAGACGTCTTTCCACAAGACGTGCCACCGGGATTACCACCTATTCGCGGGATTGAGCATCAGATTGACTTAATTCCCGGTGCTTCGTTGCCAAACCGTGCGCCATACCGTACCAATCCAGAGGAGACGAAGGAGATTATGCGTCAAGTACAGGAGTTGCTCGACAAAGGTTATATACGCGAATCCCTTAGTCCTTTTGCTGTTCCTATTATTCTAGTGCCGAAAAAGGATGGTACATCGCGTATGTGTGTTGATTGTAGAGGCATTAATAATATTACTATTCGTTATCGTCATCCTATTCCTAGACTAGATGATATGCTTGATGAATTGAGTGGCTCTACAATATTCTCCAAAGTTGATTTGCGTAGTGGATACCATCAAATTCGTATGAAATTGGGGGATGAATGGAAAACAGCATTTAAAACAAAGTTTGGATTATATGAGTGGTTAGTCATGCCTTTTGGGTTAACTAATGCACCTAGTACTTTCATGAGATTAATGAACGAAGTTTTACGTGCTTTCATTGGACGATTTGTGGTAGTCTATTTTGATGATATACTGATTTATAGCAGATCCTTGGAGGAACATTTGGAACATTTACGTGCTGTTTTTATTGCTTTACGTGATGCACGTTTGTTTGGTAACCTTGGGAAGTGCACCTTTTGCACCGACCGAGTATCTTTTCTTGGCTATGTTGTTACTCCACAGGGAATTGAAGTTGATAAAGCCAAGATTGAAGCTATTGAGAGTTGGCCACAGCCCAAAACGGTCACTCAAGTGAGGAGTTTTCTTGGACTCGCTGGTTTCTATAGGCGTTTTGTGAGAGATTTCAGCACCATTGCTGCACCTCTCAATGAGCTTACAAAGAAGGATGTGCCTTTTGTTTGGGGTACCTCACAGGAAGAAGCCTTCACGGTATTGAAAGATAAGTTGACACATGCTCCTTTACTCCAACTTCCTGATTTTAATAAGACTTTTGAGCTTGAATGTGATGCTAGTGGAATTGGATTAGGAGTTGTTTTATTACAAGATGGCAAACCTGTTGCATACTTTTCTGAAAAATTGAGTGGGCCTAGTCTGAACTATTCTACTTATGATAAAGAATTATATGCTCTTGTTCGGACCTTAGAAACATGGCAACATTATTTTTGGCCCAAAGAATTTGTTATACATTCTGATCATGAATCTTTGAAACACATTAAAAGTCAAGCAAAACTGAACCGTAGACATGCTAAATGGGTAGAATTTATTGAGACTTTCCCTTATGTCATTAAACACAAGAAGGGTAAAGAAAATGTTATTGCTGATGCATTGTCTCGTCGTTATACTATGCTTTCACAACTTGACTTTAAAATATTTGGTTTGGAGACCATCAAAGATCAATATGTGCATGATGCTGAATTTAAAGATGTATTGCAGAATTGTAAGGAAGGGAGAACATGGAACAAGTTCGTCGTTAACGATGGATTTGTGTTTCGTGCTAACAAGCTATGCATTCCAGCTAGCTCCGTTCGTCTTTTGTTGTTGCAGGAGGCGCATGGAGGAGGATTAATGATAGAGGCGGGGTGTCCCGATCTTTCGATGAGATGGTAACTATCGATTTGGTGGAGTCGACTTTGACGATCCGACTACAAACGTGCATGACGTTGCGCCTTAGCAATCGCTAAACCAATCTCCCGAGGTTACTGACGATGCTGGAAGCACGATCAACCTGACCACGAAGGTCTATTCCTGCACGCAATCGAAGAACAAGCAAGAATATGATAATGCAATCTGAATATTGCGAATATAGATGAAGTATTGATAAAGGTGGGGATCCAAAAGCGGTCTTGGTCTGGTCGTTGGACACAAACGAAGTACACGAAGTTGCAATGGCTAACTTTTAACTAAACAAATCCCAAGGAAAAAGCTACTAGATGGATCTACTTATATAGGAGTAAGGGGTGGCGGCCAAGGAGGTGGGAGGACGTCCCAAGGCAGCCTAAAACTAACCCTAGGTCGTACAAGGCTCATGGGCCCAAGTGGAGGTGATGCAACACCTTTGGACTTATAGTTTGACTCGGATTCTGCTGCAGCGTCAGATTGTTTCATTGATAACTCAACGCTCCGGACGAATTTTAAGGTGAATCCAGTTGGGTTGGAAAGAGCACGAAATCTACTTTCCAACAAAAAAAGAATCACCCAATTCGGAGTCTGTATGAAAAAGTTCTTGGCATTTTGAGTCAGGTATGTCTGTGCAGTCCGAATCTGAATCCAGAACGTGAGAGACTTGGACTCTATCTTCTCTTGGCCCAAAAGTGACGTGAGAGGACTTTTTGAACAGCAACTAAACTTCTCTTTTTCCCTTATCTTCATATGTGAATTGTACAAATGTCCCATACACCTGCAATTAGACATGGCACAAAAGTTTGTGAAGTATTTTTGTCGTGGATGACACAAATAAATTATTGCATAGTTTGCATTAGAAATCACCTCACAAATATACATGTATGCAATATTTTTGGTCGTATCCAAGGTAGTCATGTCCTCATCATCCTCCCCTTCTTGAAAACAAAGCCGTCCTCGGCGTTGCTTAATCTGAAATGTGGCTAACAAAAGAGACAAGGTGTACATGTTGTATATGTATATGTCACCCATTTTTACTTCCTTTGATTTTTGCACATATGACACATGTATACATGAGTAACTTTCATAGTTCATAAAATATAATAAAGCCAAAATATTATCACAAGATGTAGAAGGCATGAAAATATTGCAACTCAGTTTGCACATATAAGTGAAGCTCTTATTCATATCAAAAGATTGACAATGTTCATCATTAAACCATCCCAACATTGGTGAATAAACCTTACCTGCATCAAATTTACATGCTACAACATGCTTAAATAAGCAAACATGCTATAAGTCATTTGACATAGAATCATCACCAATATTAGAGGTCATATCAAAATGAATAAACATTGGTTATTTTGCATCAATAGTTAATTCAATGGGTGCACTCAAAATTGTTGGTATTTCAGCTGTTTGATCACATGATGCATTCATGACAGTAACACGATTCTCTAAAATATTCAAATCAATAGGTAACTCAACACATGATGTATTCAAGTTAACTAGGCATGCATCATTCTCATGTGATAGTGGAAAATATGTACCTTTGTCATTACCTCTTATGATCAACTCAGATGATGTAGGCACTCTCGGTGGTGATGTGTCACATGGTGGAGATGATGTAGTCATCGCAACAACGGATGTGGTTGTCATAGTACGCCCAGTAGTTGAAGAAACATCTATATCAACACTTGGAATGTGCACCGTGCGCTTGTTCTCCTTGTGGGCAACACGTCGTTTTATTTCCTGTTCAGCTTTGCAAGCAAGACGAAACAAATGGTCCATAGGATAACACTCTTCGTGAACTAGAATCTCTTGAATATCACGGTTTAATCCTCCCCAAAATCTATCCATAAAATCTTCTTCACATTCTTCTAAAAATGAGTGCAATAATGTAGTTTGTAAATCATCATAGTATTTTGTTACCGTGTCAGTGCCTTGTTTTAAATGTTGTAATTTTTTAATCATGCCACGAGTATAATAAACATCAACGAATCTATCTCTCATGACAAGTTTAAAATCATCCCAAGTAGTAGGTATAAGATTAGGGTTTAACCGACAATATTCACTCCACCAAACTAAAGCAAAGCTACTAAAAGTACTAACCGCAGCTTGAAATTTTCCACGCTCATCAAAATTATGGGAAGCAAATATAGCATTTATTTCGTACTCACATTCAATATATAAATCAGGCCTAAAACGACCAGTAAATGGTGGCATGGAAACTTTAACCTGATTATGTGCATTCTGATGTAATTGCTCCTCTTGTGGCGGTTGTTGTATTTTCTTAGGTGATGGCAAATCTCCCACGATCGATGAATCCCAAGAACTAACGACTCCGGAACCTGCCATGATTAGTAGAAACAAAAAAAAATCGAGAATAATGTTCCTATGAACTACTAGGATGTGGTGGTAAAGTGCTCACAGTAAAGCAAATATCAATATCTTACAAGTTCTTACCATGCAGCAGGTGGTGACGGGCAACCAGCGGTGTCAAATAACTCCGAAGATTGAGTAAAGCGATTGCCAGGTGAACGTACGTATACACGGTGTAGAAATATGTGGAACTGGGTTGGCTATATATGGTAGCAAAAGATTAGCAATAATCAATTCAGAGATGCAATGTTGAATAAACGCTCAACGACGGTACTGTGCTGGTCCTAGGCTAGACCGGACTAGAGACGCGAGCCTAGAACACTAATGAGGTCACGGCGTAGCACAACTAGCATCAATAAAGGATATGAAGTAGTGATAGAGGCGAGGGTGCCCCGATCTTTCGATGAGATGATAGCTATCGTTTTTGGTGGAGTAGACTTTGACGATCCGACTACGAACGTGCGAGGACGTCGCGCCTTAGCAATCGCTAAACCAACTCCGAGAGGTTATTGACCACGCCGGAGCACAATCAACCTGACCACGAGGGTCTATCTCCTGCAAGCAAACGAAGAACAAGCAAGAAACTAAGATTTGCAATCTGGATATTGCGAATATAAGATGAAACTTTTATTGATCAAGGTGGGGTTCTGTGACGTCTTGGTCTGGTCGTTGAACACAAACGAAGTACGCGAAGTTGCAGCTATGGCGAACTTTTAATCTAAACAAAACCCAAAGTCTAAACGGTGCCCTAAGGGCTGTATATATGGAGGAAGAGGAGGGGATTTCGTGGCCCTTGAAGGAGGGGTCCGAAACCAACCCTATCTCTTGTTTCCCCACACATACGGACTCTAAAAACAGCCTATACTCAAGTATTTCGAAATTACATGGGCCTGGCCCAATAATAAGGTGACGCAGCACCTATAATAGCCTCTGGACGAAATTTATGAAGTGACATCTTGTATATTTCGTCCAAGGCTTCCTGCACTCATTATGGTGGCTTCAAAGTCCTGAAATCATCACTTGTAACTCCGTTCTTGTTCCCCTTGTGCATGCCATCATCTCCATGCTTGAACTTGCTCCAAGGTTCCTCTTTCTTGTCCAAGCTAGGGCCTTCATTTGTAAGCAAAACAAATGTATCCAATTTAGGCAGCATCATATTCTCATGAACTTTAGAATCATTACCAAGAAACGAAAGTACCTGATAATTTAATTGGCGTGCGCGAGCTCTAGTAATTGGTCCAGTATGTATAGAAGCAGGGGCTGTGGGTGTAACAATGGTATTGATGTCCTCATCAGTGCACATTCCAAGTGTTGATACAGATGTTTCTTCAACTACTAGGCGTACTATGACAACCACATCCATTGTTGCGAGGACTACATCATCTCCATCATGTGACACATCACCTCCAAGAGTGCCTACATCGTCTGAGTTGATCATAAGAGGTAATGACAAAGGTACAAATTTTCAACTTTCACATGAGAATGATGCATGCCTAGTTAACTTGAATACATCATGTGTTGTGTTACCTATTGATTTGAGCACACCAGCTATTTTAGAGAATCGTGTTACTGTCATGAATGCGTCATGTGATCAAAGAGTTGAAGTATCAACAATTTTGAGTGCACCCAATGAATTAACTGTTGATTCAAAAGAAACAATGTTTAATCATTTTGATATGACCTCTAATCTATGTTCTGTTCAAACGTGCGAGGACGTCGCGCCTTAACAATCGCTAAACCAACTCCGAGAGGTTATTGACCACGCCGGAGCACAATCAACCTGACCACGAGGGTCTATCTCCTGCAAGCAAACGAAGAACAAGCAAGAAACTAAGATTTGCAATCTGGATATTGCGAATATAAGATGAAAGCTTTATTGATCAAGGTGGGGTTCTGTGACGTCTTGGTCTGGTCGTTGAACACAAACGAAGTACGCGAAGTTGCAGCAATGGCGAACTTTTAATCTAAACAAAACCCAAAGTCTAAACGGTGCCCTAAGGGCTGTATATATGGAGGAAGAGGGGGGGATTTCGTGGCCCTTGAAGGAGGGGTCCGAAACCAACCCTATCTCTTGTTTCCCCACACATACGGACTCTAAAAATAGCCTATACTCAAGTATTTCGAAATTACATGGGCCTGGCCCAATAATAAGGTGACGCAGCACCTATAATAGCCTCTGGACGAAATTTATGAAGTGGCATCTAGTATATTTCGTCCAAGGCTTCCTGCACTCCTTATGGTGGCTTCAAAGTCCTGAAATCATCACTTGTAACTCCGTTCTTGTTCCCCTTGCGCATGCCATCATCTCCATGCTTGAACTTGCTCCAAGGTTCCTCTTTCTTGTCCAAGCTAGGCCCTTCATTTGTAAGCAAAACAAATGTATCCAATTTAGGCAGCATCATATTCTCATGAACTTTAGAATCATTACCAAGAAACGAAAGTACCTGATAATTTAATTGGCGTGCGCGAGCTCTAGTAATTGGTCCAGTATGTATAGAAGCAGGGGCTGTGGGTGTAACAATGGTATTGATGTCCTCATCAGACGATGTAGGCACTCTTGGAGGTGATGTGTCACATGGTGGAGATGATGTAGTCCTCGCAACAACGGATGTGGTTGTCATAGTACGCCTAGTAGTTGAAGAAACATCTGTATCAACACTTGGAATGTGCACCGTGCGCTTGTTCTCCTTGTGGCCAACACGTCGTTTTATTTCCTGTTCAGCTTTGCAAGCAAGACGAAACAAATGGTCCATAGGATAACACTCTTCATGAATTAGAATCTCTTGAATATCACGGTTTAATCCTCCCCAAAATCTATCCATAAAATCTTCTTCACTTTCTTCTAAAAATGAGTGCAATAATGTAGTTTGTAAATCAGCATAGTATTTTGTTACCGTGTCAGTGCCTTGTTTTAAATGTTGTAATTTTTTAATCATGCCACAAGTATAATAAACATCAACGAATCTATCTCTCATGACAAGTTTTAAATCATCCCAAGTAGTAGGTATAAGATCAGGGTTTAACCGACAATATTCACTCCACCAAACTAGAGCAAAGCTACTAAAAGTACTAACCGCAGCTTGAAATTTTCCACGCTCATCAAAATTATGGGAAGCAAATATAGCATTTATTTCGTACTCACATTCAATATATAAATCAGGCCTAAAACGACCAGTAAATGGTGGCATGGAAACATTAACCTGATTATGTGCATTCTGATGTAATTGCTCCTCTTGTGGCGGTTGTTGTATTTTCTTAGGTGATGGCAAATCTCCCACGATCGATGAAGCCCAACAACTAACAACTCCGGAACCTGCCATAGTTAGTAGAAAACAAGAAACAAAATCCAAGAATAATGTTCCTATGAACTACTAGGATGTGGTGGTAAGACGCTCACAGTGTAGCAAATATCAATATCTTACAAGTTCTTACCATGCAGCAGGTGGTGACAGGCAACCAGCGGTGTCAAATAACTCCGAAGATTGAGTAAAGCGATTGCCAGGGGAACGTACGTATACACGGTGTAGAAATATGTGTGATGAGGACATCAATACCATTGTTACACCCACAGCCCCTGCTTCTATACATACTGGACCAATTACTAGAGCTCGCGCACGCCAATTAAAATATCAGGTACTTTCGTTTCTTGGTAATGATTCTAAAGTTCATGAGAATATGATGCTGCCTAAATTGGATACATTTGTTTTGCTTACAAATGAAGGGCCTAGCTTGGAGAAGAAAGAGGAACCTTGGAGCAAATTCAAGCATGGAGATGATGGCATGCACAAGGGGAACAAGAACGGAGTTACAAGTGATGATTTCAGGACTTTGAAGCCACCATAATGAGTGCACGAAGCCTTGGACGAAATATACAAGATGTCACTTCATAAATTTCGTCCAGAGGCTATTATAGGTGCTGCGTCACCTTATTATTGGGCCAGGCCCATGTAATTTCAAAATACTTGAGTATAGGCTGTTTTTAGAGTCCGTATGTGTGGGGAAACAAGAGATAGGGTTGGTTTCGGACCCCTCCTTCAAGGGCCACGAAATCCCCTCCTCTTCCTCCATATATACAGCCCTTAGGGCACCGTTTAGACTTTGGGTTTTGTTTAGATTAAAAGTTCGCCATAGCTGCAACTTCGCGTACTTCGTTTGTGTTCAACGACCAGACCAAGACGTCACAGAACCCCACCTTGATCAATAAAGCTTTCATCTTATATTCGCAATATCCAGATTGCAAATCTTAGTTTCTTGCTTGTTCTTCGTTTGCTTGCAGGAGATAGACCCTCGTGGTCAGGTTGATTGTGCTCCGGCGTGGTCAATAACCTCTCGGAGTTGGTTTAGCGATTGCTAAGGCGCGACGTCCTCGCACGTTCGTAGTCGGATCGTCAAAGTCTACTCCACCAAAAACGATAGCTATCATCTCATCAAAAGATCGGGATACCCTCGCCTCTATATCAAGTGGTATCAGATTCCCAGGTTGCTCGGTGAGATTTACAGTTTTTCGTAGTTTAGATCGAGTTTGTTCTTCATACCTACAGTCCAGGAAAAAGCCAAAAAAAAATTTAGGGTTAGTTCATCATATCCGAACCAATCTGAGCCTTTGCATAATCTTTTTAGGGTTTTTGCTTTGTTGAATTTGCGGTTGCATCGTCGTGTCAAGTTGCTGGTCTTAGCGTCTAGTTCTTTAGAGTTTCGAGTTCTGTTCACAAGTTGTCACGCCGCCGCCGCACCATCATCATCGCCCCTACCATATACCACCACAGCTTATCTGCTATTTCTCTGAGTCCATATACCACCACCGATCCGAGTCCATATACCACCACCAATCCGAGCCCACATATACTACCGTCATATACCATCACCAGTCCGAGTTCCACCATATTCATCTCTGCCACCAGTCCTAGTCCGAGTCCAGTATTTATTCCTTTATTTTAGAGTTCCAGATCACGCGATACTACGAGTCGTGAACAAGTCGGATTCCCCAATTTTCGTGCTACCCGCAGAAGAAAAATAGTTCCAGTTTCAAAAAAAAAAACTAAGTCTGGAAAATTCTGGCTAGGCAGTTTTTAGACCATTTGTAGACTTTTTCGAAAAAAAATTGTTGCGGAGCACAAAAAAAAAGGAAAAAAAAGTGCAAAAAAAATATATTTCAGAGTGTGCTCCTCCCTTGTTTACGTGCAGCGCCGTGATTTTTGTTAGTGTTCTAGGCTCGCGTCTCTAGCACGGTCTAGCCTAGGACCAGCACAGTACCGTCGTTGAGAGTTTATTCAACATTGCATCTCTGAATTGATTATTGCTGACCCTTTTTGCTACCATATCATAAGCCTTCCCAGCTCCACATCATCTACATCGTGTGTTTGACACCACCTGGCAATCGCTCTGTCCAAGCTCTGAGAGTTTTGACTACAAAGGTTGCCGATCACCACCTGCTGCTGGGTAAGAACTGGTAAGAATTTGAGATTTGCTTGACGGATTTGTGACACCACACCACACCACCACCACTTTCTAGTAGTCTGTAGGATCATATTCTTGTGTGTTTCTATTGCTGCTAACCATGGCAGGATCACAAGCCGACGAGATTGACTGGGAGAACATGACGAACAAGGAGTTGCATGATAAATTTCAGCAAATGATGAGTGGCCAGGTGGGAGATGTGCTAAACAGATTTGAAGAGGCCATGGAGAAGATAGATGTCATGGAGAAGTCGTTCGAGACAAAGCTGGATAACAAGTTTAATGAATTGCTCACGCGTCTTCCCCAACCACCACCGGCTGCACCTGTCGCACCTCTGCAACGACAACAACAACGCCCCCTTCCAAATCAGTTCGGACGAGCGAAGCGTGTTCCTCTTGAGGATGGCCAAACTTCTGGTGCTGCTGTACCTACTGTTGATGCTTCTTTGGCTCCTGCTCCTGCTGCTGCTGGTGCCGAGGAGGAGGATGATTACGCGGGCGATTATGAGGATGAGGTTGATCAAAATCATAACTACGTGCAACCACCAGCACCAGGTCGTCCACATGCAAATAATCGCAATCGTAGGTCTGCACCACCACTTCAGGTACGAGATCATGACCATCTTCCTAAATTAAAATTGAATATTCCACCATTCGAGGGTAGATATGTTCCTGATATATATCTTACTTGGGAGTTAGAAACTGAACAACGTTTTCCATGTTTACAATATCCCGAGGAACGACGTGTTGCTGCTGCTGTTTGTGCTTTCACTAGTTTTGCATGTGTATGGTGGTCTGAACATTGTAGATTATATCCTATTCCAGCTACGTGGGCTGCTTTGAAAACTGCTATGCGTACTCGTTGGGTTCCACCATATTATCAACGTGAATTACTTCAAAAATTGCAGCGCTTAAGACAAGGAAAAAATTCTGTAGAAGAATATTATCAGGAATTACAAACTGGCATGATTAGATGTGGTATTGTTGAGGAGAATGAAGCTATGCTTGCACGTTTCATGGGTGGATTAAATAGAGAGATTCAGACCATTCTAGAGTATAAGGAGTATAATAATATCACTCGTTTATTCCATCTTGCTTGTAAAGCTGAACGTGAAGCGCAGGATCGACAGGCATTGGCGCGAACTAATTTTTCTGCAGGTCGATCTTCATCATGGACACCGCATGCCTCCTCTACTCCCACACGTCCTACTGCGGCACCACTGATTTCAGCCGCCAATTCCAACCGAGATACAAGAAAACAGGCACCACCACCACCATCTGCCAAGAGTACACCTTCTGGGCCTGCCCAGAGCTCTTCTTCATCTATGGCATCAACAGGGCACACACATGATATTATTTGTCGTCGTTGTAAGGGAAGAGGTCATTATGCGAGAGAATGCCAATCTCCGCGTGTTATGATTGCTACTGAGGATGGTGGGTATGAGTCCGCTAGTGACTATGATGAGGAGACTTTGGCTCTTATTACAAGTGAAGAACACGGTGGAGATGATTCTGATCATGAGACGCAATACATGCTCCTGAAGACGCTGACAGGTATGAATGTTTAGTTGCTCAACGTGTTTTGAGTGTGCAGGTCACACAAGCTGAGCAAAATCAGAGGCATAATTTGTTCCATACAAAGGGAGTTGTGAACGAACGTTCTGTTCGCGTCATCATAGATGGAGGGAGCTGCAACAACTTGGCTAGCATGGAGATGGTGGAGAAGCTATCTCTCACCACAAGACCACATCCACATCCTTACTATATCCAATGGTTCAACAACAGCGGCAAGGTTAAGGTAACACGTACTGTTCGTGTGCATTTTAGTATCTCTACATATACTGATTATGTTGATTGTGATGTGGTACCCATGCAAGCATGTTCATTATTACTTGGTAGACCATGGCAATTTGATAAAAATTCTGTACACCATGGTAGAAACAATCAGTATACTCTTGTTCATAAGGATAAACATATTACTTTGCTTCCTATGACTCCTGATTCTATTTTGAAAGATGATATTAATAGAGCTAGTAAAGCAAAACAGGAGAAAAATAAGAGTGAAAATCAGATTGTGGCAAAAGAATTTGAGCAACAAATGAAGCCTAATAATAAACCATCTAGTGTTGCTTCTGAAATTAAATTGAAAAGTGCATGCTTACTTGCCACCAAATCTGATATTGATGATCTAGATTTCAGCAATTCTGTTTGCTATGCTTTTGTGTGCAAAGAGGCGTTATTTTCATTCGAGGACGTGCCTTCCTCTTTGCCTCCTGAGGTCACTAACATTTTGCAGGAGTTCGCTGACGTCTTTCCACATGACGTGCCACCGGGATTACCACCTATTCGCGGGATTGAGCATCAGATTGACTTAATTCCCGGTGCTTCGTTGCCAAACCGTGCGCCATACCGTACCAATCCAGAGGAGACGAAGGAGATTATGCGTCAAGTACAGGAGTTGCTCGACAAAGGTTATATACGCGAATCCCTTAGTCCTTGTGCTGTTCCTATTATTCTAGTGCCGAAAAAGGATGGTACATCGCGTATGTGTGTTGATTGTAGAGGCATTAATAATATTACTATTCGTTATCGTCATCCTATTCCTAGACTAGATGATATGCTTGATGAATTGAGTGGCTCTACAATATTCTCCAAAGTTGATTTGCGTAGTGGATACCATCAAATTCGTATGAAATTGGGGGATGAATGGAAAACAGCATTTAAAACAAAGTTTGGATTATATGAGTGGTTAGTCATGCCTTTTGGGTTAACTAATGCACCTAACTTTCATGAGATTAATGAACGAAGTTTTACGTGCTTTCATTGGACGATTTGTGGTAGTCTATTTTGATGATATACTGATTTATAGCAGATCTTTCGAGGAACATTTGGAACATTTACGTGCTGTTTTTATTGCTTTACGTGATGCACGTTTGTTTGGTAACCTTGGGAAGTGCACCTTTTGCACCGACCGAGTATCTTTTCTTGGCTATGTTGTTACTCCACAGGGAATTGAAGTTGATAAAGCCAAGATTGAAGCTATTGAGAGTTGGCCACAGCCCAAAACGGTCACTCAAGTGAGGAGTTTTCTTGGACTCGCTGGTTTCTATAGGCGTTTTGTGAGAGATTTCAGCACCATTGCTGCACCTCTCAATGAGCTTACAAAGAAGGATGTGCCTTTTGTTTGGGGTACCTCACAGGAAGAAGCCTTCACGGTATTGAAAGATAAGTTGACACATGCTCCTTTACTCCAACTTCCTGATTTTAATAAGACTTTTGAGCTTGAATGTGATGCTAGTGGAATTGGATTAGGAGGTGTTTTATTACAAGATGGCAAACCTGTTGATGAGGACATGAATACCTTGGATACGACCAAAAATATTGCATACATGTATATTTGTGAGGTGATTTCTAATGCAAACTATGCAATAATTTATTTGTGTCATCCAGGACAAAAATACTTCACAAACTTTTGTGCCATGTCTAATTGCAGGTGTATGAGACATTTGTACAATTCACATATGAAGATAAGGGAAAACGAGAAGTTTAGGTGCTGTTCAAAAAGTCCTCTCACGTCACTTTTGGGCCAAGAGAAGATAGAGTCCAAGTCTCTCACGTTCTGGATTCAGATTCGGACTGCACAGACATACCTGACTCAAAACGCCAAGAACTTTTTCATACGGACTCCGAATTGGGTGATTCTTTTTTTGTTGGAAAGTAGATTTCGTGCTCTTTCCAACCCAATTGGATTCACCTTAAAATTCATCCGGAGCTATGAGTTATCGACGAAACAATCTGACACTGTAGCAGAATCCGAGTCAAACTACAAGTCCAAAGGTGTTGCATCACCTCCACTTGGGCCCATGAGCCTTGTACGACCTAGGGTTAGTTTTAGGCTGCCTTGGGACGTCCTCCCACCTCCTTGGCCGCCACCCCTTACTCCTATATAAGTAGATCCATCTAGTAGCTTTTTCCTTGGGATTTGTTTAGTTAAAAGTTAGCCATTGCAACTTCGTGTACTTCGTTTGTGTCCAACGACCAGACCAAGACCGCTTTTGGATCCCCACCTTTATCAATACTTCATCTATATTCGCAATATTCAGATTGCATTATCATATTCTTGCTTGTTCTTCGATTGCGTGCAGGAATAGACCTTCGTGGTCAGGTTGATCGTGCTTCCAGCATCGTCAGTAACCTCGGGAGATTGGTTTAGCGATTGCTAAGGCGCAACGTCATGCACGTTTGTAGTCGGATCGTCAAAGTCGACTCCACCAAATCGATAGTTACCATCTCATCGAAAGATCGGGACACCCCGCCTCTATCATTAATCCTCCTCCATGCGCCTCCTGCAACAACAAAAGACGAACGGAGCTAGCTGGAATGCATAGCTTGTTAGCACGAAACACAAATCCATCGTTAACGACGAACTTGTTCCATGTTCTCCCTTCCTTACAATTCTGCAATACATCTTTAAATTCAGCATCATGCACATATTGATCTTTGATGGTCTCCAAACCAAATATTTTAAAGTCAAGTTGTGAAAGCATAGTATAACGACGAGACAATGCATCAGCAATAACATTTTCTTTACCCTTCTTGTGTTTAATGACATAAGGGAAAGTCTCAATAAATTCTACCCATTTAGCATGTCTACGGTTCAGTTTTGCTTGACTTTTAATGTGTTTCAAAGATTCATGATCAGAATGTATAACAAATTCTTTGGGCCAAAAATAATGTTGCCATGTTTCTAAGGTCCGAACAAGAGCATATAATTCTTTATCATAAGTAGAATAGTTCAGACTAGGCCCACTCAATTTTTCAGAAAAGTATGCAACAGGTTTGCCATCTTGTAATAAAACAACTCCTAATCCAATTCCACTAGCATCACATTCAAGCTCAAAAGTCTTATTAAAATCAGGAAGTTGGAGTAAAGGAGCATGTGTCAACTTATCTTTCAATACCGTGAAGGCTTCTTCCTGTGAGGTACCCCAAACAAAAGGCACATCCTTCTTTGTAAGCTCATTGAGAGGTGCAGCAATGGTGCTGAAATCTCTCACAAAACGCCTATAGAAACCAGCGAGTCCAAGAAAACTCCTCACTTGAGTGACCGTTTTGGGCTGTGGCCAACTCTCAATAGCTTCAATCTTGGCTTTATCAACTTCAATTCCCTGTGGAGTAACAACATAGCCAAGAAAAGATACTCGGTCGGTGCAAAAGGTGCACTTCCCAAGGTTACCAAACAAACGTGCATCACGTAAAGCAATAAAAACAGCACGTAAATGTTCCAAATGTTCCTCGAAAGATCTGCTATAAATCAGTATATCATCAAAATAGACTACCACAAATCGTCCAATGAAAGCACGTAAAACTTCGTTCATTAATCTCATGAAAGTTAGGTGCATTAGTTAACCCAAAAGGCATGACTAACCACTCATATAATCCAAACTTTGTTTTAAATGCTGTTTTCCATTCATCCCCCAATTTCATACGAATTTGATGGTATCCACTACGCAAATCAACTTTGGAGAATATTGTAGAGCCACTCAATTCATCAAGCATATCATCTAGTCTAGGAATAGGATGACGATAACGAATAGTAATATTATTAATGCCTCTACAATCAACACACATACGCGATGTACCATCCTTTTTCGGCACTAGAATAATAGGAACAGCACAAGGACTAAGGGATTCGCGTATATAACCTTTGTCGAGCAACTCCTGTACTTGACGCATAATCTCCTTCGTCTCCTCTGGATTGGTACGGTATGGCGCACGGTTTGGCAACGAAGCACCGGGAATTAAGTCAATCTGATGCTCAATCCCGCGAATAGGTGGTAATCCCGGTGGCACGTCTTGTGGAAAGACGTCAGCGAACTCCTGCAAAATGTTAGTGACCGCAGGAGGCAAAGAGGAAGGCACGTCCTCGAATGAAAATAACGCCTCTTTGCACACAAAAGCATAGCAAACAGAATTGCTGAAATCTAGATCACCAATATCAGATTTGGTGGCAAGTAAGCATGCACTTTTCAATTTAATTTCAGAAGCAACACTAGATGGTTTATTATTAGGCTTCATTTGTTGCTCAAATTCTTTTGCCACAATCTGATTTTCACTCTTATTTTTCTCCTGTTTTGCTTTACTAGCTCTATTAATATCATCTTTCAAAATAGAATCAGGAGTCATAGGAAGCAAAGTAATATGTTTATCCTTATGAACAAGAGTATACTGATTGTTTCTACCATGGTGTACAGAATTTTTATCAAATTGCCATGGTCTACCAAGTAATAATGAACATGCTTGCATGGGTACCACATCACAATCAACATAATCAGCATATGTAGAGATACTAAAATGCACACGAACAGTACGTGTTACCTTAACCTTGCCGCTGTTGTTGAACCATTGGATATAGTAAGGATGTGGATGTGGTCTTGTGGTGAGAGATAGCTTCTCCACCATCTCCATGCTAGCCAAGTTGTTGCAGCTCCCTCCATCTATGATGACGCGAATAGCCTAGGACCAGCACAGTACCGTCGTTGAGCGTTTATTCAACTTTGCATCTCTGAATTGATTATTGCTGACATTTTTGCTACCATATCATAAGCCTTCCCAGCTCCACATACATCTACGTCGTGCGTTTGACACCACCTGGCAATCGCTCTGTCCAATCTTTGAGAGTTTTGACTACAACGGTGGCCGATCACCACCTGCTGCTGTGATGAGGACATCAATACCATTGTTACACCCACAGCCCCTGCTTCTATACATACTGGACCAATTACTAGAGCTCGCGCACGCCAATTAAAATATCAGGTACTTTCGTTTCTTGGTAATGATTCTAAAGTTCATGAGAATATGATGCTGCCTAAATTGGATACATTTGTTTTGCTTACAAATGAAGGGCCTAGCTTGGACAAGAAAGAGGAACCTTGGAGCAAGTTCAAGCATGGAGATGATGGCATGCACAAGGGGAACAAGAACGGAGTTACAAGTGATGATTTCAGGACTTTGAAGCCACCATAATGAGTGCAGGAAGCCTTGGACGAAATATACAATATGTCACTTCATAAATTTCGTCCAGAGGCTATTATAGGTGCTGCGTCACCTTATTATTGGGCCAGGCCCATGTAATTTCGAAATACTTGAGTATAGGCTGTTTTTAGAGTCCGTATGTGTGGGGAAACAAGAGATAGGGTTGGTTTCGGACCCCTCCTTCAAGGGCCACGAAATCCCCTCCTCTTCCTCCATATATACAGCCCTTAGGGCACCGTTTAGACTTTGGGTTTTGTTTAGATTAAAAGTTCGCCATAGCTGCAACTTCGCGTACTTCGTTTGTGTTCAACGACCAGACCAAGACGTCACAGAACCCCACCTTGATCAATAAAGCTTTCATCTTATATTCGCAATATTCAGATTGCAAATCTTAGTTTCTTGCTTGTTCTTCGTTTGCTTGCAGGAGATAGACCCTCGTGGTGATGAGGACATCAATACCATTGTTACACCCACAGCCCCTGCTTCTATACATACTGGACCAATTACTAGAGCTCGCGCACGTCAATTAAAATATCAGGTACTTTCGTTTCTTGGTAATGATTCTAAAGTTCATGAGAATATGATGCTGCCTAAATTGGATACATTTGTTTTGCTTACAAATGAAGGGCCTAGCTTGGACAAGAAAGAGGAACCTTGGAGCAAGTTCAAGCATGGAGATGATGGCATGCACAAGGGGAACAAGAACGGAGTTACAAGTGATGATTTCAGGACTTTGAAGCCACCATAATGAGTGCAGGAAGCCTTGGACGAAATATACAAGATGTCACTTCATAAATTTCGTCCAGAGGCTATTATAGGTGCTGCGTCACCTTATTATTGGGCCAGGCCCATGTAATTTCGAAATACTTGAGTATAGGCTGTTTTTAGAGTCCGTATGTCTGGGGAAACAAGAGATAGGGTTGGTTTCGGACCCCTCCTTCAAGGGCCACGAAATCCCCTCCTCTTCCTCCATATATACAGCCCTTAGGGCACCGTTTAGACTTTGGGATTTGTTTAGTTAAAAGTTAGCCATTGCAACTTCGTGTACTTCGTTTGTGTCCAACGACCAGACCAAGACCGCTTTCGGATCCCCACCTTTATCAATACTTCATCTATATTCGCAATATTCAGATTGCATTATCATATTCTTGCTTGTTCTTCGATTGCGTGCAGGAATAGACCTTCGTGGTCAGGCTGATCGTGCTTTCAGCATCGTCAATAACCTCGGGAGATTGGTTTAGCGATTGCTAAGGCGCAACGTCGTGCACGTTTGTAGTCGGATCGTCAAAGTCGACTCCACCAAATCGATAGCTATCATCTCATCGAAAGATCGGGACACCCCCGCCTCTATCAACATGTAGTACTAAAAAGCAGTTTAGTCCCCAACTTAGCCCATAAACATCTCCAAAAGTGGCTAAGAAATTTCGTATCACGATCTGAAACAATAGTATTTGGCACACCATGCAAGCGTATAATTTCACGAAAGAACAAATCAGCAACATTAACAGCATCATCGCTTTTATGACATGGTATAAAGTGTGCCATTTTCGAGAACCTATCCACGACAACAAATATGCTATCCCTCCCCTTCTTTGTTCGAGGTAAACCTAAAACAAAGTCCATAGATATATCCTCCCAAGGAACACTAGGTACAGGCAAAGGCATATATAAACCATGAGGATTGAGTCGTGACTTAGCTTTTTGACATGTAGTGCAGCGAGCAACAAAACGCTCAACATCCCGTCTCATCTTTGGCCAAAAGAAATGTGTAGCAAGTATATCCTCCGTCTTCTTCACGCCAAAGTGTCCCATTAATCATCCTCCATGCGCCTCCTGCAACAACAAAAGACGAACGGAGCTAGCTGGAATGCATAGCTTGTTAGCACGAAACACAAATCCATCGTTAACGACGAACTTGTTCCATGTTCTCCCTTCCTTACAATTCTGCAATACATCTTTAAATTCAGCATCATGCACATATTGATCTTTGATGGTCTCCAAACCAAATATTTTAAAGTCAAGTTGTGAAAGCATAGTATAACGACGAGACAATGCATCAGCAATAACATTTTCTTTACCCTTCTTGTGTTTAATGACATAAGGGAAAGTCTCAATAAATTCAACCCATTTAGCATGTCTACGGTTCAGTTTTGCTTGACTTTTAATGTGTTTCAAAGATTCATGATCAGAATGTATAACAAATTCTTTGGGCCATAAATAATGTTGCCATGTTTCTAAGGTCCGAACAGGAGCATATAATTCTTTATCATAAGTAGAATAGTTCAGACTAGGCCCACTCAATTTTTCAGAAAAGTATGCAACAGGTTTGCCATCTTGTAATAAAACACCTCCTAATCCAATTCCACTAGCATCACATTCAAGCTCAAAAGTCTTATTAAAATCAGGAAGTTGGAGTAAAGGAGCATGTGTCAACTTATCTTTCAATACCGTGAAGGCTTCTTCCTGTGAGGACCCCAAACAAAAGGCACATCCTTCTTTGTAAGCTCATTGAGAGGTGCAGCAATGGTGCTGAAATCTCTCACAAAACGCCTATAGAAACCAGCGAGTCCAAGAAAACTCCTCACTTGAGTGACCGTTTTGGGCTGTGGCCAACTCTCAATAGCTTCAATCTTGGCTTTATCAACTTCAATTCCCTGTGGAGTAACAACATAGCCAAGAAAAGATACTCGGTCAGTGCAAAAGGTGCACTTCCCAAGGTTACCAAACAAACGTGCATCACGTAAAGCAATAAAAACAGCACGTAAATGTTCCAAATGTTCCTCCAAAGATCTGCTATAAATCAGTATATCATCAAAATAGACTACCACAAATCGTCCAATGAAAGCACGTAAAACTTCGTTCATTAATCTCATGAAAGTACTAGGTGCATTAGTTAACCCAAAAGGCATGACTAACCACTCATATAATCCAAACTTTGTTTTAAATGCTGTTTTCCATTCATCCCCCAAACTGATGGACAAACTGAAGTAGTCAATAGAACATTGTCTACTATGCTTAGGGCTGTTTTGAAGAATAACAAGAAAATGTGGGAAGAATGCTTGCCTCATATTGAATTTGCTTATAATCGTTCATTGCATTCTACTACTAAGATGTGTCCTTTTGAAATTGTGTATGGTTTCCTTCCTCGTGCACCAATTGATTTGTTGCCTCTTCCATCTTCGGAGAAGGTTAATTTTGATGCTAAACAACGTGCTGAATTGATCTTAAAAATGCATGAGTTAACTAAGGAGAACATTGAGCGTATGAATGCTAAATATAAACTTGCTGGAGATAAGGGTAGAAAACATGTTGTGTTTGCACCTGGAGACCTTGTTTGGTTACATTTGCGTAAGGATAGATTTCCTGATTTGCGCAAATCAAAGCTAATGCCACGTGCTGATGGTCCTTTTAAGGTGTTAGAGAAAATAAATGATAACGCATATAAACTTGAGCTGCCTGCAGATTTTGGGGTTAGTCCCACTTTTAACATTGCAGATTTGAAGCCTTATTTGGGTGAGGAAGATGAGCTTCCGTCGAGGACGACTTCATTTCAAGAAGGGGAGGATGATGAGGACATCAATACCATTGTTACACCCACAGCCCCTGCTGCTATACATACTGGACCAATTACTAGAGCTCGCGCACGCCAATTAAATTATCAGGTACTTTCGTTTCTTGGTAATGATTCTAATGTTCATGAGAATATGATGCTGCCTAAATTGGATACATTTGTTTTGCTTACAAATGAAGGGCCTAGCTTGGACAAGAAATAGGAACCTTGGAGCAAGTTCAAGCATGGAGATGATGGCATGCACAAGGGGAACAAGAACGGAGTTACAAGTGATGATTTCAGGACTTTGAAGCCACCATAATGAGTGCAGGAAGCCTTGGACAAAATATACAAGATGTCACTTCATAAATTTCGTCCAGAGGCTATTATAGGTGCTGCGTCACCTTATTATTGGGCCAGGCCCATGTAATTTCGAAATACTTGAGTATAGGCTGTTTTTAGAGTCCGTATGTGTGGGGAAACAAGAGATAGGGTTGGTTTCGGACCCCTCCTTCAAGGGCCACGAAATCCCCTCCTCTTCCTCCATATATACAGCCCTTAGGGCACCGTTTAGACTTTGGGATTTGTTTAGTTAAAAGTTAGCCATTGCAACTTCGTGTACTTCGTTTGTGTCCAACGACCAGACCAAGACCGCTTTTGGATCCCCACCTTTATCAATACTTCATCTATATTCGCAATATTCAGATTGCATTATCATATTCTTGCTTGTTCTTCGATTGCGTGCAGGAATAGACCTTCGTGGTCAGGCTGATCGTGCTTCCAGCATCGTCAGTAACCTCAGGAGATTGGTTTAGCGATTGCTAAGGCACAACGTCGTGCACGTTTGTAGTCGGATCGTCAAAGTCGGCTCCACCAAATCGATAGTTATCATCTCATCGAAAGATCGGGACACCCACGCCTCTATCAAGTGGTATCACGTGGTCAGGTTGATTGTGCTCCGGCGTGGTCAATAACCTCTCGGAGTTGGTTTAGCGATTGCTAAGGCGCGACGTCCTCGCACGTTCGTAGTCGGATCGTCAAAGTCTACTCCACCAAAAACGATAGCTATCATCTCATCGAAAGATCGGGACACCCTCACGTCTATCACCATCCCATCCATCAATGAGATGATAACTATCGATTTGGTGGAGATGACTTTGACGATCCGACTACAAACGTGCACGACGTTGCGCCTTAGCAATCGCTAAACCAACTCCGAGAGGTTATCGACCATGCCGGAGCACGATCAGCCTGACCACGAAGGTCTATTCCTGCAAGCAATCGAAGAACAAGCAAGAATATGATAGAGCAATCTGAATATTGCGAATATATATGTAGTATTGATAAAGGTGGGGATCCGGAAGCGGTCTTGGTCTGGTCGTTGGACACAAACGAAGTACACGAAGTTGCAATGGCTAACTTTTAACTAAACAAATCCTAAGCAAAAGGCTACTAGATGGATCTACTTATATAGGAGCAAGGGGTGGCGGCCAAGGAGGTGGGAGGACGTCCCAAGGCAGCCTAAAACTAACCCTTGGTCGTACAAGGCCAATGGGCCCAAGTGGAGGTGATGCAACACCTTTGGACTTGTAGTTTGACTCGGATTCTGCTACAGCATCAGATTGTTTTGATGACAACTCAACGCTCCGGATGAATTTGAAGGTGAAACCAAATGGGTTAGAAAGAGCACGAAATCTACTTTCCAACAAAAAAAGAATCACCCAATTCTGTTTTGAGTCAGGTATGTTTGTGCAGTCCGAATCTGAATCCAGAACATGAGAGACTTGGACTCTATCTTCTCTTGGCACAAAAGTGACGTGAGAGGACTTTTTGAACAGCACATAAACTTCTCTTTTTCCCTTATCTTCATATGTGGATTGTACAAATGTCCCATACACCTGCAATTAAACATGGCACAAAAGTTTGTGAAGTATTTTTGTCTTGGATGACATAAATAAATATTGCATAGTTTGCATTAGAAATCACCTCACAAATATACATGTATGCAATATTTTTGGTCGTATCCAAGGTAGTTATGTCCTTATCACAAGCCGACGAGATTGACTGGGAGAACATGACAATGAAGGAGCTTCATTATAAATTTCAACAAATGGTGGGTCAACAGGTGGAAGACGTGATGGCCAGTTTTGGAAAGGCCATGGAGAAGATAGATGGCATCGAGAAGGCGTTCGAAACAAAGCTCGATAACAAGTTTAATGAATTGCTCGCGCGTCTTCCACAACCACCGCCCGCTGCACCTATCGCACCTCTACAGCAACAACAACAACAACAACAACATCGTCTTCCAAATCAAGTGGGACGAGCACTGCGTGTTCCCCTTGAGCCTGGTCAAAGTTCTGGTGCCGCTGTACCTACTGTTGATGCTTAAGTTGCTCCTGTTGCTACTACAGAGGTGGAGGACCATTCCGAGGATGAGGTTGATCCAAATCAGAACTACGTGCAACCACCAGCACCACCACCACCAGGTCGTCCTCATGCATATCATCGCAACGGTAGGGCTGCACCACCATGATAGAGGCGAAGGTGTGCCGATGTTTCGATGAGATGGTGGCTATCGTTTTCTGTAGGAGTCGACCTTGATGATCCGACTATGAACGTGCGAGACGTCGCGCCTTAGCAATCGCTATACCAACTTCCAAGGGGTTATTGACCACGCCGGAGCACGATCAACCTGACCACGAGGGTCTGTTTCCTGCGAGCAAACGAAGAACAAGCAAGAAACTGAGATTGCAATCTAGATATTGCGAATATAAGAGGAAAGCTTTATTAATGAAGGTGGGGTTCTGTGACGCCTTTGTCTGGTCGTTAAACACAAACGAAGTACGCAAAGTTGCAGCTATGGCGAACTTTTAATCTAAACAAAACCCAAAGTCTAAACGACGCCCTAAGGGCTGTATATATGGAGGAGTAGGGGTGAATTTCGTGGCCCCTTGTAGGAGGGGTCCGAAACCAACCCTAACTTTGTTTCCCCACACGTACGGACTCTAAAAACAGCCTATACTTAAGTATTTCAAAATTACATGGGCCTGGCCCAAAAATAAGGTGGCGCAGCACCTAAAATAAGCTATGTACGAAATTTATGAAGGGGCATCGTGTATATTTCGTCCATGTCCTTGTAGGTCATCACGGAGGCTTCAAAGTGCTTAAATATGCACTAGAAACACCATTCTGGATCCCTTCACGCACGCCTTCATCTCCATGCTTGATCCTGCTCCAGTGTTCATCCCTCTTGTTCATGCTAGGCCCTTCATTAGTAATCAATACAAATATATCCAATTTAGGCAGCATCATATTCTCATGAACATTAGAATCATTACCAAGAAACGAAAGTACCTGATAATTTAATTGGCGTGCGCGAGCTCTAGTAATTGGTCCAGTATATGTAGCAGTAGGGGCTGTGGGTGTAACAATGGTATTGATGTCCTCATCATCCTCCCCTTCTTGAAATGAAGTCGTCCTCGACGGAAGCTCATTTTCCTCACCCAAATAAGGCTTCAAATCTGCATTGTTAAAAGTGGGACTAACCCCAAAATCTGCAAGCAGCTCAAGTTTGTATGCATTATCATTTATTTTCTCTAACACCTTAAAAGGACCATCAGCACGTGGCATTAGCTTTGACTTGCGCAAATCCGGAAATCTATCCTTACGCAAATGTAACCAAACAAGATCTCCAGGTGCAAAGACAACATGTTTTCTACCCTTATCTCCAGCAAGTTTATATTTAGCATTCATGCGCTCAATATTTTCCTTAGTTAACTCATGCATTTTGAAGATCAATTCAGCATGTTGTTTAGCATCAAAATTAACCTTCTCCGAAGATGGAAGAGGCAACAAATCAATGGGTGTACAAGGTAGGTTACCATACACAATTTCAAAAGGGCACATCTTAGTAGTAGAATTGATAGAGGCGAGGGTGTCCCGATCTTTCGATGAGATGATATCTATCGTTTTTGGTGGAGTAGACTTTGACGATCCGACTACGAATGTGCGAGGACGTCGCGCCTTAGCAATCGCTAAACCAACTCCGAGAGGTTATTGACCACGCCGGAGCACAATCAACCTGACCCCGAGGGTCTATCTCCTGCAAGCAAACGAAGAACAAGCAAGAAACTAAGATTTGCAATCTGGATATTGCGAATATAAGATGAAAGCTTTATTGATCGAGGTGGGGTTCTGTGACGTCTTGGTCTGGTCGTTGAACACAAACGAAGTACGCGAAGTTGCAGCTATGGCGAACTTTTAATATAAACAAAACCCAAAGTCTAAACGGTGCCCTAAGGGCTGTATATATGGAGGAAGAGGGGGGGGGGGATTTCGTGGCCCTTGAAGGAGGGGTCCGAAACCAACCCTATCTCTTGTTTCCCAACTCATACGGACTCTAAAAATAGCCTATACTCAAGTATTTCGAAATTACATGGGCCTGGCCCAATAATAAGGTGACGCAGCACCTATAATAGCCTCTGGACGAAATTTATGAAGTGGCATCTTGTATATTTCGTCCAAGGCTTCCTGCACTCCTTATGGTGGCTTCAAAGTCCTGAAATCATCACTTGTAACTCCGTTCTTGTTCCCCTTGCGCATGCCATCATCTCCATGCTTGAACTTGCTCCAAGGTTCCTCTTTCTTGTCCAAGCTAGGCCCTTCATTTGTAAGCAAAACAAATGTATCCAATTTAGGCAGCATCATATTCTCATGAACATTAGAATCATTACCAAGAAACGAAAGTACCTGATAATTTAATTGGCGTGCGCGAGCTCTAGTAATTGGTCCAGTATGTATAGCAGCAGGGGCTGTGGGTGTAACAATGGTATTGATGTCCTCATCAAGAATGCAATGACCAATTATAAGCAAATTCAATATGAGGCAGGCATTCTTCCCACATTTTCTAATTATTCTTCAAAACAGCCCTAAGCATAGTAGAAAATGTTGTATTTACTACTTCAGTTTGTCCATCAGTTTGGGGGTGACAAGTAGTACTAAAAAGCAGTTTAGTCCCCAACTTAGCCCATAAACATCTCCAAAAGTGGCTAAGAAATTTAGTATCACGATCTGAAACAATAGTATTTGGCACACCATGCAAGCGAATAATTTCACGAAAGAACAAATCAGCAACATTAGCATCAGCATCGGTTTTATGACATGGTATGAAGTGTGCCATTTTCGAAAATCTATCCACGACAACAAATATGCTATCCCTCCCCTTCTTTATTCGAGGTAAACCTAAAACAAAGTCCATAGATATATCCTCCCAAGGAACACTAGGTACAGGCAAAGGCATATATAAACCATGAGAATTGAGTCGTGACTTAGCTTTTTGACATGTAGTGCAGCGAGCAACAAAACGCTCAACATCTCGTCTCATCTTTGGCCAAAAGAAATGTGTAGCAAGTACATCCTCCGTCTTCTTCACGGCAAAATGTCCCATTAATCCTCCTCCATGCGCCTCCTGCAACAGCAAAAGACGAACGGAGCTAGCTGGAATGCATAGCTTGTTAGCACGAAACACAAATCCATCGTTAACGACGAACTTGTTCCATGTTCTCCCTTCTTTACAATTCTGCAATACATCTTTAAATTCAGCATCATGCACATATTGATCTTTGATGGTCTCCAAACCAAATATTTTAAAGTCAAGTTGTGAAAGCATAGTATAACGACAAGACAATGCATCAGCAATAACATTTTCTTTACCCTTCTTGTGTTTAATGACATAAGGGAAAGTCTCAATGAATTCAACCCATTTAGCATGTCTACGGTTCAGTTTGGCTTGACTTTTAATGTGTTTCAAAGATTCATGATCAGAATGAATAACAAATTCTTTGGGCCACAAATAATGTTGCCATGTTTCCAAAGTCCGAACAAGAGCATATAATTACTTATCATAAATGGAGTAATTCAGACTAGGCCCACTCAATTTTTTAGAAAAGTATGCAACAGGTTTGCCATCTTGTAATAACACACCTCCTAATCCAATTCCACTAGCATCACATTCAAGCTCAAAAGTCTTATTAAAATCAGGAAGTTGGAGTAAAGGAGCATGTGTTAACTTATCTTTCAACACCATGAAGGCTTCTTCCTGTGCGGTACCCCAAACAAAAGGCACATCCTTCTTTGTAAGCTCGTTGAGAGGTGCAGCAATGGTGCTGAAATCTCTCACAAAACGCCTATAGAAACCAGCGAGGCCAAGAAAACTCCTCACTTGTGTGACCGTTTTGGGTTGCGGCCAACTCTCAATAGCTTCAATCTTGGCTTTATCAACTTCAATACCCTGTGGAGTAACAACATAGCCAAGAAAAGATACTCGGTCGATGCAAAAGGTGCACTTCCCAAGGTTACCAAACAAACATGCATCACGTAGAGCAATAAAAACAGCACGTAAATGTTCAAAATGTTCCTCCAAAGATCTGCTATAAATCAATATATCATCAAAGTAAACTGCCACAAATCATCCAATGAAAGCACGTAAAACTTTGTTCATTAATCTCATGAAAGTACTAGGTGCATTAGTTAACCTAAAAGGCATGACTAACCACTCATATAAACCAAACTTAGTTTTAAATGCTGTTTTCTATTCATCTCCCAATTTCATACGAATTTGATGGTATCCACTACGCAAATCAACTTTGGAGAATATTGTAGAGCCACTCAATTCATCAAGCATATCATCTAGCCTAGGAATAGGATGATGATAATGAATAGTAATATTATTAATGCCTCTACAATCAACACACATACGCGATGTACCATCCTTTTTTGGCACTAGTATAATAGGAACAGCACAAGGACTAAGAGATTCACGTATATAACCTTTGTCGAGCAGCTCCTGTACTTGACGCATAATCTCCTTCGTCTCCTCTGGATTGGTACGGTATGGCGCACGGTTTGGCAACGAAGCACCGGGAATTAAGTCAATCTGATGCTCAATCCCGCGAATAGGTGGTAATCCCGATGGCACGTCTTGTGGAAAGACGTCAGCGAACTCCTGCAAAATGTTAGTGATAGCAGGAGGCAAAGAGGAAGGCATGTCCTCGAATGAAAATAATTCCTCTTTGCACACAAAAGCATAGCAAACAGATTTGCTTAAATCTAGCTCATCAATATCAGTTTTGGTGGCAAGTAAACACACATTTTTCAATTTAATTTCAGAAGCAACACTAGATGGTTTATTATTAGGCTTCATTTGTTGCTCAAATTCTTTTGCCACAATCTGAATTTCACTCTTATTTTTCTCCTGTTTTGCTTTACTAGCTCTATTAATATCATCTTTCAAAATAGAATCAGGAGTCATAGGAAGCAAAGTAATATGTTTATCCTTATGAACAAGAGTATACTGATTGTTTCTATCATGGTGTACAGAATTTTTATCAAATTGCCATGGTCTACCAAGTAATAAGGAACATGCTTGCATGGGTACCACATCACAGTCAACATAATCAGCATATGTAGAGATACTAAAATGCACACGAACAGTACGTGTTACCTTAACCTTGCCACTGTTGTTGAACCATTGGATATAGTAAGGATGTGGATGTGGTCTTGTGGTGAGAGATAGCTTCTCCACCATCTCCATGCTAGTGATAGAGGCGAGGGTGTCCCGATCTTTTGATGAGACGATAGCTATCGTTTTTGGTGGAGTCGACTTTGACGATCCGACTACGAATGTGCGAGGACGTCGAGCCTTAGCAATCGCTAAACCAACTCCGAGAGGTTATTGACCACGCCGGAGCACAATCAACCTGACCACGAGGGTCTATCTCCTGCAAGCAAATGAAGAACAAGCAAGAAACTAAGATTTGCAATCTGGATATTGCGAATATAAAATGAAAACTTTATTGATCAAGGTGGGGTTCTGTGACGTCTTTGTCTGGTCGTTGAACACAAACGAAGTACGCGAAGTTGCAGCTATGGCGAACTTTTAATCTAAACAAAACCCAAGCAAAAAGCTACTAGATGGATCTACTTATATAGGAGCAAGGGGTGGTGGCCAAGGAGGTGGGAGGACGTCCCAAGGCAGCCTAAAACTAACCCTAGGTCGTACAAGGCCAATGGGCCCAAGTGGAGGTGATGCAACACCTTTGGACTTGTAGTTTGACTCGGATTCTGCTACAGCGTCAGATTGTTTTGATGACAACTCAACGCTCCGGATGAATTTGAAGGTGAAACCAAATGGGTTAGAAAGAGCACGAAATCTACTTTCCAACAAAAAAAAATCACCCAATTCGGAGTCCGTATGAAATAGTTCTTGGCGTTTTGAGTCAGGTATGTCTGTGCAGTCCGAATCTGAATCCAGAATGTGAGAGACTTGGACTCTATCTTCTCTTGGCCCAAAAGTGACGTGAGAGGACTTTTTGAACAGAACATAAACTTCTCTTTTTCCCTTATGTTCATATGTGGATTGTACAAATGTCCCATACACCTGCAATTAGACATGGCACAAAAGTTTGTGAAGTATTTTTGTCTTGGATGACATAAATAAATTATTGCATAGTTTGCATTAGAAATCACCTCACAAATATACATGTATGCAATATTTTTGGTCGTATCCAAGCTAGTCATGTCCTTATCATCCTCCCCTTCTTGAAAACAAAGCCGTCCTCGGCGTTGCTTAATCTGAAATGTGGCTAACAAAAGAGACAAGGTGTACATGTTGTATATGTATGTGTCATCCATTTTTACTTCCCTTGATTTTTGCACATATGACACATGTATACATGAGTAACTTTCATAGTTCATAAAATATAAAGGCAAAATATTATCACAAGTATTAGAAGACATGAAAATATTGCAACTCAATTTGCACATATAAGTGAAGCTCTTATTCATATCAAAGGATTGACAATGTTCATCATTAAACCATCCCAACATTGGTGAATAAACCTTACTTGTATCAAATTTACATGCTACAACATGCTTAAATAAGCAAACATGCAATAAGTCATTTGACACAAAATCATCACCAAGATTAGAGGTCATATCAAAATGATTAAACATTGTTTCTTTTGCATCAACAGTTAATTCATTGGGTGCACTCAAAATTGTTGATACTTCAACTCTTTGATCACATGATGCATTCATGACAGTAACACGATTCTCTAAAATAGCTGGTGTGCTCAAATCAATAGGTAACACAACACATGATGTATTCAAGTTAACTAGGCATGCATCATTCTCATGTGAAAGTTGAAAATTTGTACCTTTGTCATTACCTCTTATGATCAACTCAGACGATGTAGGCACTCTTGGAGGTGATGTGTCACATGATGGAGATGATGTAGTCCTCGCAACAACGGATGTGGTTGTCATAGTACGCCTAGTAGTTGAAGAAACATCTGTATCAACACTTGGAATGTGCACCGTGCGCTTGTTCTCCTTGTGGCCAACACGTCGTTTTATTTCCTGTTCAGCTTTGCAAGCAAGACGAAACAAATGGTCCATAGGATAACACTCTTCATGAATTAGAATCTCTTGAATATCACGGTTTAATCCTCCCCAAAATCTATCCATAAAATCTTCTTCACTTTCTTCTAAAAATGAGTGCAATAATGTAGTTTGTAAATCGCCATAGTATTTTGTTACCGTGTCAGTGCCTTGTTTTAAATGTTGTAATTTTTTAATCATGCCACGAGTATAATAAACATCAACGAATCTATCTCTCATGACAAGTTTTAAATCATCCCAAGTAGTAGGTATAAGATCAGGGTTTAACCGACAATATTCACTCCACCAAACTAAATCAAAGCTACTAAAAGTACTAACCGCAGCTTGAAATTTTCCACGCTCATCAAAAATATGGGAAGCAAATATAGCATTTATTTCGTACTCCCATTCAATATATAAATCAGGCCTAAAACGACCAGTAAATGGTGGCATGGAAACTTTAACCTGATTATGATAGAGGCTAGGGTGTCCCGATCTTTCGATGAGATGATAGCTATCGTTTTTGGTGGAGTAGACTTTGACGATCCGACTACGAACGTGCGAGGACGTCGCGCCTTAGCAATCGCTAAACCAACTCCGAGAGGTTATTGACCACGCCGGAGCACAATCAACCTGACCACGAGGGTCTATCTCCTGCAAGCAAACGAAGAACAAGCAAGAAACTAAGATTTGCAATCTGGATATTGCGAATATAAGATGAAAGCTTTATTGATCAAGGTGGGGTTCTGTGACGTCTTGGTATGGTCGTTAAACACAAACGAAGTACGCGAAGTTGCAGCTATGGCGAACTTTTAATCTAAACAAAACCCAAGTCTAAACGACGCCCTAAGGGCTGTATATATGGAGGAAGAAGGGGGAATTTTGTGGCCCTTGGAGGAGGGATCCGAAACCAACCCTAACTCTTGTTTTCCCACACATACGGACTCTAAAAACTGCCTATACTTAAGTATTTCGAAATTACATGGGCCTGGCCCAATAATAAGGTGACGCAGCACCTATAATAGCCTCTGGACGAAATTTATGAAGTGGCATCTTGTATATTTCGTCCAAGGCTTCATGCACGCATTAAGGTGGCTTCAATGTCCTGAAATCATCACTTGTAACTCCGTTCTTGTTCCCCTTGCGCATGCCATTATCTCCATGCCTGGTCTTGCTCCAGTGTTCATCCCTCTTATCCATGCCAGGCCCTTCATTTGTAAGTAAGACAAATGTATCCAATTTAGGCAGCATCATATTCTCATGAACATTAGAATCATTACTAAGAAACGAAAGTACCTGATAATTTAATTGGCGTGCGCGAGCTATAGTAATTGGTCCAGTGTATGTAGCAGTAGGTGCTGTGGGTGTAACATTGGTATTGATGTCCTCATCATCCTCCCCTTCTTGAAATGAAGTCGTCCTCGACGGAAGCTCATCTTCCTCACCCAAATAAGGCTTCAAATCTGCAATATTAAAAGTGGGACTAACCCCAAAATCTGCAGGCAGCTCAAGTTTATATGCATTATCATTTATTTTCTCTAACACCTTAAATGGACCATCAGCACGTGGCATTAGCTTTGATTTGCGCAAATCAGGAAATCTATCCTTACGCAAATGTAACCAAACAAGATCTCCAGGTGCAAAGACAACACGTTTTCTACCCTTATCTCCAGCAAGTTTATATTTAGCATTCATACACTCAATGTTCTCCTTAGTTAACTCATGCATTTTTAAGATCAATTCAGCACGTTGTTTAGCATCAAAATTAACCTTCTCCGAAGATGGAAGAGGTAACAAATCAATAGGTGCACGAGGAAGGAAACCGTACACAATTTCAAAAGGACACATCTTAGTAGTAGAATGCAATGAACGATTATAAGCAAATTCAATATGAGGCAAGCATTCTTCCCACATTTTCTTGTTATTCTTCAAAACAGCCCTAAGCATAGTAGACAATGTTCTATTGACTACTTCAGTTTGTCCGTCAGTTTGGGGGTGACATGTAGTACTAAAAAGCAGTTTAGTCCCCAACTTAGCCCATAAACATCTCCAAAAGTGGCTAAGAAATTTAGTATCACGATCTGAAACCATAGTGATGAGGACATCAATACCATTGTTACACCCACAGCCCCTGCTGCTATACATACTGGACCAATTACTAGAGCTCGCGCACGCCAATTAAATTATCAGGTACTTTCGTTTCTTGGTAATGATTCTAATGTTCATGAGAATATGATGCTGCCTAAATTGGATACATTTGTTTTGCTTACAAATGAAGGGCCTAGCTTGGACAAGAAAGAGGAACCTTGGAGCAAGTTCAAGCATGGAGATGATGGCATGCACAAGGGGAACAAGAACGGAGTTACAAGTGATGATTTCAGGACTTTGAAGCCACCATAAGGAGTGCAGGAAGCCTTGGACGAAATATACAAGATGCCACTTCATAAATTTCGTCCAGAGGCTATTATAGGTGCTGCGTCACCTTATTATTGGGCCAGGCCCATGTAATTTCGAAATACTTGAGTATAGGCTATTTTTAGAGTCCGTATGTGTGGGGAAACAAGAGAACAAGAGATAGGGTTGTTTCGGAACCCCTCCTTCAAGGGCCCAGACAAATCCCCCCCCTCTTCTCCATAGTATACAGCCCTTAGGGCAACGTTTAGACGTTGGGGTTTGTTTAGTTAAAATTAACAGCCATTTGCAACTTCGTGTACTTACGTGTTGTGTCCAACGCCAGCAACGACCAGACCAAGACCGCTTCGGATTCCCCACCCTATCCAATCAATACTCCTCTATATTTGCAATATTCAGATTGCATTATCAATTTCTTGTGCCTTTTCTTCTTGATTGCGTGCAGGAATAGACCGTTCGTGTGTCAGGCTGCTCGTGCTTCCCACATCTGTCAGTAACCTCAGGAGTTGGTTTAGCGATTGCTAAGGTCGACGTCGTGCACGTTTGTAGTCGGATCGTCAAAGTCGGCTCCACCAATGATAGTTTTACCATCTCATCGCGAAGATCGGACAACACCTCGCCTCTATCAAGTGGTATAGTTTTCGGTTTCACAGGTTGCTCGGTGAGAACTTTCCAGTTTTCCCTAGATTATTATTTATTTTCTTCCTATTGTCCAAAACAGCCACAAAAAAAAGTTAGATCTATCTATTCTCCTTTTTCCAAGCCAGTCTGAGCTTTGCAATTTTCTTTTCAATTGCTTGCATAGTTGAATTAATCGGTTACATCGTCGTGTCGAGTGCTGGTCTTAGTGTCTAGTCGTTTAGAGTTTCGAGTTCTGTTCACATTAGTCACGCCGCCGCTGCACTCGTTATTCTTCGCTCCGTCCACCCATCCCATCCATCAATTTCCAAATCGTGCTACCCACCATTCATTGTCATAATCATAGTTGAGGTCGTTCACACATCTGTGCTTGTCCAATCTACATCTTCATCTATTGGTTTTGGAAGAGGAGAGAGAAAAACGTAAAAGTCAGAGAAAAAAAGGAGAAAGAAAAAGAAAAAAGTGTGAGGAAAAAAAAGAGAGCAAAAAAAAAAACAAAATTCGGATCTATCTAGACTCAATCTCCGTAGCTTGAATTCGGATTGGAAACTGTTTGCGCGCAGTGTTCAGTAAAACAGGCATATCTTTTTCGTACGAAGTCTGTTTTGGCTCCGTAGTACTCAAATTAAAGCTAGTGACGGCCGCATCTAAATAGTTGCAGAAGCTAGTTCAATATTTGAGACCTCAAAATCGGCTTTCTAAATAGGTCTTTTTGTGCCCCCCGAATTTCGCGAACACAGCTTGTTCCAGTTTTTCACGCCCAGTTTTAGAATTTTTTGACTCCTCTAATCAACTCGGAATTTAGTGATCTTTTTTGTGTTTGAAAGCGGAGTCAGTGCCTTTCTTGAAAAATTATCATAAAATTGACACAAACTTTTATAGAGTAAAGTTGGAGAGAGAATTGTTGGTATCTCTACTTGGTAGTTGTGTTCTCATCATTATCTTTACTGCCATTGTGATCTTCACTTATATCTTGCTGTCCAGAGGTCTATCATATCCTTTATTGATGCTAGTGTGCTACGCCGTGACCCTCATTAGTGTTCTTGGCTCGCTCTCTAGTCCGTGTCTACCTAGGACCAGCACAGTACCGTCGTTGAGCGTTTATTCACACATTGCATCTCTGATTGATTATTGCTAATCTTTTGCTACCATATATAGCCAACCCAGCTCCACATATTTCACACAACCGTGTATACGTATGTTCACCTAGCAATCGCTTCTCATCTTTCGGAGTTGTTTGACAATCGCTGGTTGCCCGTCACCACCTGCTGCATGGTAAGAACTTGTAAGATATTGATATTTGCTTTACTGTGAGCGCTTTAACACCACATCCTAGTAGTTCATAGAACATTATTCTCGATTTTTTTTGTTTCTACTAAATGGCAGGTTCCGGAGTTGTTAGTTCTTGGGCTTCATCGATCGTGGGAGATTTGCCACCACCTAAGAAAATACAACACCGTCACAAAGAAGGACAACAACATGAGAATGCACATAATCAGGTTAATGTTTCCATGCCACCATTTACTGGTCGTTTTAGACCTGATTTATATATTGATGGGAGTACAAAATTAATGCTATTTTGCTTTCCCATAATTTTGATGAGCGTGGAAAATTTCAAGCTGCGATTAGTACTTTCAGTAGCTTTGCTTTAGTTTGGTGAGTGAATATTGTGGTTAAACTCTGATTTTATACCTACTACTTGGGGTATTTAAAACTTGTCATGAGAGATAGATTCGTTGATGTTTATTATACTCTGGCATGATTAAAAATTACAACATTTAAAACAAGGCACTGACACGGTAACAAAATATATGATGATTTATACCAAACTACATTGTTGCACTCATTTTTGAAGAAAGTGAAAGAAGATTTTATGGATAGATTTTGGGGAGATTAAACCGTGATTTCAAGAGATACTAATTCATGAAGAGTGTTATCCTATGGACCATTTGTTTCGTCTTGCTTGCAAAGCTGAACAGGAAATAAAAACGACGTGTTGCCCACAAGGAGAACAAGCGCACGGTGCACATTCCAAGTGGTTGATATAAGTTTTCTTCAACTACTAGGCGTACTATGACAACCACATCCGTTTGTTGCGATGACTACATCATCTCCACCATGTGACACATCACCACCGAGAGTGCCTACATCATCTGAGTTGATCATAAGAGGTTAATGACAAAGATACATATTTTCCACTTCACATGAGAATAATGCATGCCTAGTTAACTTGAATACATCATGTGTTGGTTACCTATTGATTTGGGCACGTCACCTATTTTAGAGAATTGTGTTACTGTCATGAATGCATCATGTGATCAAACAACTGAATACCAACAATTTTTGAGTGCACCAATTGAATTACTGTTGATGCAAAAGAACCAATGTGTAATCATTTTGATATGACCTCTAATCTTGGTGATGATTTTGTGTCAAAAGACTTATTGCATGTTGGCTTATTTAAGCATGTGTAGCTGTAAATTTGATGCAAGTAGGTTTATTCACCATTTGTTGGATGTTTAATGATGAACATTGTCAATCCTTTGATATGAATAAGAGCTTCACTTATATGTGCAATTGAGTTGCAATATTTTCATGTCTTCTAATACTTGTGTAATATTTTGGCTTTACATTTATGAACTATGAAAGTTCCTCATTATACATGTGTCATAGTGCAAAAATCAAGGGAATTAAAATGGATGACATATCATATCAACATGTACACCTTGTCTCTTTTGTTAGCCACATTTCAAGATAAGCAACGCCGAGGACGGCTTTGTTTTCAAGAAGTGGAGGATATGAGGACATGAATACCTTGGATACGCCAAAATATTGCAACATGTATATTTGTGAGGTGTTTCTAATGCAAACTATGCAATAATTTATTTGTGTCATCCAGGAAAAAATACTTCACAACTTTTGTGCCATGTCTACATCGTGCGTTTGAAACCACCTGGCCAATCGCTCTGTCCAAGCTCTGAGAGTTTTGACTACAAGGTTGCCGCCACACCCCTGCTGGCTGGGTAAGAACTGTAAGAATTTGAGATTTGCTTGACGGATTTGGTGACACCACACCCACACCACCACCACTTTCTAGTAGTCTGTAGGATCAATTTCTCGTGTGTTTCTATTGCTGCTAACCAAACCATCGGATCACAAAAAGGCCAACGATATTGACTGGGAGAACATGACGAACAAGGAGTTTGCATGATAAATTTCAGTCAGCAAATGATGAGTGGCCAGGTGGAAGATGTGCTAAATAGATTTAAGAGGCCATGGAGAAGATAGATGGCATGGAGAAGTCGTTCGAGACAAAGCTGGATAACAGTTTAAAATGATTGCTCACGCGTCTTCCCCCCCCACAACCACCACTGGCTGCACCTGTCGTACCTCTGCAACGCCCAACAACAACGCCCCTTCCCAAATCATTTCGGTTTAGAGGATGTATGGCTAGTGATGTCCTGTTTGGATGGCGAGCTTGGTATGCTGGTGTGGGGACGGTCTGTGAATGGGTGGTCTGGTTGGATCCTTGTTCGCTGTGGTCCGGGGGTGTGAAGTTGGTTTAGTCGGTTGATGTGTGATGTGGAGGATTTGTGGAGGATGTTGTAGAGGGTCTGGAAGGGGTGATATTGGTTTTGGTTGGGGGCCGGGGTATTGGGTGAAAAAGGCGGAGGTTTGGTATTTACGGTGCAGGAAAGGTGGAGGAGGTGTGGGTTGATTGTGGGTGGGGCGTTCGCCGTAAGTTGACACTAGCGGTTCCTCCTGATTCCAAATCTGGTGCTGTACCACTTTATGCTTTTTCTCTCCCCTTCTTTCTTCTGTTCAAATTCTCTTTTTTATTATTTAATTTTCCACCTCTCCTTCCCCCTCCTGTCTTCCCGACGTTCTATTGAAGGTAGGCTGCACCACACTTCAGTACGAGATCATGACCATCTCCTAAATTACATTGGAATATTCCACCATTCGAGGGTAGATATGTCCTGATATCATATCTTACTTGGAGTTAGCAAACTGAACAACAGTTTTTGACATGTTTACAATATTCCGAGGAAACGACCGTGTTGCTGCTGCTGTTGTGCTTTCATCCTTATGTTTGCATGTGTAATGTTTTGGTCTGAACATTGTAGATTATCCTAATATCCATTCAGCCTACGTGGCTGCTTTGAAAACTGCTTGCGTCACTCTGTGGGTTCCACCACCTATTATCACGTGAAACAAAAACACAAAATTACTTCAAAAATTGCGCGCTTAGAACAAGAAAAAATTCTGTAGAAGAATATTATCAGGAATTAACAAACACTGGCATATTAGACTAGAGAGAATGAAGTATGCTTGCAACACGTTTCATAGGGTGATTCAATGAGAGATTTAGACCATTCTTAGATATAAGAGTATAATAATATCACTCGTTTAATTCCTCTTGTTGTAAAGCTGAACGAAGTGCAGGATTTACACGGCACCATGGGCGCGAACCTAATTTTTTTTTCTGCAGGTCGCGTCTTCTCATGGACACACACTTGCCCTCCTCACTTCCAACATAAGCGATAGTAGGTGGATGTGTGGTTGTATGGGGGGTCACTTTTGGGTTTTTGCGGAGGTCTTCTGTCACTGGCCCCCTCCTTTAGCTCGGCAACCCCTTTGACTTAGCCGCTCCATCTTCCCATCTCTTGCAGAACAGAAAAAACGGAGGTTGGCCACTTCTAACCCTCATCCTTCTGCCTCTGAGATGTTACCACTTCTGGGCCTCCCGAGCTCTTTCTTCATCTATGCATCACACAGGGCACACACATGATATTATTTCGTCGTTGTAAGGGAAGAGGTCATTATCTCGAGAGAATGCCAATCTCCGCGTGTATGATTGCTACTGAGATGGTGGGTATATCCGCTAGTGTATTATGATGATGAGACTTTGGCTCTTATTACAAGTGAAGAACCGGTGGAGAATGATTCTGATCATAGATCGCAATACATGGTCCTGAAGACGCTGCATAGTATGAATGTTATATTTTCTCACGTGTTTTGAGTGTGCGAGGTCACACAGCCTAGCAAATCAGAGGCCATAATTGGTTCCATACAAGTGGAGTTGTAAGGGAACGTTCGTGTTCGCGTCATCCATAATGATGGAGGGAGCTGCAACAACTTGCTATCGCAGGAGATGGTGGAGAAGCTATTCTCCACCACCAGAGCAACATCCACATCCTTACTATATCCAATGGTATCAACACACAGCGTGCAAGGTTAAAGTAAACACGTACTGTTCGTGTGCATTTTAGTCGTCTACATATGCTGTTAACGTGTTGATGTGTGATTTGGTACCCATGCAAGCATTTTTCATTATTATTGGTAGACCATGGCAATTATGAAAAAAAGTTTTTTCTGTACACATGGTAGAACAATAGTATACTCTTGTTCATAGGATAAACATATTACTACTTGACTTTCTCCTATGACTCCTGATTCATTTTGAAAGAATGATATTAAATAGATCTATGTAAAGCAAAACAGGAGAAAATAAGAGTGACAATCAGATTGTGGCAAAGATTTGAGCAACAAATGAAGCCTACATCAGATAAACCATCTAGTGTTGTTGCTTCTGAAATTAAATTGAAAAGTTGCATGTTACTTTGCCAACAAATCTGATTTGATGAGCCTAGATTTCATAGCATTCTGTTTGCTATGCTTTTGTGTGTGCAAGAGGCGTTATTTTCATCATTCGGGACGTGCCTTCCTCTTTTGCCTCCTGCGGTCACTAACATTTTGGCAGGAGTTCGCGACGTCTTTCCACAATACGTGCCACCGGGATTACCACTAATTCGCGGTGATGAGCATCAGATTGACTTAATTCCTCGTGTTGCTTTCGTTCCAACCGTGCGCCATACCGTACCGAATCCAGAGGAGACGAAGGAGATTATGGTCAAGTACAGGAGCCTGCTCCACAAGTTGGTATATACGCGAATCTCTAAGTCCTTGTGCTGTTCCTATTATACTAGTGCCCCAAAAAAGTATGGTTACGTTCGCTTATGTGTGTTGATTGTAGGGCCATTGAACTTAATAAAATTTTAACATTCATTATCTTCATCCTATTCCTAGGCTAGTGAATATGGCTTGATGAATTGAGTGGCTCTACAAATTCTCCAAATTGATTTGCGTATTGTGGATACCATAAATTCGTATGTAAACTGGGAGATGAATGAAAACCAGCATTTAAAACTAATTCGGTTTATATTGAGGGTTATCATGCCCTTTTTTGGGTTTAACTAATCTCAACCTAGTACTTTCATGAGATTAATTAAACGAAGTTTTATACGTGCTTTCATTGGACATTATGTGTCGTTTACTTTGATGATTATATTGATTTTATAGCAATCTTTGGAGGAACTTTGAACATTTACGTGTTGTTTTTTTATTGCTCATAACGTGATGCACGGTTTTTTGGTACCCTTGGGAGTGCACCTATTTGCAACCGAGCCGAGTATCTTTTCTTGGTTATGTTGGTTTACTCCCACAGGGAATTGAAGTTGAATAAAGCCCAAGATTGAGCTGATTGAGAGTTGGCCCGCAGCCCAAAACGTCACCAAGTGAGGATTTTCCTGGGCCTCGTGGTTTTCTATCAGGCGTTTTGTGAGAGATTTCAGTACCCATTGCTGCAACCTCTCAACGACTTACAAAGAAGGATGTGCCTTTTTGTTTGGGGTACCGCACATGGGCGAACAGGGACAGGGAGGAACCCCCCCCCGCCCTTCCTACTGTTCCTCCTCGACATTTCCTTAGTCTCACACATGCTCACTTTACTCCACTTCCTGATGTTTGACTAAGCTTTTGAGCTGTGATGTGATGCTATGGAATTGGGGATTAGAGGTGTGTTATTACAAGATGCAAACATGTTTGCATACTTTTCTGAAAAATTGAGTGGGCCTTAGTCCTGAATTCTCTACTACTTAATGAAGGAATTAAATAGGCTCTTAAGTTCGGACCAATTACATTGGGTAAAACCTGGAAACATTTATTTATGGCCCAAAGAATTTGTTATTACATTCTGATCATGAATCTTTGAACCCAACCAATATTAACAGTTCCAAAAACGCCAAAACTGAACGCGTGACAATGCTAAATGGGTTGACTTCATTGAGCACTTCCCTTATGTCATTAAACACAAGAAGGGTAAAGAAATGTTCATTGCTGATGCATTGTCTCGTCGTGTATACTATGCTTTTCACAACTTGCCTTTATAAATATTTGTTTGGAACCAGTCCAAAGATCAATATGTGCATGATGCTGAATTTAAGGTGTTTTTTTTTGCAGAATGGTAAAGAAGGGTAGAAACATGTTGTGTTTGCACCCTGGAGATCTTGTGTGGTTCATTTGCGTAAGGATATATTTCCGATTGCGCAAATCAAAGCTAAGCCACGGCTGATGGTCCGTTTCAGGTGTTAGAGCAAATAAATGATAATGCATATAACTTGAGCTGGCCTGCAGATTTTGGGTTGTCCCCACTTTTTAAACATTGCCGATTTGAAGCCTTATTTGGGGAGGAGATGAGCCTTTCCTTCGAGGACTACTTCATTTCAAGAAGGAGGTATGAATGAGGACATCAATACCATTGTTTACAAAATCACAAAAACAAACAGACAAACAAACCACGCCCACATCCCCTTCTTTCTAATACATACTCGGACCAATTACTAGAGCTTCTCCGCGACGCCAATTAAATTATCAGGTACTTCCGTTTCTTGGTAATGATTCCTTAATGATTTCATGAGATATGATGCTGCCTAATTGATAACATTTGTTTTGCTTACAATGAAGGGCCTAGCTTGTACAAGAAAGAGGAACCATTGGAGCAAGTTCAAGCTGGATTGATGGCATGCGCAAGGGGAACAAGACGGAGTTACAAACAGTCTGATTTCAGGACTTTGAACCACCTAAGGGTGCAGGAAGCCTGGGACAAATAACAAGATATTCCACTTTCATAAATTTCGTCCAGAGCTATTATAGGTGCTGCGTCAACCATTATTATTGGCCAGGCCCAGTAAATTTCGAAATACTTGAGTATAGGCTATTTTTTAGAGTTCCGTATTGTGGGGACACAATAGATAGGGGTTGGTTTGGACCCCTCCTTCAAGGGCCACGAAATCCCCCCCCTCTTCCTCATATATACACCGTTGGTCAACCGTTTAGACTTTGGGGGGAAATTTGTTTTAGTTAAGTTAGCCATTGCAACTTTCGTGTAACTACTTTCGTTTTTTGTCACGACCAGACCAAGACCGCTTTCGGATTCCCACCTTTCAATACTTCACTATATTTGCAATTTCAGATTGCATTTCATATCTTTGCTTTGTTCGTCGCTTGCTTCAGTAATAGACCTTCTGGTCAGGCTGATCGTGCTTCCCTGCATCGTCAGTAACCTCAGGAATTGGTTTAGCGTTGCTAGGCGCAACGTCGTGCACGTTTGTAGGTCGGATCGTCAAGTCGGCTCCCAACCAAATGTAGTCCTACCATCCTCATAACTGCTAAGAATCGGAGTCACCCTCGCCATCTGCATAATAGTATTTGGCCACCATGCAAGCGAATAATTTCACGAAAGAACAAATCAGCAACATTAGCATCATCGTTTTATGACATGTATAAGTGTGCCATTTTCGAAATCTATCCACGACAACAAATATGCTATCCTCCCCCTTCTTTTCGAGGTAAACCTAAAACAAAGTCCTAGATATATCCTCCCAAGGAACACTAGGTACGGCAAAGGCATATATAAACCATGAGAGATTGAGTCGTGACTTAGCTTTTTGACATGTAGTGCACGAGCACACACGCTCAACATCCTCGTCCATCTTTGGCCAAAAGAATGTGTAGCAAGTAATCCCTCCCTTCTTCTCACGCAAATGTCCCATTAATCCTCCTCCAGGCGCTCTCTGCAACACAAAAGACGAACGAGAGCTAGCTGAAATGCATAGCTTGTTAGCACGAAACACAAATCCATCGTTAACGACGAATTTGTTCCATGTTCTCCCTTCTTACAATTCTGCAATACATCTTTAAATTCAGCATCATGCACATTTGATCTTTGATGGTCTCAAACCAAATATTTTAAAGTCAAGTTGTGAAAGCATGTATAACGACGGACAATGCATCAGCAATAACATTTTTCTTCCCTTCTTGTGTTTAATGACATAAGGGAAAGTCTCAATGAATTCAACCCATTTAGCATGTCTACGGTTCAGTTTGCTTGACTTTTAATGTGTTTCAAGATTCATGATCAGAATGATAACAAATTCTTTGGGCCAAATAATGTTGCCATTTTCAAGTCCAACAAGAGCTATAATTACTTATCATAATAGATATTCAGACTAGGCCCACTCATTTTTAGAAAGTATGCAACAGGTTTGCCATCTTGTAATAACACACCTCCTAATCCAATTCCACTAGCATCACATTCAAGCTCAAAGTCTTATTAAAATCAGGAAGTTTGAGTAAAGGAGCATGTGTAACTTATCTTTCAAACTGAAGGCTTCTTCCTGTGGGTACCCCAAACAAAGGCACATCCTTCTTTTGAAGCTCTTGAGAGTGCAGCAATGGTGCTGAAATCTCTCACAAAACGCCTATAGAAACCAGCGAGCCAAGAAAACTCCTCACTTGTGTGACCGTTTTGGGTGGGCCAACTCTCAATAGCTTCAATCTTGGTTTATCAACTTCAATCCCTGTGGAGTAAACATAGCCCAAGAAAAGATACTCGGTTCGTGCAAAGGTGCACTTCCAAGGTTACCAAACAAACTGCATCACGTAAGCACATAAAAACAGCAGTAAATGTTCAAATGTTCCTCCAAAGATCTGCTATAAATCATATATCATCAAAATAACTCCACAAATCTCCAATGAAAGCACGTAAACTTCGTTCATTAATCTCATGAAAGTACTAGGTGCATTAGTTAACCCAAAAGGCATGACTAACCACTCAATAACCAAACTTTTTTAATGCTGTTTTCATTCATCTCCCCAATTTCATACGAATTTGATGGTACCACTACGCAAATCAACTTTGGAGAATATTGTAGAGCCACTCAATTCATCAAGCATATCATCTAAGGAATAGGTGACGATAATGAATAGTAATATTATTAATGCCTCTACAATCAACACACATACGCGAGTACCATCCTTTTTTGGCACTAGAATAATAGGAACAGCACAAGGACTAAGGATTCCGTATATAACCTTTGTCCAGAGCTCCTGTACTTGACGCATAATCTCCTCGTCTCCTCTGGATTGTACGGTATGGCGCACGGTTTGGAACGGCACCGGGAATTAAGTCAATCTGATGCTCATCCCGCGATAAGGTGGTAATCCCGATGGCACGTCTTGTGGAAAGACGTGCGACTCCTGCAAAATGTTAGTGAAAGCAGGAGGCAAAGAGGAAGGCATGTCCTCGAATGAAAATAATCCTCTTGCACACAAAGCATAGCAACAGATTTGCTTAAATCTCTCATCAATATCATTGGTGGCAAGTACACACACTTTTTCAATTTAATTTCAGAAGCAACACTAGATGGTTTATTATTAGGCTTCATTTGTTGCTCAAATTCTTTTGCCACAATCTGATTTTCACTCTTATTTTTCTCCTGTTTTGCTTACTAGCTCTATTAATATCATCTTTCAAAATAGAATCAGGAGTCATAGGAAGCAAAGTAATTGTTTATCCTTATGAACAAGAGTATACTGATTGTTTTCTACCATGGTGTACAGAATTTTTATCAAATTGCCATGGTCTACCAAGTAATAAGGAACAGCTTGCATGGGTACCACATCACATCAACAAAATCAGCATATGTAGAGATACTAAAATGCACACGAACAGTACGTGTTACCTTAACCTTGCCCGGTTGTTGAACCATTGGATATGTAAGGATGTGGATGTGGTTCTTGTGTGAGAGAGACTCTCTCCACCATCTCCATCTAGCCATGTTTTGCAAGCTCCCTCCATCTGATGACGCGAACAGAACGTTCCTTCACAACTCCCTTTGTATGGAACAAATTATGCCTCTGATTTTGCTCATCTTGTGTACCTGCACCACTCAAAACCGTTGAAGCAACTAAACATTCATACCTGTCAGCGTCTTCAGGAGCCATGTATATGCGTCTCATGTCAGAATCATCTCCACCGTTTCTTCACTGTAATAAGAGCCAAATGTCTCCTCATCATAATCACTAGCGGACTCATACCACCATCCTCAGTAGCAATCATAACACGCGAGATTTGGCATTCTCTCGCATAATGACCTCTTCCCTTACAACGACGACAAATAATATCCTGTGTGTGCCCTGTTGATGCCATAAGAAAAGAGCTCTGGGCAGGCCCAGAGGTGTACTCTTGGCAGATGGTGGTGTGGTGCTGTTCCTTTGTATCATCGGCTGGAGTGGCCTGATGGAGTGTCGAGGCATAGAAGTGGGACAGTAAGATCACGGGTTCCAGTGAATGGGGGGGGGAAGATCGACCTGCAGAAAATTAGTTCGCCCAATGCCTGTCAATCCTGCACTTCACGTTCAGCTTTACAAGCAAGATGGAATAAACGAGTGATATTATTATACTCCTTATACTCAGAATGGTCCTGAATCTCTCTATTTAATCCACCCATAAACGTGCAGCATAGCTTCTCATTCTCTCTCATCTAATCATGCCCAGTTTGTAATTCCTGATAATATTCTTCTACAGATTTTTTTCCTTGTCTTTAAGCGCTGTCAATTTTTGAAGTAATTCCACGTTGATATATGGTGGAACCCAACGAGTACGCATAGCCGTTTTCAAAGCAGCCCTCCCCCACTCGCTGAATAGGATATATCTACAATGTTTCAGACCACCATACACCTGCAAAACTAGTGAAAGCCAAACAAGATGGCAGCAACACGTCTCTCCTCGGGTATTGTAAACATGTAAAAACGTTGTTCCGTTTCTACTCCCAATTAAGATATATATCAGGAACATATCTACCCTCAATGGTGGAATATTCAATTTTAATTTAGGAAGATGGGTCATGATCTTCGTACTGATGAGGACCATGACTCCCTGGATACGCCAAAATATTGATACAATGTATAATTTGTGGGTGAATTTCTAATGCAAACTATGCAATATTTATTTGTGTATCCCATGACAAAAATACTTCACAACTTTTGTGCCATGTCTAATTGCAGGTGTAATGGGACATTTGTACAATTCACATATAAGATAAGGAAACGAGAAGTTTTTAGGGCTGTTCAAAAAGTCCTTCACGTCACTTTCTTTTGGGCCAAGAGAAATAGAGTCCAAGTCTCTCACGTTCTGGATTCCAATTCGGACTGCACAGACCTACCTGACTCAAACGCCAAGAATTTTTTCAACGGACTCCGAATGGGTGATTCCTTTTTGTGTTGGAAAGTAATTTTCGTGCTCTTCCAACCCAATTGGATTCACCTTAAAAATTTCGCCGGAGCGTTGAGTTATCAATGAAACATCTGACGCTGCAGCAGAATCCGAGTCAAACTATAAGTCCAAAGTGTTGCAAATCACCTCCACTTGGGCCCTGAGCCTTGTCCGACCCTAGGGTTAGTTTAGGCCTGCCTTGGGACGTCCTCCCACCTCCCCTTGGCCGCCACCCCCCCCTTACTCCTCTATCATTAGAATCCATCTAGTAGCTTTTTCCTTGGGATGGTTTTAATTAAAAGTTTCGCCAATAGCCTGGCCAACTTCCGTACTTTCGTTTGTGTTTCAACGACCAGCCAAGACGTCACAGAACCCCACCTTGATCAATAAAGCTTTCATCTTATTTTCCAATATCCAGATTGCAAATCTTAGTTTCTTGCTTGTTTCTTCTTTGCTTGCGTAGATAGACCCTCGTGGTCAGGTTTGATTGTGCTCCGGCGTGGTCAATAACCTCTCGGAGTTGGTTTGCGATTGCTAATGGCGCGGACGGTCCCGCACTTTCGTAGTCGGAATCGTCAAGTCTCTCCACAAAAACGATAGCTCTATCTCATCGAAAGATCGGGACACGACCCCTCGCCTCTATCAAGTGGTTATAGTTTTTCAGGTTGCTCGGTGAAATTTCTAGTTTTCCCTAGATTTCGATTTATTTTCTTCTTACCTATTGGGCAAGAAAAGCCTACAAAAAACCGTAGATCTCTTCTCC
>JAAAXO010000628.1:170008-320978 GCA_011799875.1 Thinopyrum elongatum | reverse complement strand
CTTCAAAGTCCTGAAATCATCACTTGTAACTCCGTTCTTGTTCCCCTTGTGCATGCCATCATCTCCATGCTTGAACTTGCTCCAAGGTTCCTCTTTCTTGTCCAAGCTAGGCCCTTCATTTGTAAGCAAAACAAATGTATCCAATTTAGGCAGCATCATATTCTCATGAACATTAGAATCATTACCAAGAAACGAAAGTACCTGATAATTTAATTGGCGTGCGCGAGCTCTAGTAATTGGTCCAGTATGTATAGCAGCAGGGGCTATGGGTGTAACAATGGTATTGATGTCCTCATCATCTTCACAACCTGAAAATGTGACCACAATCAAAGATTGGATGGTGCACTCACCATGAGCATGGAATCTTGAATATTTTTGCATATCCAAGATTCATATGGTCCAAATGAATTTTGAGAATTTTATGGGAATTTTAGGAAAGACAGAAATGTAGGTTGCTTCACAACCTAGGGTAAAAGAGTTATTCCTTTAATAGAAAAAGGAATGTTGCCAAGAAAAAGAATTTTGGGATTGGTCAAAGAGGGAAGTGACATGATCTTGGGATTAATTTGAGTAAGACAAGCCACTTGGGAGACTGAGAGGAGATGATCTTCCCAGGTTTCAAGACCACAGAGCCACAGAAAAACAATTCCAAAGCAAAAAATTCAAATAAATCCAAAAGAAAAAGAAAAGGCCAAAAACCAGGGTGTTACAAACCTTCCCCCCTTAAATAAATCTCATCCTCGAGATTTGGTTGCTCAAGGAACAAGTATGAATATTCTGACTTAAGGAAACGGTTTCCAACTCAGGTATCATTTTTCCTTTATATGATGTTCCCACTGAATTTCCTATGACCGAGTGCCTTGCTTTGGGGTGGTTTGCTTCACTGTATCCACATTATGACAGGTCTTACCTCATATGTTCATGCTTACACTAGCTCCAGTTTCTTTCATATCTGCTGACTTAGCTGGGGTGCGAAAAATTATCATGACTGGAAATATATGCCCTTCTCACAGGTCTGAGAATGATTTCTCATGGATGTGTCATTCTTATATCCAGCACTGAAAACATTCCATGGAGTTGTGAACAAATTTTCCCGGTGGACACGAATCCTTGCATTGAGTTATTCAAATAGATGCATGTCCTCCGGGTTCAAAACAGTGCTGTGAATCATAACCATTTGCCTGGCGGAATCTGACTTCTCGCAGGGATTTTTGAATCATCTTGGCTGTCTCCACTATCGTGAGTATCCAATCCATACCAAAGATTTGACTGTCGTCTGTCGTGACCAGCATCAAGGCGTACATCCTTACAAAGATAGTATCCACAGACTTGATTGACGACGGTTTTTGGCAGAAGAATCTTGTTCCTAACAGGCTACCCTTTAACCGATTCCCATATGTGAGGGCACATGCTTCGAGAGTGTTGTTCAACACGTTGATTACTCATTTTGTGTGCATATCCATGTGGATAGTAGGTCGTGTGATGCTTTAGCACTGTCACTGAAGTCAATCTGTTGAGCTGGCCTTTGGTCTGACGTGACAGACTTGGGTATACCATACTGAAGATTCTGAGCATATATAGCTGGACAAACGGGTTGCCTTGGTATGAGGTCCTTTCCAAAATGGAGTAGACCCCTTGGACGCATGTTCATGGTGATCGATATTGAATCAGACTGTCCTGAGTATCCGTACCATGTTGGTCAAGCAATTATCATACCTGTATTGTCGGTCTTACTCCTTCATTATTGTTCTCTTTGTCTGGATTCTTTGACGAAAGAGCTTGGCCATATTACTTCATAGGTTCTGTCAGGGGCAATATTTCGGCAATCATACTGTATCCTTGCGCATGTCTCAGGTCATAGAATATATACCAGGTTCGCGTGTGCTTGTACCGAGCTCATTGTTGTTGTCAATCATACCAGACAGTGACAAAGGTTAATAATATCACTTTGTCGGGTGTGAGGAAGCTGGCCTTGATGATTACTGCCAAAATTATTGTCCCATGTTGTCTTTCTTCAAAGCTTGTCGGTACTTGCATCACCCATTGAGGTGTACGACTGACTTTCTTCCTCTTGCATAACTGGTGAGGTTATTGACTTCTTACCTTGAATTCTTCACCGTACCAGTGACTTGCAATAACTTGGCAATATGCCCACAATATATATATATATATATATATATATATATATGAGAATCTGATTCCCAAGGAAGACTTGTGTCCTGACTAAATTTTTTGCTTATGACAAAACTGTTGCGGATCTGACCCTTGGGATGCACCGCCATATGCTGCCAACTCACCGTGAAATATATTGTACCAATGTCGTACTAAGGGAGATTGGATAGATTGTGTTGGAAACCATAGAGAGTATCGTGCTGGGGAATACTGGATAGCTTGTCTTCGAAGCTTTCATCAGGCAGCTTGTTGAAGAAAACTGGATACTGTACTGCAGAAGCTCCCCCCTTAGTGGCTTGCTAGGGAAGACTTGGTACCTTATGCTGGAAGATTCCTGCGGTAACTTACTGAAGAAGACAGAATATTTTATGCTGAAAGTCATCCTCTTATCTTGCTGAGGAAGACTGAGGAATCTTGTATTGTAAGCTTTGCTCTTAGCTTGTGGAGAAGGACCGAATTATTTCTTTCTGTGAGCTGAATATATATATATATACTCTTGACATTCCGGCTGTTGATTACTTGTTTGACAAGGATTGCTTGACTGCCCTTCTTGCTGATTATTGAACTCATACCCAAGCCTGACTGACTTCCGTGCGTAGCATGTTTCAAATATTGCTCATAGTAGAATCAAATCTTGTATATGAACCATACCTTTGACTCGAAATGTACAGTTGGTCAGGTACCCAATGTGTCCTCCTGCTGATTTAATCATTGCCGCTGTGAAAATGGCTCACTAGTGTAGACGGGATGCTGATAGTCGGACCAGGATATAATTTTCATTCAGACCGGATGTTTTTAATATGATGTTGTCAGCGGTAAATTCCATTGTGTTTGACTGAGCTCCAGAGTACATATAAACTTCTCACGGATTTTTCTGGTCCAGTATCGGTTGATGAGCAACTCTCATGGGGGAAAATAAGGTAACATCGATGATTCAAATAAAGAAGCACAAGAAATGATCGATTGCAACAAAGTACACCACATACAAGTTACATAGCTACTCCACACAGTCACACACAAACATGATGCAGCAACAGATGCAACATGAACTACACGGATGCCTAAACCTTACTCGTGGATAAACGCTAGATGGATGATGAAAAATCTAAGGAGTGGTGAGTGGTGCAGCTAACATAGTAACTCCGGTGGAATTTGGTGGAGGGTCGATGGAGAAGCAGACTGAGATGGAACTAGGGTAGCACCAAGCAGTCTCCTGGCTCTCGTGGTGTCTCCGACTAGCTCAGAAATGAGAAGATACTCGGCTGTCATGTAACGGGACATGGCGAAGATGGTCGCAACTTCCTGAGGACGAACAGAGGGGAACCTGGCCCTCTTAGGATTCTCGACGAGGGTAGGATAGTATTGATAAGCATGGTTCTCTTGCATCAAACTCTCTTGATGACGAAGACCCATGACTCCTGCCATTGCGGCTAGCTGGACCGCACGTTCTGGAGTGGCACTATAACCACCATAGAAACTGTAGGTGCGCCTCCCAATAGGAATCGTGGCTGACAGATGAACATGGCCGATAAATTCCAGGATTCTTTCTCCAACTGGGACCTGGAAGACTTGATAACTTGGTGGATCTCCATTGGGATAGAGACTATGCCACATGTCGCGAAATAGGGCGGTGAAGCTAAGAGGTGCGGGGGCAACGCTAAACGCAATAGGAACGGCATTAAACTCACTTGGGATGGCTGCCATCTATACGCACAGAATAAACGATTAGGGATAAAGAAATAATTCTGCATGCATGCTATGCCGCAACTAGATGCAACAACCAAATGCAACAGAGTGACTAGACTCTATTCTACCGTTTTCTAATGTTCGCGTAGACTAGAGCGTCCTACATCCGGACCTGCTCTGATACCAAGCGTTGTGGCATCCCGGCTCAGAGAGACCAGAACACCCCATATTCCAGTCCAGAAATCAAGTCTTCTGGAATACGGTACTTCTTGAGATAGAACAAATCAGCTCTTTATTACAAATACAAGGGTTCCGATATAATAGTGAATTACATCGGCACGATGACACTACGCCTACTCAGGTAGTTCTATGCTCGCAACAGAACAACTCAAAGCAGCGGAATAACTTTTAGTAGCGGAATAGTGACGACAGCGAGGGACTCCAGTCCGCAGGGACTCTGGCTGGAACGCGTATCCTAGCTTGCAGACTCGGGATCCTCGACAGGTGAACAAACATGGCATGACCTGCAAATTGGCATGACACGCCAGGTGAGTACTTTGAATGTACTCGCAAGCTCACAGCAACCAAACCAATCAAGACATACAACAGCATGGCATTTACAGATTTAAACAATGATGAGCATGATACTACTAGTACACCATGAGATGAGCATGGCATGAACATATGAACACAATGATACTAGCATGCAGTATGTTTACAAATATCGAGATCCAACTTACTCTGTTCGGAGGTTACCTCGTAACCACCACATGTAGCATTTACCATCGTGGACTTCACACAATCACCTCAGGATCAAATCAAGCTTGGTATTAACAATATCGCAGTGATCACCACATAACCGCAAGGAGCTTGATCTTCACCCATGATTATCGCATAACACCAAAAATAGCAACCAACTTCGGTGTCAATGATACCACTGTGATCCTCTCACGATCACATAAAGATCAACCAACTTCTTTCCTCATCGAACCGGGGGTTGTTAAATATTCAAGTTATTATTACTGTTGACCCATAGTGTGACTTACTATGAACTAGGCCCATACCCACGGGCGCGGCTATCGATAGATTATACACTGTGCAGAGGTTAGTACACTGTACCCACACCACAGAACCCATGGCCTCGTGCTCCCATTCGGGTGGACCAACGGCGTTCCGACATAACCGATCTATTGCATGACACTCTCCCGGCCACTCCGACAAGCTCCCCTTTGGGCTAAGTCATGGGTGGCCCCGATGTCAACATGTGACATCCACCACCTTCGTGGCCGGCCACCGTTGTGGCAAAACAAAAACGGTCCCAAACAGGGACACCCCGGGTACGACACAACTTGGGCGCACAAGGTTATTACCGCCCACCCGGCCAAGGTAGCGCGCGCACATAACCTTTCCTAGTTGGAGGCACCGGCGAGAGGCATGAAAATAGACCACATTAAGGTCTCCCATAAGACAAGTGTGGTTGCACTGGTCAACTCGATTCGATGGCACTACGACTCAGCCATTAGGTGTTCAAGTTCAATTAATGTCCAGTTTAACTTGAAGGTAATGAGCTGAGTCATAACAATAAAATAGCATGATGACATGACATTGCATAATATCAACATGAGCATGGATAGGCAACATAACTTTTTAATGTATCAATAACAATAAATCATTCTCTAGATGCAATTGAGCATAGTATACCGATGATCATGAATAGCACAAGTGTAATAAATAATAACACTACAAATGAACTGATGACCCACAAGTATAGGGGATCAATCATAGTCCTTTCGATAAGTAAGAGCGTCGAACCCAACGAGTAGCAGAAGGAAATGACAAGCGGTTTTCAGCAAGGTAATGTCTGCAAGCACTGAAATTATAAGTAACGAGTAGTTTGGTAGCATGATAATTTGTAACGAGCAAGTAACGATAATGGTAACAAAAGTGCAGCAAGGTAGCCCAATCCTTTTGAGGCAAAGGACAGACCAAGACGGTCTCTTATGATAAGCAAAGCGTTCTTGAGGGTACACGGGAATTTCATCTAGTCACTTTCATCATGTTGGTTTGATTTGTGTTCGCTACTTTGATAATTTGATATGTTGGTGGGCCGGTGCTTATGTGTTGTTCTTACTTGAACAAACCTCCTACTTATGATTAACCCCCTCGCAAGCATCCGCAACTATGAGAAAAGTATTAAGAATAAATCTAACCATAGCATTAAACTTTTGGATCCAAATCAGTCCCTTACAGAATAGCGCATAAACTAGGGCTTAAGCTTCTGTCACTCTCGCAACCCATCATCTAATAACTACTCCACAATGCATTACCTTAGGCCCAAATATGGTGAAGTGTCATGTAGTCAACGTTCACATGACACCACTAAGGGAATCACAACATACATATCACCAAAATATCGAACACATATCAAGTTCACATGATTACTTGCAACAAGATTTCTCCCGTGACCTCAAGAACAAAAGTAACTACTCACTAATGATAATCATGCTCAAGATCAGAGGGGTATTAAATAGCATAATGGATCTGAACATATAATCTTCCACCAAATAAACCATATAGTAATCAACTACAAGATGTAATCAACACTACTAGTCACCCACAAGTACCAATCTATAGTTCCGGTACAAAGATTGAACACAAGAGATGAACTAGGGTTTGAGAGGAGATGGTGCTGTTGAAGATGTTGATGGAGATTGCCCTACCCAAGATGGGAGAGTTGTTGATGATGATGATGACGATGATTTCCCCCTCCGGGAGGGAAGTTCCCCAGGCGGAATCGCTCCGCTAGAGGGCAAAAGTGCTCCTGCCCAAGTTCCGCCTCGAGACGGCGGCGCTTCGTCCCGAAAGTCCTCCCCTCATTTTTTTCTAGGTCAAAATGACTTATATACTAGAAGAGGGGCATCGGAGGTGGGCCAAGGAGGGCACAACCCACTAGGGCGCGCCTGGGCTCCCTGGCGCGCCCAGGTAGGTTGTGCCCACCTGGTGGGCCCCCTCTGGTAGTTATTTGCTCCAATAATTCTTATTTATTCCATAAAAATTCCTTGTGAAGTTTCAGCTCATTTGGAGTTGTGCAGAATAGGTAGCCTGACGTAGCTTTTTCAGGTCCAGATTTCCAGCTGCTGGAATTCTCCCTCTTTGTGTGAACCTTGCATATTATGAGAGAAAAGGCATTAGAATTACTCCAAAAAGCATTATTATGCATAAAAACATCATAAATAACAGTAGGAAAACATGATGCAAAATGGACCTATCAACTCCCCCAAGCCTAGACCTCGCTTGTCCTCAAGCGAAAACCGAAATCAAAAAACATGTCCACATGCTTAGAGAGAGAGAGGTGTCGATAAAAACAAAATACGGACATAGAAGCATCATGTATATTATTATAACAGCAACAAACTTTAACATTGAACTTTATCACATAACTTTTATCATAAACTTCTCATGAATAAGTAACAATTTATCACAACATTGAAGTATAAAGCATAAACTCTATTGGAAACCAACAAACTATGTTCTCAGTCAACTTTGCAAATACAATTCATCATCTTTTCAGGAAGGGTCACGTATCGGAGCCTTGTTAGCAAGTCCACATACTCAACCATCATATAGTCTTCTATGATTGCTAACACTCACCACATACACATGAGCAAAACGTTTCAACCAGACACATAGAAAGATAGGGGCTTATAGTTTCGCCTCCCAACATACTCACCTCAAAGGGTGATGTCAACAATAATAACTCATGCTACTCATATCCAACTGGATATATGTGCCTAGATCTTTCCTCACCACATGATGCTTGCCAAAAGAGAAAATAAAAAGGAATAGAGAGAAGAACTTTGACTCTTCCTTAAAAGTAAATACATAAAAGTAAAAGATAGGCCCTTCGCAGAGGGAAGCAGAGGTTGCCATGCGCTCATTTGTTTGTATGCTCAATCTCTTAGTGCAAAAGAACGTCACGTTATATTGCCCCTTGTGATAGCAACCTTTATTATGCAGTCTGTCGCTTTTATTCTTTGCCATCTCAAGTTCATACAACGCTCAATTTTCTCTTACACTAAATGATCCAACACTTTTAGAAGCAATTTTTATTGCCTTTTTGCACCGATGACAACTTACTTGAAGGATCTTACTCAATCCATAGGTAGGCATGGTGGACTCTCAAAATAAGATGTGGGTTTAAGGGTTTTTGGATGCACAAGTAGTATCTCTACTTAGTGCGGATTTTTTGGCTAGCAAAGATGGGGGGCAAGCACCACATGTTAAAGGATCTATGACAATATAACTTCTATGTGAATATGAACAAACATAAATCATTACGTTGTCTTCCTTGTCCAACGTCAACAATTTTGGCATATAATATTTTGATGGGGGCTCACAATCACAAAAGATGTCCAAGATAGTATATTTGCATGTGAATCTTCTCTTCCCTTATTAATTCTTTCATGAATTGCATTATTGACCAATGCTATGTTTGTCAATCTCCAATAAAATTTTCTACCTATACTCTTCCTTATGTGATGTCATTACTTACCATAAAATTAGCATATGATCTTTTTCATTTATTTCTTTTCTTATTATTGAACATGAAAGTAAAGAAAACAAAACTCAAAATAAACTTTATTATATATCTCGCACACGATTACAAAGATAGATCACTAAGCAAACACTCGAAAAGAAAGGATCGAACAAAACTTTTATTCATCTAAAGCAAAAGATAGCTATGAATCGAAGTAAGATAAGTAAAGGCAAAAGATAGTGGAGGTGATACAATACCGGGGCACCTCCCCCAAGCTTGGCACAAGCAAAGGGGAGTGCCCATACCCGATACTCAATTTTCCTTTGGTCATGAAGGAGGTGGTGGTGATGAAGTGGAGGGTTTGTCTGCCTTTTTCACCAACTTATTTCGAAGGTAAAAATTATCTATCCTTAACTCTTCATTCTCCATCTCAAGCTTTATTATCCTTTTCATAATGCCTCCATGCTTTCATGCTTGAAATGAGGAGGGACCGGTTCATCTTCATCTTCTTCATCGGAGAACCATACATAGGGATACGTATCCTTGAAGATATTTTTATCTAAAGGCTGATAAGAAACTGGACACTCCTCCTCGGAATCTTGAGACAACATATTTTCAGATCTGATAGGAAAACAGCAAGAAAAGAAGAACAGAAGATTTCTCCGCGATACGATGGTCAATAGGTTCGGGGGGTATATAAAGATTTTTTTATCTTGGGAAACAAGCAAACGGAAGAAAAACGGAGTCTGGGAGGTACCCGAGGTGGGCACAACCCACCTGGGCGCGCCTGGCAAGCCAGGCGCACCCTGGTGTCCTGTGCCCACCAGGGTCACCTTCCTGGTAGTTTCTTATTTTTCTAATTTTTTGAATATTCCAAAACTGACAAAAAATATTTTTACGGATTTTTTGGAGTCCGTTTACTTACCGTATCACGTACCTCCTCTTTTTCTGGAGTGTTCCGGAAGGTTTCCTTTATGTGTTCTTCCGGTGTCATGGTTTGGATAATATTGCTTTCAACATTAATGGGCGTACCTGAGATATAATGTTTTATTCGTTACCCATTGACAACCTTTGGGTTAGTACCTTCGGCATTATTTATCTTGATGGCTCCGGATCGATAAACCTCCTCGATAACATAAGGTCCTTCCCATTTGGAGAGGAGTTTTCTTGCAAAGAATCTAAAACTAGAGTTGTACAAAAGAACATATTCTCCAACTTTGAACTCACGCTTTTGGATTCTTTTGTCATGCCATATTTTAACTTTTTCTTTAAATAACTTGGCATTTTCATAGGCTTGGGTTCTCCATTCATCTAGTGAGCTAATATCAAATAACCTCTTTTCACCGGCAAGTTTGAAATCATAGTTGAGTTCTTTAATTGCCCAATATGCTTTATGTTCTAACTCAAGAGGCAAATGACAAGCTTCTCCATAAACCATTTTATACGGAGACATACCCATAGGATTTTTATATGTTGTTCTATAAGCCCAAAGTGCGTCATCTAACTTCTTAGACCAATTCTTTCGGGACCTATTGACAGTTTTTTGTAATATTAATTTTATTTCTCTATTGCTAAGTTCAACTTGACCACTAGACTGAGGATGATAAGGTGATGCAATTCTATGGTTAACATCATATTTAGCAAGCATTTTACGGAAAGCACCATGAATAAAATGTGAACCACCATCAGTCATTAAATATCTAGGGACTCCAAACCTTGGGAAAATGACTTCCTTAAGCATTTTAATAGAGGTGTTGTGATCAGCGCTACTAGTTGGAATAGCTTCTACCCACTTAGTAACATAATCAACAGCAACCAAAATATGTGTATACCCATTAGAGGAAGGAAAAGGTCCCATGTAATCAAATCCCCAAACATCAAATGGTTCAACTGGAAGAGAATAATTCATAGGCATTTCCTGATGCTTACCAATATTACCAATTCTTTGACATTCATCACAAGATAAAACAAACTTACGGGCATCCTTGAAGAGAGTAGGCCAATAAAAACCAGATTGCAATACCTTGTGAGCAGTTCTATCTCCCGCATGATGTCCTCCGTAAGCTTTGGAGTGACATTTCTGTAGGATTTGTCCCTGTTCATTCTCAGGTACACAACGTCTAATAATACCATCTACTCCTTTATAAAGATGTGGGTCATCCCAAAAGTAATGTCTTAAATCATTGAAGAATTTTTTTCTTTTGTTGGTATGTGAAGCTATGTGGTATATATTTAGCAACAATATAATTGGCATAGTCAGCATACCAAGGAGTGTTATGAGTAACATTTATTGTAGCTAATTATTCATCAGGAAAACTATCATTAATAGGTTGTGGGTCATCAAGAATATTTTCTAACCTAGACAAGTTATCGGCCACGGGGTTCTCAGCTCCCTTTCTATCAGTGATATGTAAATCAAATTCTTGTAGCAAAAGAACCCACCTAATAAGTCTAGGTTTAGCATCCTTCTTTTCCATAAGATATTTTATAGCAGCATGATTGGTGTGAACAGTCACTTTAGAATCAACAATGTAAGATCTAAATTTATCACAAGCAAACACAACTGCTAAAAATTCTTTTTCAGTAGTAGCATAATTTCGTTGAGCACTGTCCAGAGTTTTACTAGCATAATGAATAACATTTAATTTCTTATCGACTCTTTGTCCTAGAACAGCACCAACAGCATAATCACTAGCATCACACATAATTTCAAAAGGCAAGTTCCAATTAGGTGGTTGAACAATAGGTGCAGAAATCAAGGCTTTCGTAAGTGTTTCAAAGGCTTCTACACAATCATCATCAAAAACAAATGGAACATCCTTCTGTAAAAGATTTGTAAGAGGCCTAGAAATTTTAGAGAAGTCTTTAATAAACCTCCTATAGAAACCAGCATGACCGAGGAAACTACGAATACCTTTGATATCTTTAGGGCATGGCATTTTCTCAATTGCATCAACTTTAGCTTTATCCACCTCAATACCTCGTTTAGAAATTTTATGTCCCAAGACAATACCTTCATTAACCATAAAGTGGCACTTCTCCCAATTCAAGACGAGATTAGTTTGCTCGCATCTCTGCAAAACTCGATCAAGGTTGCTTAAGCAATCATCAAAAGAAGTTCCGTAAACGGAAAAATCATCCATGAAAACCTCAATAATCTTTTCACAAAAATCAGAGAATATAGCAGTCATACATCTTTGAAAAGTAGCAGGTGCATTGCATAAACCAAAAGGCATACGTCTATAAGCGTAAGTTCCAAAAGGGCAAGTAAAGGTGGTTTTCTCTTGATCAGATTGTGAGACTGGTATTTGAGAAAAACCGGAATATCCATCAAGAAAGCAAAAATGTGTGTGCTTTGATAGTCTTTCTAACATTTGATCAATAAAAGGCAGAGGGTAATGATCTTTTCTAGTAGCTTTATTTAGTTTTCTAAAATCAATTACCATTCTGTAGCCAGTGACAATTCTTTGTGGAATAAGTTCATTCTTATCATTAGGAACAACGGTAATACCTCCCTTTTTAGGGACACAATGAACGGGACTTACCCATCTACTATCAACTATGGGATAGATTATACCTGCTTCCAGAAGCTTCAGTATTTCTGTTCTTACCACTTCTTTCATTTTAGGATTTAAACGTCGTTGGTGATCAACAACGGGTTTAGTATCAGGTTCCATATTAATTTTATGCTGACAGAGAGTGGGACTAATGCCCTTTAAATCATCAAGAGTATATCCAATGGCAGCTCGGTGCTTCTTCAGAACCTTCAATAATCTTTCTTCTTCATGTTCTGAAAGGTTAGCACTAATAATAATAGGATAAATCTTTTTCTCATCAAGATAAGCATATTTCAAAGTGTCTGGCAATTGTTTTAATTCAAACACAGGATCACCTTTAGGTGGAGGAGGACCTCCTAGAGTTTCAATAGGCAAATTGTGTTTAAGCAGAGGACGTTGTTCAAAGAAAATCTTATCTATTTCATTTCTTTCATGCAGATGCATATCATTTTCATGGTCTAGCAAATATTGTTCTACTGGATCAGTAGGAGGCACAGCAATAGAAGCAAGACCAATTATTTCATCCTTACTAGACAATTCCACCTTATGATGTTTTCTACTAAACTTGGAAAAATTAAACTCATGAGACTCATCACCAAAACTAACACCGACGATTTGTTTCTCACAATCTATTTTAGCATTGACGGTGTTCAAGAAAGGTCTACCAAAGATAATGGGACAAAAGTCATCTTGTGGGGAACCAAGAACAAGAAAATCAGTAGGGTATTTTATTTTCCCACACAAGACTTCAACATCTCTAACAATCCCAAGTGGTGTGATGGTGTCCCTATTAGCAAGTTTAATAGTAACATCTATGTCTTCTATTTCAGCGGGTGCTATATCATTCATAATTTCTTGATATAAGGTAAAAGGAATGGCACTCACGCTAGCACCTATGTCGCATAAACCATGATAACAGTGATCTCCTATTTTAACTGAGACAATAGGCATGCCAACAATGGGTCTATGTTTATCTTTTTCATCGGGTTTGGCAATTCTAGCAGCTTCATCACAGAAGTAAATAACATGCCCATCTATATTTTCAACCAACAGATCTTTAACCATAGCAACACTAGGTTCTACTTTGATTTGTTCAGCAGGTTTGGAAGTTCTAATATAACTTTTGTTGACCACAGTTGAGACTTTAGCATGTTCCTTTATCCTAACAGGGAAAGGTGGTTTTTCAATATAAGCAGTAGGCACAACTGGATCAACATTGTAAATAATAGTTTCATCTTTAGCTATTACTGGTTCTTTAATTTCTTCTTTGATAGGTGGGTGATATTTAAACCACTTCTCCTTAGGGAGGTCAACATGAGTAGCAAATGATTCACAAAAGGAGGCTACTATCTCAGAGTCAAGTCCATATTTAGTGCTAAACTTTTGAAAAGCATCGGTATTCATAAAAGATTTAACACAATCATACTTGAACTTAATACCTAACTCTTTACCTTCATCGAGTTCCCAATCTTCAGAGTTGCGTTTAATTCTTTCTAAAAGATCCCACCGGAAGTCAATAGTCTTCTTATATAAAGGAACCAGTACAAGAAGTATCAAGCATGGATCGATCATCATGAGAAAGCCGAGCATAAAAATTCTGAATAATAATTTCTCTTGAGAGCTCATGATTGGGGCATGAATATAACATTGACTTAAGCCTCCCCCAAGCTAGAGCGATACTTTCTCCTTCACGAGGCCAAAAATTATATATGTAATTCCAATCACGATGAACTAGATGCATAGGATAAAATTTTTGGTGAAATTCCAATTTCAATCGATTCCAACTCCAAGATCCAATATCATCGCATAGCCTATACCATGCCAATGCTTTTCCCTTCAAAGATAAAGGGAAAACCTTCTTCTTAGCTTCATCTCCGGGTAAACCTGCAAGCTTAAATAATCCACAAATTTCATCCACATATATCAAGTGCATATCAGGATGTTCAGTTCCATCTCCTGCATAAGGATTAGCTAGCAGTTGTTCTATCATACCCGAAGTAATTTCATAACCAATATTTTCAGTAGGTGCAGTAGGTTGAGGGGTAACTAATTGTGGTTCCGGTCGAGGTGAAGATACCCCGAACAAACCCCTCAAAGGATTGTTCTCCATAGTAACAAGTGACAATAAATTTCAGCATGTAGTAATAATTTTTCCTTACCGATTTCCACTTACCAAGAGCGCTTCACTCCCCGGCAACGGCACTAGAAAAGAGCCTTGATGACCCACAAGTATAGGGGATCAATCGTAGTCCTTTTGATAAGTAAGAGTGTCGAAGCCAACAAGGAGCAGAAGGAAACGACAAGCGGTTTTCAGCAAGGTAATGTCTGCAAGCACTGAAATTATAAGTAACGAGTAGTTTGGTAGCAAGATAATTTGTAACGAGTGTCGGGGTACGACACCTATGGGATCCCGAAAGACCCCTTTACGATTCGGCGGGGGGAGAGGTATACGCAAAGAGCAGAACCAGTGATCGACGCGGGAAGTTTTTACCCAGGTTCGGGCCGCTGATCAGCGTAAAACCCTACTCCTGCTTTGTGTTCTTATTGATGTTCTTGAGCCCAGCCTTCAGGAGCGCTCGCAATGAACAGTACGTTCAAAGAGCAGCTACGCATGCAGAATGGGCCAGAAGTCCTCCTCCTCTGTAGCAGTTGCCTTGGGCCTCCTTTTATATGCTCAAAGGGGTCTCCACAGTGGCAAAATGTACATACATTGAGGTGTAAAGTAGCTACAGGGTATCATACCTAACCCCTGATGGATTAGGACAAACGCATTTAATGCACCGTGAGGTGTCCGTTTAGGTGTCCTCACTTTCTTGGGGATGGAAAAAGGGGCCATCCCATCAGCACCGCTCAAGCTCTCCTCCACTGGCTTGCCGCCACGCACCCAGGGAAGGAGCCAGAATGTCAGACTTGTTACTGTGCCGAAGCGGTGGCACGGTGGCGGAATCTCGCCAGGCGCCGATCCTTGCCGGGCACCAAACCTTGCCGGGCGCCAGGCCTTGCCGAGAACCAAATCTTGCCGGGCGCCGAGCCTTGCCGGGCTCCACGGCCATCCCGGCAAGGATCTTGCCGGGGAAGCTGGCCTTCGATTTCCAGCTTTGCTTATTTGCTGATTCTCAGATCTCTGACTTGATGATTTCCTTGATGACTTGAATCGACCTCGAGCTGATCCCGGCAAGCCTTGTCGTGAGGACGGCTACAATTGCCCGTGCACAAGTAAGGGGTACTAGTGGCCCAATACTTAGTACACCGACAGGAGCCCCCGGGCCTGGGCCATACACGAGTGCGAGGCGTTGTTGGGCTAGGCCCAAACAGTGCACGGGCACGCGTGGCAGGGAATTAACTGCCCGTAAAGATCTTGTTTTACTGTGCCCCCACTACGCGCACGGAGCGCGCGATGTGGGAAGTGTGCCAAAAAGGCTGCAAACTGTTTCGCGCCCATAGAGGCGCATTCATATTGGGGGATAAACAAGGTGGCCCCGCTCCTTCCCCATAAAAAGGAGAAGTCGTGGAGGCGCAAACCTATTCACCCCCCTCTTCTTCCCAATCTGGCCATCGCCATCGCCTTCCTCTGCTCGAGCTCAGAGCGAAACCTTTCTTCTCTTCTGCTCGCTGCTCCCGCGCTCGTTCCGTCCTCCGGCTTCCATTTCCACAGTCGCCATGCCGCCCAAGGCCAGCAAAGGCAAGGGCACGGACAAGGAGGTGAAGGCTGAAGTTCCGGAGAGCGAACTGGTGAAGATGCGGAAGAGGCTCGTCGTCTTCCCTCCGACGCTCGACGCCGAAACTTTGAAGGGACGATACCAATGCATGTGGGCGAAGGGAACGCAAGCTCACCCCGCCACACGCGTAATCCCAGGTGCTAGTTCCAAAGGCGGATCGGACAGATACCCCTTCTTCACTGCGTACTTTTATTGCGGGCTATGTCCACCTTTTTCCGATTTCTTCAACGACATCATGTATACATACGGCTTCCACCTTCTTGATTTCACGCCGAATGCCGTATTTTGCATGTCGATCTTTGCCCACCTTTGTGAAAATTTCGCTGGCGTGATCCCCAATTCTGCTCTTTTCCGCCACTATTTCTATCCTCGAATCCAAAAAGGAGAGGCTCTCTCTGGATCTATTGCTTGGATTCCAAGGGCCTGGAACAAAGAGATATACCCAGATGGAGTTTACCGCGAAAAGTGGGACGAGTGGCGGGCCGAATGGTGCTGGATCCAGGAAGCAGATCCTCATCCTTTTTGTCATCCCCGGCAACAGAAGGTGGTCCACGGCAAGGATTGGGGTGATCTCGCCGCAGAAGACGAGAAGCTCACAATCGCCACTACCAGGATCCTCCGCTTGAAGGTTGCCGGGCTAACAATGGAGATGATCGGCTTCGACTTCCTCCGCCGCTGCATCGCCCCTCTGCAGAATAGGGGGAGGCCAGCCTGGGAGTATAAGAACGCAGCGGATGTCATGAGGCTGCGCCCCGGGCTGAACAATAACCTGACTGCTATGCAGCTTGGCGCTCTCCGCCAAAAGTTATTCCAGCGCGAAGACAAGCACCGGCTGCCGGCAAGGATCGTCCCCTTGTGCAACAACTCTGCATTGGGGTCTATCATTGCCTTCTTGCCGATGTTCAACGCCCACGGCCTTGACCCGACCTGGGTCGAGCCAAGCGAGGAAGAAGCGCAGAAATTCTTCGACAATCTGACGGAGAAGCCTGTCCGGCAAGAGTCAGATCTTGTTCGCGCCACCACAGATCAGGAGGTAGCATACATCGTTACCAGAGTGGAGGAAGCGAATCTTGCCACGGAGGCCGGCAGCGTTGGCTTCACAGAGTGGGAAGCCAGCGATGCAGAGGTGGTAGTGGAGGCAAAACCTGCCGAGGAGAGCAAGGTTGCCGGGGAAGAAGGCGGCGCAGTCGCTGAAAACTCATCTAGCGAAGACACGGCCGAAGAGGAGACGCGAGAAGAGCCCTCGCCCCCGAAGAAGACAAAGCGTGTCCTTCGGAAAGCCGCATCAGGCGTCCCGGCAAGCCAGCCTACATCGAGTGGCGAATCCCCCGGCAAGAAAGTGGCCGGCAAGACCGGACCGCGGCAGGGGGCCCGTCAACAGCCCGCGCGGCGCGCGAAACCCACACCAGCGACCACCGCCGGAGCGGCAGGAGGGTCTCGTACAACCGTGCCAGAGGCTGCCCCGGCGCCTGCCACAGCCAAGCGGCCCAGGACCCCTCCTCCGCCTCCCCACTTAGACATCGCAACGGAGGTCGACTTCGACATCTCCGGCTTCAGTCCGGAGCGAGAGGAAGAAGAGTGAGTACCTGTCACAACTTCCACCTTGCAATCTGCATCAGTCTTACTGACTTACTTGTATTGTTTCTGCAGTGACACAGAAACCTTGCTGGAGAGGATGGCGAAGAGGTCAAGGACTTCTACGGGCGACGAGCCCCCGGCAGGCTCCACTAGCGTGCCAGAGACCGTCATTGTGAGCCCGGAGCCTAGTCCTCAACGCAGCCCCCAGCGTAAGTTCATTGTCCCTTTTTCTGTTGGTTGGTGCCGAGGCTTTCATTCTTGTCGCTGATATCTTTGGGTTTGCAGGAGAAGAACGGCAACAAGGAGAAGATTGCCCCATTGTGCCTCCTTCATCGACCGCTCCGCCCACAAGCACATCCCCGGCAAGAGATCCTGCCGACGAGCCCGTCCGGATTGAGGAGGAGCCGACAAGCACGGACTCCGGCAACCCACCCCCGGCAACCGGAGTTGCCGGGAGAGGCGAAGCCACCTCTCGACAGCCCGACGCAGGTACTCGATCGCCTCAGAGTGCTAGTTATTCTTTTTCCCCTACTTCTTTATCTTTGGTCACTTAAAAATCTAAAAACTCAATCTTATTCTGACCTCCTCCTTCACCCTTCAGAGTTCTCTGCGATGGAACATATGGACGTCGACGCCGTCATCGAGGAGACCGCCAGGGATGCTGCTGCCGAAGCGGACAGGATCACTGCCAGCGAGGCCACCAAGGATGATGTTGCCGGGGCTGGTGATGCTCTTGACGGGGAGGCCGCCAAGACAGCACAAAAGGAAATCGCGGAAGAACCTGCTGAAGAGGGCGACAGGGAGGCTGGGGACCATACTGACGGCATTCCTGCCGCAGGAGCGCCAGGCGCTGCATCGGCCGCGGAGCCCCCTGTCACTGGTGAGGCGGCCACTGAAGACCAGCCATCAACATCTGACGAGCCCTCATCCAGCAAGTATCTCAAGGTTGGCGAAAACCTATTCATCAACTTGCCAGGGACGGCAAGCACCGAGGCACCAGCCGAAGGAGAATTTTTCGAGGAATTATTGCCGCTGCCGGGCTCGAAGTCGTTGACGATCCCAGTGCTAGCAGTGGCAAGTCTGAAGAGGATCAGCTCCTTCAGGCCATGGGCGAAAATTTCCGCAAACTCCAGGCTCTCCATCGTGCCCGAAAAGAGAAGGCGGACTCCAGAATGGCAGTTGTCGAGGCAGCCCAAGAGGATTTTCAAAGGCGCGTCACACAAATGCAAATCTGGCACGCCGAGGCCCTTCAAGAGCTGGTTGCCGATCGAGAACAAGTGAGCCAGCAATGGAATGAGGTCCTCCTGAAGCAATCAGACATGGAGAAGGCACATGATGAAGCTGTTCAAAGGATCGCTGCCGAAGATGCTCTCCTGACGGGGCGCCGCGTTGCTCTTGACGCTTTCGAAGAAGATCTCACCGCACGTGAGCAGGCGCTCGCCGCCAAGCTTCGTAGCAAGGATGAAGACATTGAAAATCTTGTCGCGCGGCGGACCCAGGAGCTGGAGCAGAAGCACAAGGAGGCGCTCAAAGCTCTAACTGCAAGTCACGCCGGCAAGCTCAAGGAGGCCGTCGATGCTGCCGAAGTTGCAGAGGCCGCCAAGAACGAGCTGAGCGACAAAGTGAAGAGGCTGGAGACAGATCTCGACGAGCATGGCAAGGAGCTCTCGACGCTCAAGGGGGACAGGGAAAAAACCCTCCACTCCTTGGCGGAGATGCAAGTCGCCCTGTCCGACAAGACCAAGCAGCTCTCCTCTGCGGCTGATGATATTGCGGTTCTGGAGCTGAAGCTGACCACGCTGCAGAAATCTCTCGAGGCCGGCAGGGCCCGTGAGAAGGCTCTACTCAAGGATCTCCAAGGAGAGAGGAACCTGCTCAAGAGCGCCGCCGCTGCCCAAAACGAGTACGAGAAGGGAGTGGAGATCTGGACTGGTCGTCTCATTGCTGCCGCGGAGAAGCTTACCGCAGAACTGTCAACCATGGGCTTGTCGAACTTTAGATATTCTTCCGAGGAAAGAATATCCCCAAGCGCCAGATTGACGATGTTCTTTGAAAGCATCATCAACAAGTTGAGGGCGCTCCAGTCTAGCCGGGCGACCCAACTGGCGAACAAGACTCGCTGGCTTTGCCGGGCCGTCCTTCGCAAGGTGCTCCTCAAGGTGGTGCACAGCAATCCCGGCATCGACCTCTCCAGTGCACTCGGCCACCTGCCAAAGGATGCAAATGTTGAGGCGCTTGAGAAGTGCATCGCGCCAATCCTTGAGAAGGTGGACTCCATCAAAAGGATCGAAGGCCAGCGCAGGGATTGAGTGCTCCTCTTTTATTCTTGCCGCCATCATCTCATGTAAAAGGCAGTTAAGTCTCAAGTTAGGACTGTGGCAACTCATGGATGTAATATAATTTAACTATGTTTAGGCTCATGCTAGCTACTTTCCTTGTCTGATTCCTTTATGTATGGAGTTCATCCTACGCTTACTGAAAAACTTGCCGGCGCGCAACCTGCCGCGAGCGCTGGGTGCGGGGCTTCAGCAGCCTGCCGGAGGCGCAGCGGCCGGCAAGACTCCTTGGCGTTCTCAGTGCAGCCACTTAAATCATTGAGCGGACTCGAAACAAAATAAGGGCGCAACTGATTACAACAAGGGTTCCTTCGCGTGCAAATTTTCCATACAAGGGTCGGAATCGTCCAAGGAACTTGGTACTAAAAGAAAAAAAACTTGCTCCAAGCTTTTAGGACTTAGCTTTCTGGCTTTGTTCTTCCTCCGGCAAGCATACGATTTCGAACGTCACCAACTGGTATTCATGTCTCCCTTCCCCCTCGACAAATGTGCACGCGAGGAATCCTTCTGTCTTTAAGAAAAAGAAAGAAGAGAAAATAAAGAGATGAAACCTTGGCGGTTCGTTAGAACTTACCGGGATCAGGTGTCATACAACATCTTAGACAAACATGCATATATGAATGTGAACATGAGAATGAATAAGGAAATGTACAACACTTAAATTTATTCATCTGTGCTCAGGGTCTACGCCTGGCTTTGTACAAAGGATCACATGCCTTGCCGGCAAGACTTGTACAAAAAGGTGGTTGCCGGGAGCCCCCGGCAACTGCGCCTTATGGATAGAACTTGCGAAGATGTTCGATATTCCAGGAATTACTCACTGGAACGCCATCTTCGGTCTCCAGGCGGACAGCGCCAGGCCTGGTGACTCGTACTACCCGATAAGGGCCTTCCCACTTTGGCGTCAACTTGTTTGAATTCTTGGCGGACTGAATCTGTCGAAGAACAAGGTCGCCTTCCTCAAGGCTTCGGGCATGAACTTTGCGGCTATGATAGCGGCGCAAAGCTTGCTGGTAGCGTGCAGCTCGCGCAGCAGCCTGAAGACGATTCTCCTCAAGGAGCATAGTGTCATCTTGCCGCAGTTGCTCTTGCTCGAGCTCATCATAAGCGAGCACTCGAGGAGATCCGTATATGAGTTCCGTAGGGAGAACTGCTTCCGCTCCATACACCAGGGCGAAGGGCGTCTGGCCGGTGGCTCGATTTGGTGTTGTTCTGATTAACCAAAGAACCGCCGGCAACTCATCAATCCAGCGTCTTCCGCACTTTTTCAGCCTGTCAAAAGTTCTGGTCCTGAGACCGCGCAGCACTTCAGCATTGGCCCTCTCCGCTTGGCCGTTGCTTCTTGGGTGAGCAACAGAGGCAAAACAAATCTTGCCACCAAGGTCTTGGATGTACTGTGTGAAGGTGCGACTTGTGAACTGCGTGCCGTTGTCGGTGATGATCCTGTTGGGCACACCGAAACGGCAAACAATTCCCTTGAAGAACTTGACAGCTGACTGCGCTGTCACCTTCCTCACTGCTTCCACCTCCGGCCACTTTGTGAACTTGCCGATAGCAACGTACAAGTACTCAAAGCCCCCGGTAGCACGGGGAAAGGGGCCCAGTATGTCGAGCCCCCAGACCGAAAATGGCCAGGAGAGAGGGATTGTTTGAAGAGCTTGAGCTGGCTGATGTAATTTCTTCGAATGAAACTGGCACGCTTCACACCTGGTTACTAGTGCAGTCGCATCCTGGAGGGCGGTAGGCCAAAAGAAACCTTGCCGGAATGCTTTCCCGACAAGCGCTCTTGACCCTATGTGAGAGCCACACATGCCCCCATGTATCTCTGCCAACAGCTCTAGTCCATCCTCCCGAGGAATGCACTTCAATTTCACACCGTTTGGTCTCTTTCTGTACAGGACGTCATCGGCGAACTTGTACATAACAGACCGACGGGCTACTCTCTCCGCTTCTTCTTGTTCCTCAGGGAGTTCTCCTGTCTGAAGGAAGTGGACAATGTGCTGCGCCCATGCTGGAGCCTGAGGCTCGACAACTAGGACTAAAGGCATCTCATCCGCCGGGGAAACATTTGTCTCGACAGCAAGAGCCTGAGGCCCTGCCGGAGCCTGTTGTTCCCCGGCAAGCGTGTCGATCCCGGCAACTTCCTTGCCGGCGGCTCCGGGGAGCTCTGCCGGGAAGTACTGGCCAGAGTTCAACTTTCTTCTCTTTTCTTGCCGCATTGATGGTGCCACGGATGGTTGAGTCAATTGGAGCACAAAAGTTCCTGGTTCCACAGGCAACTTGAGGGCAGCACGCTTTGACAGGTCGTCAGCAACGCTGTTCTCGGCACGAGGGACATGCTCCATTTGGAGACCGTCAAAGCGCTCTTCCAATTTCCTCACTTCATCTACGTAGGCTTGCATCAACGGACTTTGATAGCTCTTGTTGACCTGCCTGACGACAAGCTGTGAATCACCTTTGATAATGAGCTTTTTGATACCAAGGTCTGCCGCGATCCTAAGACCGGCAAGCAAACCTTCGTACTCTATAGTGTTGTTGGTTGAACTCTCCCGGGGAAAATGCATTTGGACTACATACTTGAGGTGCTCTCCGGTGGGTGCGACAAGCAGCACACCAGCACCGGCGCCTTGCAGCGAAAAAGCCCCGTCAAAGTACATAACCCATTGCTGATCGGTTTCCTTGCCGGGGAGACTTATTTCTTGAACTTCTTCGTCTGGCGTCGGGGTCCATTCTGCAATGAACTCCGCCAAGGCCCTACTCTAGATCGTCAAAGTGCTTTCAAACTTAAGGCCAAAGCTGGACAACTCCAACGCCCACTCCACGATCCTGCCGGTTGCCTCCGGATTTTGCAAAATCCATTGCAACGGAAAGCGAGTGACGACGATGATCTCATGTGCTTGAAAATAATGGCGCAGCTTCCTCGAGGCCATAAGGAGGCCGAAAAGCAACTTCTGCACACCAGAATATCTTGACCTAGCTCCTTGCAAGAGGGAGCTAACAAAATAAAATGGGCGCTGCACCACCTTTTTCTTCTGCACGGGTTCCTCTGTTTGCGCAGATCCTGTCTTGCCGGGATCAACCCTTGCCGGGGAAGATCTTGCCGCGTCATCTGGCGGTCCTGCCGCTGATGTTGCCTCCTCATCAGCTTCCCTCTGCGCCACTAGCGCAGCACTAACCACTTGATTTGTCGCCGCCAGATACAGCAGCAACGGTTCTTGTGGTTTAGGTGCGACTAGCGTCGGCGGAGAAGAAAGGTATTTCTTCAAATCTTGCAGCGCCGCCTCCGCTTCCGGAGTCCATTTCATTGGACCTGCCTTCTTCAAAATTTTGAAGAAGGGCAGGGCGCGCTCAGCAGATTTGGAAATAAACCTGCTTAGAGCAGCAACACAGCCGGCAAGATGACGCACATCCTTGACGCGTCTCGGCGCTTCAATTTGCTCAATGGCTTTGATCTTGTCGGGGTTAGCTTCGATTCCCCGGCAAGATACAAAGAATCCGAGGAGCTTGCCGAAAGGAACACCGAACACGCACTTCTCAGGATTGAGCTTCAAGTTGATCTTGCGCAAGTTCGCAAATGTTTCTTCTAAGTCTTGAATGAGCGTTGCTTTATCCTTAGTTTTGACCACTATGTCGTCCATATAAGCCTCCATATTTCTATGGAGTTGTGGCTCAAAACCAATCTGGATTGCTCTGGCGAATGTTGAACCAGCACTTTTCAACCCGAAAGGCATCCGTATAAAACAATACGTACCACATGGGGTGATAAAGGCGGTCTTCTCTTCATCTTCCTTTGCCATAAAAATCTGATGATACCCTGAATAGGCATCAAGGAAGGACAGGAGATCACAACCAGCGGTGGCATCCACAATCTGGTCGATGCGCGGCAAGGGAAAAGGATCTTTTGGACAAGCTTTATTGATATCTGTATAATCGATACAAAGCCTCCATTTCCCGTTCACTTTCCGCACTACAACCGGATTGGCCAACCAGGTTGGATGAAGCACTCCTTTGACCAGTCCTGCCGCCTCCAGCTTCTTAATTTCTTCGGCAATGAATTCTTGCCGCTCCAAAGCCTGTTTCCTCACCCTTTGCTTGATGGGCCGCGCATGAGGACAGACAGCAAGGTGGTGCTCAATTACTTTCCTGGGAACGCCGGGGATGTCAGACGGTTGCCATGCGAACACGTCGACATTCGCCCGCAGGAAAGCAACGAGCGCGCTTTCTTATTTGTCATCTAGGGTGGAACTTATGGTGAAAGTTCCCCCCGTCCCGTCCTCCCTGGCAGGCACCTTCTTGGTTTCCGGCGGGGTGGCCTTGGACTTCTTGTTCTTGCCGGTGGAACTCTCTGGCACGTCCTCGACGGAAGCGCAGCACTCCGAAGAGGCGCGCTTGCCGGAGTTGGCGCCAAGGTTCCTGCCGGTCTTCTTCTTCCCCCCGGGAGTTCCAGCGGCAGGAGCAGATGCCTTGATGGCAGGTGCTGCAACTGCTTCCCGGTAAAGTTGGTCGGCACAGATGAGCGCATCCCTCTTATCGGAATGGATAGTGATGACGCTCAACGGCCCAGGCATCTTCAAGACGTTGTACGCGTAGTGTGATGCCGCCATAAACTTAGCCAGCGCTGGCCGACCAAGGATCCCATTGTATGACATGGGGATCTTGGCGACATCAAACACCACCTTTTCGGTCCTGAAGTTAAGCTCGCTGCCAAATGTTACCGGCAGCGTGATCTTGCCCTTAGGCTGGGTTCTTCCAGGGTTGACCCCTTGAAACGTACCCGTTTCCTCGAGGTCTTCGTCGGGAATCTGAAGCTTTGTGAGCACATCTGGTGAGATTAAGTTTAGGCCTGCCCCGCCGTCAACTAACATCTTCGTCACCTTGAGGTTGCGAATTGTCGGGGAAACCAACAATGGCAAACACCCGACCGCAGTTGTGCGATCAGGGTGATCCTCGGCGTCAAAGATGATAGGTGTGCTGGACCACTTCAGAGGCCTACATGCATCGGGGGATGGCTCTGCCGCATTAACCTCCCGCACCCACTGTTTAAGTTGGCGGTGGGAAGAATGCAGCGAGGCACCCCCATCAACGCACATAGCCTCCGTAGCCTTCTGGAATTCCTGCTCACTGGATTCGTCATCTTCTTCATCATCATCTCCTTCTTTATCTCGGCCCCGAGCGGGCCGATCCTTCTGCTGCTTGGCCTTGCCGTGGCGACCTCCTCAGCCACCGTGTTTCTTGCCGGACCCCTCAGCACCATCTTGGGCCTTCTCCTTATCTCGCCTCTCGTATTCGGCCTTCTGCTTCTCGGCAAGCTGCTCAACTTGCCGGCAATTCTGGAGATCGTGGCCCTTAGTGCGATGGATCTTGCAGTACTGCTTGCCGGAGTTCTCTGACTTGTCGGCAGCCACCAAGGCCTGATAGGAAGGGCACCCGGCAAGATCCTTGCCGGGGTCGCCAACCTTGGCCTTCTTGGCGGCACCAGGGTTGCCGGATTCCTCGACGGCAAGCACGGCCTTGCCTCCGCGCTTCCTGTTCCGCCGCCGGCCTTTCCTTGACGGAGCCGCGGCATCTTCTTCTTCTGAGTCGCCTGTCGCACCAACAGCATCACCGGGGAGTTTCCTCCCCTCTTCAGCTCGAGCACACTTGTCGGCCAAAGTGTAAAGCTCGGCAATACTCCTGACTTTGTTCATTGCCAGCTCTTCCCGCATCCTGCGGTTACGCACGTTCTGATGGAACGCGCTAATGACAGCAGCAGGATGAACATCAGGAATATTGTATTGCACCCGGCTGAATCTCTGCATAAACTTGCGTAGGGACTCGCCCTCCCTCTGAGGGATGATGTGCAAATCACTTTCTTGGCCAGGAGCTTGGTGGCCTCCAACAAAGGCGCCAACAAACTGATGGCACAGATCTGACCAGCAAGAAATAGAATCCTCCGGCAGATGCATCAACCACGACCTGACGTTGGGTTTGAGCACCAACGGGAAGTAGTTGGCAAGTATCTTGTCATCTCGGCCCCCGGCAGCCTGCACCGCAATGGTGTAGATGCTCAGGAACTCCAAGGGATGAGTCTTGCCGTCGTATTTCTCCGGGACCTGATAGAGGCGGGGGTGTCCCGATCTTTCGATGAGATGATAGCTATCGATTTGGTGGAGTCGACTTTGACGATCCGACTACAAACGTGCACGACATTGCGCCTTAGCAATCGCTAAACCAATCTCCTGAGGTTACTGACGATGCTGGAAGCACGATCAGCCTGACCACGAAGGTCTATTCCTGCACGCAATCGAAGAACAAGCAAGAATATGATAATGCAATCTGAATATTGCGAATATAGATGAAGTATTGATAAAGGTGGGGATCCAAAAGCGGTCTTGGTCTGGTCGTTGGACACAAATGAAGTACACGAAGTTGCAATGGCTAACTTTTAACTAAACAAATCCCAAGCAAAAAGCTACTAGATGGATCTACTTATATAGGAGCAAGGGGTGGCGGCCAAGGAGGTGGGAGGACGTCCCAAGGCAGCCTAAAACTAACCCTAGGTCGTACAAGGCCAATGGGCCCAAGTGGAGGTGATGCAACACCTTTGGACTTGTAGTTTGACTCGGATTCTGCTACAGCGTCAGATTGTTTTGACGACAACTCAACGCTTCGGATGAATTTGAAGGTGAAACCAATTGGGTTAGAAAGAGCACGAAATCTACTTTCCAACAAAAAAAGAATCACCCAATTCGGAGTCCGTATGAAATAGTTCTTGGCGTTTTGAGTCAGGTATATCTGTGCAGTCCGAATCTGAATCCAGAACGTGAGAGACTTGAACTCTATCTTCTCTTGGCCCAAAAGTGACGTGAGAGGACTTTTTGAACAGCACCTAAACTTCTTTTTTTCCCTTATCTTCATATGTGAATTGTACAAATGTCCCATACACCTGCAATTAGACATGGCACAAAAGTTTGTGAAGTATTTTTGTCGTGGATGACACAAATAAATTATTGCATAGTTTGCATTAGAAATCACCTCACAAATATACATGTATGCAATATTTTTGGTCATATCCAAGGTAGTCATGTCCTCATCATCCTCCCCTTCTTGAAAACAAAGCCGTCCTCGGCGTTGCTTAAGCTGAAATGTGGCTAACAAAAGAGACAAGGTGTACATGTTGTATATGTATATGTCATCCAGTTTTACTTCCCTTAGTTTTTGCATATATGACACATGTATACATGAGTAACCTTCATAGTTCATAAAATCTAAAGCCAAAATATTATCACAAGAAGTAGAAGGCATGAAAATATTGCAACTCAGTTTGCACATATAAATGAAGCACTTATTCATTTCAAAAGGTTGACAATGTTCATCATTAAACCATCCTAACATTGGTGAATAAACCTTAGTTGCATCAAATTTACATGCTACAACATGCTTAAATAAGCAAACAGGCAATAAGTCATTGGTCACAGAATCATCACCAAGATTAGAGGTCATATCAAAATGATTAAACATTGGTTCTTTTGCATCAACAGTTAATTCAATGGGTGCACTCAAAATTGTTGGTATTTCAGTTGTTTGATCACATGACGCATTCATGACAGTAACACAATTCTCTAAAATAGGTGACGTGCCCAAATCAATAGGTAACTCAACACATGATGTATTCAAGTTAACTAGGCATGCATCATTCTCATGTGAAAGTGGAAAATATGTACCTTTGTCATTACCTCTTATGATCAACTCAGATGATGTAGGCACTCTCAGTGGTGATGTGTCACATGGTGGAGATGATATAGTCATCGCAACAACGGATGTGGTTGTCATAGTACGCCTAGTAGTTGAAGAAACATCTATATCAACACTTGGAATGTGCACCGTGCGCTTGTTCTCCTTGTGGGCAACACGTCGTTTTATTTCCTGTTCAGCTTTGCAAGCAAGACGAAACAAATGGTCCATAGGATAACACTCTTCATGAATTAGTATCTCTTGAATATCACGGTTTAATCCTCCCCAAAATCTATCCATAAAATCTTCTTCACTTTCTTCTAAAAATGAGTGCAACAATGTAGTTTGTAAATCATCATAATATTTTGTTACCGTGTCAGTGCCTTGTTTTAAATGTTGTAATTTTTTAATCATGCCACGAGTATAATAAACATCAACGAATCTATCTCTCATGACAAGTTTTAAATCATCCCAAGTAGTAGGTATAAGATCAGGGTTTAACCGACAATATTCACTCCACCAAACTAAAGCAAAGCTACTAAAAGTACTAACCGCAGCTTGAAATTTTCCACGCTCATCAAAATTATGGGAAGCAAATATAGCATTTATTTCGTACTCCCATTCAATATATAAATCAGGCCTAAAACGACCAGTAAATGGTAGCATGGAAACATTAACCTGATTATGTGCATTCTGATGTAATTGCTCCTCTTGTGGCGGTTGTTGTATTTTCTTAGGTGATGGCAAATCTCCCACGATCGATGAAGCCCAAGAACTAACAACTCTGGAACCTGCCATAGTTAGTAGAAAACAAGAAACAAAATCCAAGAATAATGTTCCTATGAACTACTAGGATGTGGTGGTAAAACACTCACAGTGTAGCAAATATCAATATCTTACAAGTTCTTACCATGCAGCAGGTGGTGACAGGCAACCAGCGGTGTCAAATAACTCCGAAGATTGAGTAAAACGATTGCCAGGGGAACGTACATATACACGGTGTAGAAATATGTGGAGCTCGGAAGGCTTAAATATTTGGTAGCAAAAGATTAGCAATAATCAATTCAGAGATGCAATGTTGAATAAACGCTCAACGACGGTACTGTGCTGGTCCTAGGCTAGACCGGACTAGAGACACGAGCCTAGAACACTAATGAGGTCACGGCGTTGCACAACTAGCATCAATAAAGGATATGAAGTAGCTCTGGACAGCAAGATATAAGTGAAGATCACAATGGCAGTAAAGATAATGATGAGAAACAACTACCAAGTAGGATATACCAACAACTTTGTCTCCAACTTTCCTCTGGAAAAGTTTTTGCCAATTTTCTGATATTTTTTCTCAAGAATGGCACTGACTCAAGCTTTCAAACGCAAAAAGAATCACTAAATTCTGAGTTGATATGAGGAGTCAAAAAATTCTAAAACTGGCCTGAAAAACTGGAACAAGCTGTGTTCGCGAACTTCGGAGGGCAAAAAGACCTATTTACAAGCCGATTTTGAGGTGTCAAATATTGAACTAGCTTCTGAAACTATTTAGATGCGGCTCATCACTAGCTTTAATTTGAGTACTCACGGAGCCAAAACAGACTTCGTACGAAAAAGATATGCCTGTTTTACTGAACACTGCGCAAAACAGTTTCGAATCCGAATTCAGGTACGAGAGTGAGTCTAGATAGATCCGAATTTTGTGCTTTTTTTTCTTCTCTCTTTTTTTTATCTCACTTTTTTTCTCTCTTTTTTTGACTTTTTTTTCTCTCTTTCCAAAACAAACTAGATAAGATGCAGATTGGATCAAGCGAAGATATGAACGGCGTCAGCTATGATTATGACAATGAACGGTGGGTAACACGTGGTGGAATTTGATGGATGGGAGGTGGTGGACAGCGGAAGGGATAATGATGCAGCGGCGGCGTGACTAATGTGAATAGAACTCGAAACTCTAAACGAACTAGACACTAAGACCAGCAACTCGACACGACGATGCAACCGATAATTCAATTATACAAGCACTGAAAAGAAAATTGCGAAGGCTCAGACTGGCTTGGATAAAGGATGAATAGATCTAACTTTTTTTGTGGCTTTTTCTTGGACATTAGGTAAGAAAATAAATCTAATCTAGGCAAAACTGGAAATTCTCACCGAGCAACCTGAAAACTGATACCACTTGATAGAGGCGGGGGTGTCCCGATTTGGAAATCAATACGTGCCATGGTGATGCGCGCAGCGGAAGCGTGGCGGGCCCATAACCCACAGGTCCCAGGATCGAAACTTGGCTCTGATACCACTTGATAGAGGCGGGGGTGTCCCGATCTTTCGATGAGATGATAGCTATCGATTTGGTGGAGTCGACTTTGACGATCCGACTACAAACGTGCACGACATTGCGCCTTAGCAATCGCTAAACCAATCTCCTGAGGTTACTGACGATGCTGGAAGCACGATCAGCCTGACCACGAAGGTCTATTCCTGCACGCAATCGAAGAACAAGCAAGAATATGATAATGCAATCTGAATATTGCGAATATAGATGAAGTATTGATAAAGGTGGGGATCCAAAAGCGGTCTTGGTCTGGTCGTTGGACACAAACGAAGTACACGAAGTTGCAATGGCTAACTTTTAACTAAACAAATCCCAAGCAAAAAGCTACTAGATGGATCTACTTATATAGGAGCAAGGGGTGGCGGCCAAGGAGGTGGGAGGACGTCCCAAGGCAGCCTAAAACTAACCCTAGGTCGTACAAGGCCAATGGGCCCAAGTGGAGGTGATGCAACACCTTTGGACTTGTAGTTTGACTCGGATTCTGCTACAGCGTCAGATTGTTTTGACGACAACTCAACGCTCCGGATGAATTTGAAGGTGAAACCAATTGAGTTAGAAAGAGCACGAAATCTACTTTCCAACAAAAAAAGAATCACCCAATTCGGAGTCCGTATGAAATAGTTCTTGGCGTTTTGAGTCAGGTATATCTGTGCAGTCCGAATCTGAATCCAGAACGTGAGAGACTTGGACTCTATCTTCTCTTGGCCCAAAAGTGACGTGAGAGGACTTTTTGAACAGCACCTAAACTTCTTTTTTTCCCTTATCTTCATATGTGAATTGTACAAATGTCCCATACACCTGCAATTAGACATGGCACAAAAGTTTGTGAAGTATTTTTGTCGTGGATGACACAAATAAATTATTGCATAGTTTGCATTAGAAATCACCTCACAAATATACATGTATGCAATATTTTTGGTCATATCCAAGGTAGTCATGTCCTCATCAGGACCTCTGGCTTGAAGGTTCGGAGATTGGGCCATTGGACTCGCCGCAGCTCACGGGTAAACGCCGGAGGTCCTACCTCGTAAGGCAAGTCTCCTACGTTCCCTGGCGCAGGCTCGTCGACAACCGGCCCCGCGCGCTTATCAGACTGATAGCGCGCTTCCCGCCGCCGCTCGATAGTTGTTCGAGCGTCTTCCTTGCCTCTTTCCTGGAGAACCAGACGCTGATCACGGCGCATCCGTGGATCGGACGACGCCGTGGAAACTTCCTCATGGCGGTCGACTTGCTGAGTCGTCGGCCGCCGCTAATGTCGCGGAGGAGAGTGCACTGTAGTTGCACCACCTCCGGTTTTCTCTGCACTGGCTCGCATCGGATCGACGCGCCTCCGCTTAGAGGGCCCTGCCTCTTGTGGTCCATCCTTGTTAGCGAAGCCGATAAGGCTCTCGATAGTAGCTCGCCACTCCTCCATCTTCTCCGCGGCGGGAGGAAAATCGAGGAGCAGCTGTGCACGCGCCAAGGCTTCCGCTGGCGTAGGTGGTGGCGACAGGTGCGAGGTGCGTGAGGTGCTCTGACTCCTAACAAAGTTAGAAGGAGCACCGCCACGGTCACGCGACCGCGCACCACCTTCGCCGGCAGCTCGGTGTGCATGCTGGTCCCGCGCATCTTGGGATCTATGCGCAGAAACCGTTTCGTGGGGACGCCCCGAACCACCAGCGCCATGATGTCGCTCATCTCGCACGACCTGGGCAGGTTGCGAGGCTCGCGCCGGCGCGGGAGCTCCAGCAGGCGCTCTTCGATCCCTAGAGTTTGTTGTGCCACCCGTAGGCAACACAACACCATCTCTAGATCCAGCGGCGCGCAAGTTACCACTGCCACTGCGAACGATACCGCTCGCTTGGCTTGGGTCACCAGAACACCGCGGGGGTTCTAGTCCTCTTCCTTCTGCACCCACACCATCGCCTGTCTGCGAAGGCGCGGGCAAAACGGACCCGGACGGTTGTGCTGTCGCAGCGTTCTTCTTCTTGGGCGGCATGATGATGAAGATGATGAAGGAACTAGGGCGTCGACCACCAGATCAGGTTCACGCAAACTTCAATCCCCCTACCTGGCGCGCCAAAGATGTCGGGGTACGACACCTATGGGATCCCGAAAGACCCCTTTACGATTCGGCGGGGGGAGAGGTATACGCAAAGAGCAGAACCAGTGATCGACGCGGGAAGTTTTTACCCAAGTTCGGGCCGCTGATCAGCGTAAAACCCTACTCCTGCTTTGTGTTCTTATTGATGTTCTTGAGCCCAGCCTTCAGGAGCGCTCGCAATGAACAGTACGTTCAAAGAGCAGCTACGCATGCAGAATGGGCCAGAAGTCCTCCTCCTCTGTAGCAGTTGCCTTGGGCCTCCTTTTATATGCTCAAAGGGGTCTCCACAGTGGCAAAATGTACATACATTGATGTGTAAAGTAGCTACAGGGTATCATACCTAACCTCTGACGGATTAGGACAAACGCATTTAATGCACCGTGAGGTGTCCGTTTAGGTGTCCTCACTTTCTTGGGGATGGAAAAAGGGGCCATCCCATCAGCACCGCTCAAGCTCTCCTCCACTGGCATGCCGCCACGCACCCAGGGAAGGAGCTAGAATGTCAGACTTGTTACTGTGCCGAAGCGGTGGCACGGTGGCGGAATCTCGCCAGGCGCCGATCCTTGCTGGGCACCAAACCTTGCCGGGCGCCAGGCCTTGCCGAGAACCAAATCTTGCCGGGCGCCGAGCCTTGCCGGGCTCCACCGCCATCCCGACAAGGATCTTGCCGGGGAAGCTGGCCTTCGATTTCCAGCTTTGCTTATTTGCTGATTCTCAGATCTCTGACTTGATGATTTCCTTGATGACTTGAATCGACCTCGAGCTGATCCCGGCAAGCCTTGCCGCGAGGACGGCTACAACTGCCCATGCACAAGTAAGGGGTACTAGTGGCCCAATACTTAGTACACCGACAACGAGCAAGTAACGGTAATGGTAACGAAAGTGCAGCAAGGTAGCCCAATCCTTTTGAGGCAAAGGACAGGCCAAGACGGTCTCTTATGATAAGTAAAGCGTTCTTGAGGGTACACGGGAATTTCATCTAGTCACTTGCATCATGTTGGTTTGATTTGTGTTCGCTACTTTGATAATTTGATATGTGGGTGGACCGGTGCTTAGGTGTTGTTCTTACTTGAACAAACCTCCTACTTATGATTAACCCCCTCACAAGCATCCGCAACTACGAGAAAAGTATTAAGAATAAATCTAACCATAGCATTAAACTTTTGGATCCAAATCAGTCCCTTATGGAATAGCGCATAAAATAGGGTTTAAGCTTCTATCACTCTCGCAACCCATCATCTAATAACTACTCCACAATGCATTCCCTTAGGCCCAAATATGGTGAAGTGTCATGTAGTCGACTTTCACATGACACCACTAAGGGAATCACAACATACATATCATCAAAATATCGAACACATATCAAACACATATCAAGTTCACATGATTACTTGCAACAAGATTTCTCTCGTGACCTCAAGAACAAAAGTAACTACTCACTAATGATAATCATGCTCAAGATCAGAGGGGTATTAAATAGCATAATGGATCTGAACATATAATCTTCCACCAAATAAACCATATAGTAATCAACTACAAGATGTAATCAACACTACTAGTCACCCACAAGTACCAATCTATAGTTCCGGTACAAAGATTGAACACAAGAGATGAAATAGGGTTTGAGAGGAGATGGTGCTGTTAAACATGATAACAATATTAGCAAGCAAGCATTTAATCAACTAGATGCATATAATCATGGCATAAAGATGAGCATCGATTCACAAACATAAATATATCATTCCGAAAATATTAACATGCACAAAATAATTCAAATATTCGAGTGGAAAACCATGGCTACTGCAGGACCATCATGCAAGTGGCTGTCGTGGCTTGCCTGGGGGTGAAGGATTCTCCGGGAAGAAGTGCGACGATCTCGCGGAAAGATTCGCTGGACAAGTTTCTCTCTCAAAGGGGGCTGATTAGGGGCAAGGGAAAAATGGTCATTTTGAGTATGTGACAACATAGTGAAAACGGTACCAACAGAACGGGCTCGATGAGACAAAGATGTGGGCTTTGGAATCACCTGATTCGGAGTTACGGTCGCGGAGATATGAGTAGGTGAAGACTAGGGACCAATCTATAAAAAGAATCGTCACAAACAGGCCCCTGATGGTTAAAACAGAAAACGCCTTCCGGGAAAATATTTTTCTGCAAAAGAAAACGCATTCTTAGCCGCAGTACACCCGTAGTACGTTTTCCGAAGGGGAAAACATATTCGGAGAAAATCGTCTCCACTTACTCCGCGCGGACCCGGGCATAAGACGCTGACAGGTGGGGTCGGATGTGAGGCGGGGCCTGCCTGGCCAGGTCGTCCTCTTCCTCTTGTCGCTCCCAAGCAGGGCAGAGCAAGCAGAGGAGGGAGGTGCGGCTGGCGACGGCCCGGCCTGCTCCAGCCACCTCAGGCCAGGGCGAGGCCGCCGGCTGGACCGGTGATGGACGCCACACTCGGCTGGCCCGACCACGGGCACTGGGGAGGAGCGGAGCGGCGGCGCAACGCGGAGACAGAGAGCAGGAGGGTGGCGGCCAGACTTAGAGAGACACGGCCACACGGGCTCCAGCGGCGAGCTGAGGGGAGGGGGAGGTTCGCCGGAGTCGAGGAGGGGTACTGGTGAGGTTAGGGGGAGCGAGGGGGCTTGGCTAGCTCGAAACCGAGAGGATTCCGAGGCGGCAATGGTGGATGAAGTAGGGGTGAGGCGGCTCCGGTGGGCTAGGAAGGGAATGGAGAGGGCGATGAGCTGCGGGAGATCGCCAGCAAGCTATATATAGCATCGGGAAGAACTCGGGAAGGCTCTGGGTGACGCGGGCGACCAGCAACGGTGGTAGGGGCGGCGGTCAGAGCACGGGCATGACCAGAGGGGGCGAGGGGTCCAGAGCGAAGGTGAGGCCATGACTCAGCTCCTAGACATGACTAGGTGTCAAGGGCGCGACAGAACAGACGAGTAGAGAGCTCCAAATGCACAGAGCACGTGTTTGTGCATGCCGGACGCGTAGTCACCGCGTGAACACGGTGGTGACATGTGCTCTGGTCCCCCAAACTGTGTCTGCACGATAGGTCACTCACCAGAGACGACCAAGGGGCAAAGGAACAAGCACAGGGGACCTTGAGGTGACTGAAGCTAGCTCGATTCCAAATCAACAACAAAGTGTTTGTACTGAGGTGGGGAAGATGCAACTGGGGATAGATGTTGAGCTTTGGCTAGGTGTGATCACATACTAAGATGATGATCTTGCCCAAGTTTGAGCTCAAACGGAAGAAGTGAGATAGTACTTGCTGTACAAAGTGCCCCACTGGTCAGAAATACAAAACTTGAAGCTGTGCTCAAATGAATGAATGGATTGAGCTGAAATTTTGTGGAGAGGAGTGATTTGGTCATATTAAGGCACTTTAAAAATTTCATACCATTTGGACACACCAAAATGGTACTTCCTTCACAGTGGTCCTCTCTAGACAGAATCTTGAGAGAATTATAGAAAATAATGGCATGATGAAATGATCCCAAATTTCGTGGAGGGATGTTATATAGGTAGGATAAGGTTCTGGTTAAATTTCAGAATTTATGGAGCAATATAAAATATAGTTGCTTCACAACCTGAAAATGTGACCAGAATCAAATATTGGATGGTGCACTCACCATGAGCATGGAATCCTGAATATTTTTGCATATCCAAGGTTCATATGGTCCAAATGAATTTTGAGAATTTTATGGGAATTTTGGTAAAGACAGAAATGTAGGTTGCTTCACAACCTAGGGCAAAAAGAATTATTCCTTTAATAGAAAAAGGAATATTCCCAAGAAAAAGAATTTTGCGATTGGTCAAAGCAGGAAGTGACATGATCTTGGGATGGATTTGAGGATGACAGGCCACTTGGGAGACTGAGAAGAGATGGTCTTCCCAGGTTTCAAGACCACAGAGCCACAGAAAAACAATTCCAAAGCAGAAATTCAAATAAATCCAAAAGAAAAAGAAAGGCCAAAAACCAGGGTGTTACAACATCCATGTGCACCTGGTCACTCTGCGTATGCACGGCCACCATGGTTATTACTCCTTGCGGTGATTAAGATCAGCAGGAAGCAAGCGCTAGTATTAGTCTGATAAATTGTTGCTACGGACGCATGGATCCACGGGCTCGCTGGTGTTTGGTTGTGAAACTACTGGAGCAAGTACTATTACCGTAGGAACTGACTACTAGTGCACACCCACGTGAAGAATTCCACTCAAAGATACTAGTTGGTCATCACGCCTTCTAAAGTTTGATCTTCCTGCAAGACAGTACTAGTCTGTTCGTTGTCACGCTTTTCAACTCACGAAGTTCTACGCCGCGCTACCCAAATAGGTCAGGTTCTATTTTTCTAATTACATGTACTGTATATATTAGTTTTTATATAGAAGATTTTCTGCTGGTTCGCATGATTTTTTTATGTGTAGATTTTCTGCGACTGGTTTAAGATTCGGACTGCCCCGTGACGGACGTGATGGTCTGATTCCAGTCAAGCCAGCTTCTGGCAATTCGGCGGATACTACAACCGCAACTCGGCCAGCAATGTGAATTTGAACTACGTGGTCACCGCATCGAGCCATCATCGTCAGTATGCAGATTTCTGACATATGTTGACATCGACCTCGGCGACCATGCCATATCTCTTTAATTATTTACTTTACTTAAATTAATTAAGTAGAGGAATTTTTCTTCTTATTATTTCTATTACTTTTGCCTTGCACTATTTATATGTGGGCAGGAAAAATACTTTGCCTCTGCCTCCTCGGTGAGCCGACGTCGTCATCCCCCCAGCGATGACCAAGATGCGTCATCAATTCGGCGAGCCACCCAGCACCGGCGTCGTCGCACCGGCGTTTCTTCAGCTGATCCACCATGCCGACCAGCTTTGACACATTGGCTGACATGGGGCTCCGACATTACCCCGCCGACCTGTCCCGGCACCTTGGCTGGACCAAAGGCTTTGCCATCTCTTCATCAACCTACTCCGGAGAATTCGGTGCCACCAGCTGACCAGCTTCTTCATGTTAGCTGGACCAGGGGCTTCACCTCACCACATCGACCATGCTGTGTCGCCACTTCATCAAGCCAAACTCCTCGCTCGGTCACCTCGGGCTTGGCTGGGACCTCGGTTAAGTCAAGGACTACACATCATGTTGAATCTGTCAAAGTTCGTTGGGCATCCTCGTCCCACCACAAGCCCGGACCGCGTCATCAACGTCGAGCACATTAACCAGCTAAGTCGCTTTCATGCTCAATTTTTTTAAATGTTTAATTTTTGTTCGGTTCGACCAAGCATTACAATTGTGTTAAACAAAAAAGTTGTCTGTTAAAACCTAGTTTGTTACAAAACTTCCTTTTCCCATGTTAACTGGGGGCTCTTAAATTTATATGAGTTGTTTTGCAATAAATGCTTTCTTCTAAGTTGTTGCAAAGTCTTTTTCTACTACTCCTTTTTCCGACGTGAGTGTGTGGTCAAATAGCCAGATAGCATGGTTTCTCTCTAAAGCCGCTCATGTTAGTTTGCTAATCTGGACTCTGAGAAACACTTCGCCTTCGGGATAAGGAGGTTGAAGCCCAAGGCTAACCCACTTGAAGGCTCGAGATCGGATGTATCATGTTAAAGCACGATGGAAGCACAAACTAATTTTAAGACCAAGTTTCGGATTGGCACCAAAAAACTTGATTTAGTTCAGACGTCAAGTTTTTACATAAGTTTTTTGGCTTTTCGAGCTTATGGCACTTTTAAGCTATTTGTATGTTTTTCTTTCAGGAGGCGGGACATCCTCATGACCAAGGTGCCCTACGTAATAATTCAGCTCAGGAAACCTTTTCTGACCCGCAGCTCGGCATCTTTCCTGTCGACCTACACCTCGGCGTTGGCAAAACGCACATGACATCTGGACTAGTTCCAGAGGAGATTCGATCCTCAGGTTGGTCAGATCCATCCAACCTGAGTCTCAGGGGATACTTTGTGTATCCAGCAAAACTCTCGCAGTACAACGTCGGATGCCTTTAAAGCATCGGCAATATCAATGGGGGGCTGCGACTAGAACCGAACCCACCAAAAGGAAAGGTGATGTGGAGCATCCTTCCATCATCCCCATGGACTCTACACCAACACATCAAGCACCACGTGGACCTATGGCAAGAGCCCAAGCACGCGCCATTGAAACCGAGGTGAACTCACTCCTACTCGAGATTGATATGAATATAAATGGAACTTGGGTGCTACCTCACCAAAACATGTTGTGTGTCATTAGGTACGAAGACCAATGCCACCCAGCAGCTAAGGGACACCCCAAAGGAGGAGGAGAAGCACCCCAAGGACTCGAGGAAGGAGAAGGAGCAAAAGAAGATGAACACAACACCTCCCAGGCGACCCCGTGCGCACAGGCCCTCAAGACCCTGCGCCCACGAGCTACCCAGAGAACTTCTGTAGCTGAGACGCGCACCCCCGTGCACACGGCCTTAGGACCCGTGCGCACGGGCCCTCACCGATGTAGCACCCCGTGCGCACGGACATGTACCATGCACGCAGGACCCCATGCGCACGGGCCAAACTTACGTCGTGCGCACGGGCCTCCCAGGTTTCGGCCGTGGGTGCCCTTCCTTGCCTCCCAAGTCGTCCCCTTCCTCGCACTAGCTATATATTTCGGGTCTATGTCATTTGTTAGGGTTAGCAAAGTATATGTGAGACATTGATAGAGCTTTGCTCCTTCTACCACTCATGTTGGAGATCAAGACCTCTTAGGAGAGGATCCCAAGTGGATTTCAAGACCTCCTTTTGGAGAAGACTATCATCAAGACCTCACCTCCTTAGGAGTGGGAAGAACTTTACCTTTGTGCTTGTTTCCTTGGATTGTTCTTGTATGCTTGTGGATCTCAACTTTGCTATTCTAGTGGATGTGTGATTGGGTTTTGTTTGAGTGAATTCCTCTCTTGTGTTCTTGTTGTTCATCCTTTTCCCCTCCAAGTCTGAAAAGATCTCCACTTAGGGTTCCACCCTACAACATCTTGGTATCATGAGCCATAGTTGATTCACATCTTGGAGTCCCTACCCTTCATATTCTAGCCTAATTTTGTTGCTTTTTGTCCCAATTCGAAAATCCCCACCAAAAATAGCCCCAAATTTTTTCTTGCAATTTGTTGAATCTTGTGAGATTTTTTGATTTGGTCCACGAATTTCATGTTGGACAAGTGGATCTACCCCTTACCCCCATCCCCCATCCATCCCACCGTTGATTTTGGCTGAATTTTTTAATTTATCCATGGATCCAAAGGTGTTCTTGCGCAGCAGAGCACCCCGTGCACACGGGCTTCACTTACCCCGTGCGCACGGGCCATACAGAGACTTCGGCCACTCCCCATTTTTCCTCTTTTTGCCATTCCACCACCACCATTCGCTTTCCTCATTATTTCCCATTGGTGTTTGAGCTTTTGACTTGCGGTTCACCATGTCCTAAGGTGTTTTGGCTACTTAGGGACGGTTCGACTTCGACATCACCGCCACTCGTTATCGCCTCAGACTTCATATCGACATCGACCACTTCATCTTCATACCAACCGTAAGCAAGGACGGTAACCTCGACGACAACTTATACTCATACCTTGCCATTACATTGATAGCCTCGAGCCATTTTGCATTACTTTCTCATCAAGACTAGCGAGTTGAGTATTGTCGGGCCATGCTCTTTGTGCACCTTTAGTGATAAGCTTATCCCGCATAGCTACGTTTAGCGTGCAATCATCATGCTATCATATTTGTGCCATAAGTATCTCCCGTGCATACCATACTTGTCTCATACTCCGGCTAGAATATCAAGCATTCTGGCATAATCAAAAAAACTTTTAAGCAAAAGAAAAGAGAAACAAAGAGCTTGTAAGCAATAGCATTGAGCCATTTTCCTTAGTTCTATCATAGTAATTCATACATACTTAGCATACTTGGGATTGTAGATGGCACGTTTCTCTCACAGGTTGGTGCACAAGCATATCTAGCCCATTTGAGCAATCGAGCTAGCGTCTCTCTAGCATCCGTACAACAAGAGCATTTTCCATGGTTCCACATTTTGAGCTCACTCCTTGGTTGTGCGGATCCCATTTATCTTCCGTGTGTGTGTGTTCCTAGTGATATCTTGGGCATGATCTATTTGTCTTACTTCGCAATGTGTGCATCTTTTCAACATTTTTGACATCTTGACTAACATTTGCTTGAATTATTGTGCCACTTCCTAACCAAGATCCTCCATAAGCCTTTTAGATAGAGGTGAGGGTCCCGATCTTTCGATGAGATGATAACTATCGATTTTGTGGAGACGACTTTGACGATCCGACTACAAACGTGCAACGACGTTCCGCCTTAGCAATCGGTAAACCAACTCCGAGAGGTTATTGACCACGCCTGATGTAGGGTAGAAACCTAGATGCTCGATCTTTCACGATTGGAGTGGATTCCCTCGAAGAACACGAAGAACACAATGAACACGAGGAAGAACGGGGAGAAATCACAAGGGGAAACACTCAAGAACAAGTCCAATCACACATCCACTAAACAATCAAACACACAAGATCCACAAGGTACATGAACAACAAAAGGAAAGATACAAGGTAAAGTTCATCTCCATGAGGAGGTCTTGATGATATCCTAGACGGATCTTCCTGTGAGGGGCCTTGACGATGTATATCCCGCAGGATCTTCTCACATGGAGGTCTTGAACTCCATGGGAGTGGTGGTCTCTCTCTCTCTCTCAAGAGTAGAGGAAGGTAGGAGCAATGCTCACATACAAATGAGCTATCACTTTGCTAACCCTAACTAGAGGAAGGGGAAAGAGTATATATAGGCTAGGCCACGAAGGGGTAAGTGAGGAGGGGATACATGCGCCTCTAGCCTGGTTAGGCATGCGCAGGTGCCGGACGTCCGGGCTGGGGCCGGATGTCCGGGGCTTCGGGACGAGCCGGATGTCCGGGGTCTCGGCCGGATGTCCGAGTTGAAGTGGCACTTCGGTTGCTCCCTGGATACGTCGCTGCCGGATTTCCGGGACGGGTGCCGGATGTCCGGGCGTTGCTGAGGCGCGGGATGTCTAGGTCCTAGGAGCTGTCTCCGTCTTCTTCTTCCGTCGTCGCTTCCATGCTTCCCTCGCGGATGGTGTAGTTGTTCCTTGGCGCTTGCACTCCTCTTCAACATCCGTGAAGCTCCAACAATACCTATGCATGCACACGGGAGAAGTGTCAAGTAGTATACCATCCTCGAAGGGGTCAAGTGAGCACGTGTAAAGGAGATGATTCACCTTTGGGTATGTGAAGTAGATGTCGCACGTGTCACTCGCCAAACGGACCCTTGACATGGTGATGTCCGTAGGATGCTCCGCATCATCTCCCCCCCCCCCCTTGGGAAAGATCCGACCTCGGATCAAAAACCAAATCACCATGGGAAAGAGATGGCTTCGTCGTGTAGAAGTGGACGTTCACCAAGTACTCATCATCTAGTAGCTCGAAATGGGCACTCTCCAATGTCGCACCGTCTTGTGATTCCTTCAAAAGGAGTAAGGACAACAAACACTTGGAAAAACAAATGTTGTTATCATTAGTGCAAAACCAAGCATTCGAGAGGTGATTCACCCACCAAGTGTCATCATCAAGCATAGCATATGGTGTGAAAAAGGATTGTGACATGACATGTAAGCATATCAATCGAGCACAAGCAAAGATATCATGGGGACAAGCATGTAAATGGGAGGTAGAGATGCAAATATGTGTGGCAAGAGAATAAGCATCTACCTCAAAGTCATAGCAAGCATTCACAAAGCGCTTAATGAAAGGTCTATGGTAGGCATAGGAATCATTCACAACACCAAATAAAATGAAGTGTCTAAACACATGGGTCAAGTGCAAGACAATCCAAGCATAACGTGTATAGGGTGTAGTGAATATAGTGTGGCACTCGACACAATAGAAAGAGCAATTGTTCATCATGTGTGAGGCAATCAAGTCAATCATGTGACAAGCAATGGGACATGGCATATGTGAAGAAATGATATTGGTGCAACCAAACATATGATAGGAACAAGTAGTCCACAAGTCGGATGCAACACACAAGGCATATATACCATGATGCATGGAACGGTGAAAATGACAAGTCGAAGCAAGATCTCTAACATGTGTGCAATCATATGGTCCGAGATGATCAATAAGCCTCATGGTGCAAGCAACACAAGTAGTATGATCCACAATATCCATGCTCAAGAAAGATGTCACCTTGAAGGCGTGTCCTTGTGCGTCCTTCACAATGCTAAAGCGCAAGCAAAAACTGTGTAGAAGCGAGTCGTGGTAGAATGTATGAGGCTCGCTCTCAAGAGCTCGAATGGTCAACTCACGTGAAGTGGAAGTCGACACAAAGTCCAAGTATCCTACACATGCACACAACAAAACAAAGAATGTATGCGCATGGTAGATAAACACATCATCCATCATGAAGGTTCTCTTCTCTTGAACATGACCATTAGAAGCACAAGTGCACGAATAATATGATGCAACAATGGCGATATTCATGGCACTAGGCATATGGTGCAAAGAAGGAAGGCAAGCATGCTTCACAAGAAATATGTCAAAATCTCCAAATATATGCGAGAATGCTATGGGGGCAATCTCATGAGCAAGACTATAATCATTGTTGCATTCTATACATGGAAAATCATCTAGCATGAGAGAGGCAACATATGGAGGTATATGACAAGAAGCAATAACAATCATGTGCAAAGCATGTAGATGGTTGTCATCAACCGCATGAAGTGAGCAAGTATGAATCATGTCGTGCAAACTAGTGGAGTGAAGATGCAACACACTAGAGGAAATCATGGCAATCATGTCATGTGAGCAAATAGTAGGCATAGGCAATGCACATGACATATCGCAAGCACGAACACAAAGCAAGATCATAGTATCATCATAGGAATGGGTCACAAAGGAAACATGGCAAGAACAAGCAATATCTCCACCAAGCTTGCAAATACACATACAAGTAGTAGAATCAATCATCATGTGTAATGCAAAGCATGGGTCACAAATGCATGGTAAACGCATAGGAATGAGCATATCATGCAAAGTGAACATGGCAATATGGGCAAATGATATATAATGGACAATAACCCATAACCATGTGAGGGCCATGTAGAAGAAATGCGCGAAGTCTTTGCGTGAAGAGAGCGGTGGGAAAGACAATCCATGGGATCCCAAGTCATCATTGCTCTCTAGAGCTCGTTTTGTCAACTCGTGGGATTGCGAGGTTGAAAAGTGTTCATGGGTACCTACACAAAAGAGACACAAACCAAAGAAATTGTGTGCGTGGTAAATGTACAAATCATCCATCATGATGTGTATGTGCACATGTGAGTTAGCATAAGATAAGCATCACTCAAAGAAATTTGATGCATGGTATAAGAACATGTCATCCATCATGAAAGAATAGTTATTGTGTATAACACGATGGGGACACAAATTGAGCATACTAGTATATGGCACATCAATATGAAGTTTATTCATGGGGAGCATATTGTGCACATAATCATGGGAATCATGCAATGGATGGGATGGATCAAAATCTCCTAAAGTGTATGAGGAAACTATGGGGGTCTCCTCATGAGCAATATCGGAAACATCATATGGAGAATATGAACAACATCCAAAACAATGCATATCCGAAGCTAGGTGGTCATGGCATGGCATATGAGATAAATGATGCAAAGGGAGCATATCAATATCATCACAAGAAAAACAAATGCCAATAACCATGGGCTTGTCATCTATGCCATATGTGCAAATTGGGTTTATTTTAATGGCATATGCATAGTTACTACGAAGAGATTGCAAATATGACATATGGTTGATCTCATGCATAGCATATGACAAGTCAAGCAGATTGTCAAACATGATGTGACCTAAAGAATTGTCACAAGAAATCCTATGTAACATGGCATCACAACTAATAGACTCCACATGAGAATCATCATACTCATCATAAATGGGCAAGAAATCATCACATAAGGAAGTCGCACTAGCATGGAGCATGGTAATAGGTGGATCAATATCATGCAAGCAATCATTGTCAAGATAGTCCACTAGTGGGACAAGAGCATCACCTTCACCTATGTTACCTTTGTCATTCCACTCAAGTGGTGTAGGTGAGGTGGTAAAGACCAAATGGTGGTCATCATCATCAACTTGATGGAACCATGTGGGGGGTGCATCATATTCCACCATGGCCATCGTCTTGTCCAAAGGAAGGACGTAGTCATCGTGAATCGGCGCGTCATCATATATGGGACCTAGCACCAAATGAGAAGACACAATAGAAGTAGAGGTTAAGTCATTAGAAATCGAAGTGGCCTCACATGCCTTATCAACTACCTCACTCTCTCTATGTGGTGGTTCACTCACTCCCTCAAAATAGGTGCACTCAATCTAACGTATGGTGGAGTCACTCATCTCACTGAAGTGGTGGGTGTTGTGGCTCTCCTCACATGGAAAGTGGGGCAACACATCATATATGGGGCTAGTGGTGAAGTCACTTTCACTCTCAATATGGTGGCAAAAGTCACTCAAGTCATCATACGTCGCCGTGGTCGATGTGAAATACTCAACCATCTCATCGCCGTTGCCGTGGATGAAGGCCGAAGATGGCACATCATCACTCTCCTCCATGACCGAAGGGAAAATCCCATGCTCTATCATCTCTTCATTGTCGCAATGGATGAAGGCCGAAGATGGCACATCATCACTCTCGCCTCCTAAGATGGAAGCATGTCGGCGTACGACACCTATGGGATCGCGTGGATCACTTTTACGGTTCGGCACGGAGAGAGGTATGCACAAAGAGCAGATCCAACAATCAATGCGAGGGGATTTTTACCCAGGTTCGGGCCGCCGAGAATCGTAATACCCTACTCCTGCTTTGGTTTATTGTGGGTGTTTAAGCCCAAGCTCCAAGAGCGCTTGTGGTGAATAGTATGTTCGAGCAGCAGCTATGCATGCAGAATGGGCCAGAGAGTCCTCCCCCCTGTAGCTACGCCTTGGGCCTCCTTTTATATGTCCAAGGGGTCACCAACAGTGGCGTACAGTACATACAAGAGGTGTAAAGTTGCTATAGTGTTTACATGCTTATCACTGGCGTCTTAGGACAAACGCATTAAATGCTCCGTTTTTGTGCCCGTTTAGGTGTCCCTTACTTTCTTGGGGACGGAAAAAGGGGTTGTCCCATCAGCACCGCTTAAGCCCGTCCACCACTAGTGCCATGACATGCATCCAGGAGGACAAAACCCAAATGACAGGCTGGCCACTGCGCTGGAGCAGTGGCAGGGTGGCGGAGTCTTGCCGAGTGCGAGTCTTGCCGGGTCTTCGCAAGCCATCCCGGCAAGTATCTTGCCGGGGATCCGGCCTTTGGGCTTCTGTCTTCTGGTCACTGGTTTGAATGCCTTCTTGATAGTCTTGCACTTGCTTCCAGCTGTCCCTCGGTAGGCCTTGCCGCTGGTATGGCTACAACCGTCCGTGCACAAGTATGGGGTACTAAAGGACCCAAACTTTAGTACACCAACAGGAGCCCCCGGGCCTAGGCCATACACGGGTGAGAGGCGTTGTTGGGCTAGGCCCAAACAGTGCACGGGCACGCATGGCAGGAGTTAGCTGTCGTAATTATCTCGTTTACCGCGCTTCCCCGCGGCGCATATTGAATGCACGACGCAGGATATGTGCGCGGAACGACCGCTGTAGCAGCGCGCTCATGAAAGCGCATTCACATTGATTAGAAAGGAGGCAGCCCCGCGCCTTCCCCATAAAAAGGAATCCACAAAGGCGTCGTTCATTTACCTTTCATCCTTTCCAATCTGGAAACCGCCGTAACCTTCTTCCTCGAACTCAAAGCAGAGCCTTTCCCATCCATACGCCGCCTCCACTCTCTCATCGCCCTCGGCCCCTGCTTCCTCTATCACCATGCCGCCCAAAGCAAGCAAGGGCAAAGAGGTGAAAGCTGTTGATTCGGGTGCGCAGGCGGAGGAGAGCGAGCTGGTGAAGATGCGGAAGGAGCACGTCGTCTTTGCCCCGATGCTCGACGCGAGCGCCCTGAAGGATCGGTATCTGTGCATGTGGGGGAGGGAGACGAAGGCTCATCCCGCTACTCGCGTAAACCCAGCTTCCTCCGAGGGTGGCCTAGATAAATTCCCTTTCTTTGCCACCTACTTTTATTGCGGGCTCTGACCTCCGTTTTCTGATTTGTTCATCGACATCATGTACACATACGGCTTCCGTCTCTTGGATTTCACGCCGAATGCCGTGACATGCATGTCAGTCTTCGCCCATCTCTGTGAAAATTTCACCGGAGTAATCCCCAGCATAGCCCTCTTTTGCCACTATTTCATTCCCCATATCAAAAAAGGAGACGCCCTTTCCGGTTCTATCGCCTGGATTCCAAGGGCATGGAATAAAGAGATATACCCAGAAGGGCTCTACCGTACGAAGTGGGAAGAATGGCGGGGCGAATGGTGCTGGATTAAGGAGAAAGATCCCCAGCCTTTCTGTCTGCCCCGACAAACCAAAGTGGCCCACGGCAACGACTGGAGTGCCCTCGATCCTCAGGACGAGAAGCTCACAATCGCAATTACCAGGATCCACCGTCTCAAGGCTGCCGGGCTCACAAAAGAAATGGTTGGCGCTGATTTCCTTCGCCGCCGCATCGCCCCTCTGCATAACAAAGGGAGACCAGCCTGGGAGTTTCGAAATGCGGCAGATATCATGAGGCTGCATCCTGGTTTGAACAACAACTTGACGATCATGTAGCACACAGCTCTCTGCCACAAACTGTTCAGGCCTGGCGGGAAATATAAGTTGCCGGCGAGCGTAATTCCTCTGTATAACAACTCCACTCTAACCTCAATCATCGCCATGATGCCGACGTGTAATGCTCACGGCCTTGACAGAACTTGGGTCGAGCCATCCGCAGAGCAAGCACAGGGGTTCTTTGACAATCTGTCGAAAAAAGCCATCGGGAAGAGACAAATCTCATCCACCCCACTACTGACGAAGAAGTGGCGTATATCGCAAGCAGGGCGGAAGAGGTGAATCTTGTCGCGGAGGCCGGCAGCGCTGGCTTTGTGGAAGGGGAAGCCAGCGAAGAAGAAGTAATGTCAGAGGAAAATCTTGCCGGGCAAGGTGAGACTGTCGGGGAGCAAAGTGGCACAGTTGCCGGGAGCCCTTCCGTCGAAGACGCAACCAAGGAGCAGCTGCACGAGGAGCCCCCAGCTCCAAGGAAGAAGAAGCGTGTTCTTCGGAAAGTTGCCTCTGGCGCCCCAACACGTCAGCCTTCCTCAAGCAGTGAGGTTCCCAGCAAGAGGGTGGTCAGCGAGGCTGCGCAGCGGCAAGAAGCTCAACAGCAACCCACGCGACGTACGAGATACACGACCGCAGCAACAACTGGAGCAGCGAGGGCGTCTCATACGACATCACCAACAGCCGGAGCAGCAAGATCACATCAACCTACCACTTCTACCACAGCCAAGCGACCCAGGACCCCTCCTCCACTCTCTCGCATGGACACTATAGTGGAGGTCGACTTTGACATCTCCGCTTTTAGCCCGGAAAGAGAAGAGTAAGGGCCAAGCCGGATCTTTTAACTTCTGAGTTCCTGATTTGCTTAACTTATCTGTCTTGCTTTGGCCTATCTTCGCAGTGATATGGAAACATTGGCGCAAAGGATGGCGAAGAGGGCAAAGACTTCAACGGGTGACGAGCCCCCGGCAAGCACCGTAGGCATACCAGAGCCCATCGTCATCAGCCCGGAGCTCAGTCCTCAACGCAGCCCCCTACTCAGCCCCCAGTGTGAGTCCACTACTCATTTTCCGCTGGCGGGCGTTGAGGTGTTTATCTTTGCTACTGACATCACCGGGCTTGCAGGAGAAGAACGGCAACAAGGAGAGCCATCGGAGGCCGTCCTCGGCATGCCGCCTCTGTCAACCACGCCGCCCAGGGATGAATCTCCGGCATGGGCTTCCACTGGTCAGCCCATTCGTGTTGAAGAGGAGCCGGCAAGCACGGGCATAGGTAGTCCTACATCGGCAACCAATGTTGCCGGGAAAGGAGAAACCACCTCTCAACAGCTCGACACAGGTAAACCACTTGCCTCTGAGTACTTGTCATTCTTTCTTTATTTTTGTCTTCTTGAACTTCAACCTTGGTCTCATCTTGTTTCCTTCCCCAGTCTTCAGATCTTCCTTCGATGGAACAAATGGATGTTGATATTGTCATCGAGGAGACTGCCAAGAATGCTGCCGCCGAGGCCGACAGGATCGCTGCTGACGAATCCGCCAAGGTCGCACAAGAAGAAATCGCCAAGGGGTCTGCTGAGAGAGCCGGCAAGGAGTCCGGCGACCATACTGATGGCATTCTAGCCACAGGAGCGCCTGGCGCTACACCGGTCATAGAGCCCCCAGTTGCTGGCGAGGCGGTTGTCGAGGATCAACCGTCAACATCCGAAGCCCCTCCGTCAAGCAGATATCTCAAGGTTGGCGGCAACCTGTTCGTCAGCATACCAGCGACGGCAAGCACTGGGGTGCCAACCGAAGGGGAAATTTTTTATGAAGATATCATCACCGCTGCCGGACTCAAGATCGTTGACGAGCCATGCACCAGCAGCAGCGGGTCCAAGTAAGAACAGCTCCTCCAAGCCATGAGCAGCAACTTCCAGAAGCTCCAGGCGCTTCACCGCACCTGAAAGGAAAAATTGGACTCCAGGGCAGCAGTTGTTGAAGCAGCAGAGGCAGATTTCTAGAAGCGCATCGAGGAAACACAAGTCTGGTATGCCAAGGCTTTCCAAGAGCTGATGGCCGACTGGGAACAGCTGAATCAAAGTTGGAGCGAGTTCCTCTTGAAGCAGTCCGATGCCAAGAAGGCATAGGAAGTGGCCGCGCAGCGGGCCGCTGCAGAGGAAGCTCGCTTAACGGAATGCCGCATCGGGCTTGATGCTCACGAAGAAGACCTCGCTGCTCGCGAGGAGGCGCTTGCTGCCAAGCTCCGCAGCAAGGATGAGGAGATCGAAAAACTCATCGCGCAGCGAACCTAGGAGCTGGAGCAGAAACACAAGGAAGCACTCGAAGCTCTGGCCATAGACCACGCCGGCAAGTTGAAGGAGGCCATCGATGCCGCCGAAGCTACAGAGGCCGCCAGGAACGAGCTGGGCGACAGAGTAAAGAGGCTGGAGGCGGATCTCGAGGATCATGGCAAGGAGCTCTCGACACTCAAAGCCGACAGAGAGAAGACTCTCTACAGCTTGGCAAAGATGCAAACCTCCATGTCCGACAAGATCAAAAAACTCACCTCAGCTAATGAATCCATCGCTGATCTGAAACTGAAGCTGACCACGCTGGAGAAGTCCCTGGAGGATGGCAAGGCTCGCGAGAAGGCCTTGATCAAGGACCTCCGGAATGAGAAGGACCTGCTCAAGAGCGCCGCCGCCACTTATAATGATTTTGAGAAAGGTGTGAAGATCTGCACTGAGTGCCTTGTTGACATCGCGGAAAGACTTGCAGCAGAACTGTCCACCATGGGCCTGCAGAACTTCAACTACTCTTCTGACGACAGGGTGTCTCTGAGTGCCAAGCTGATCATGTTCTTCGAGAGCGCCATTGATGCCCTGAAGCTACTTCATTCCGAACGAGCAACCCATCTGGCCAACAAATCCCGTAAACTCTGCCGGGCCGTCCTCCTCAAGGTGCTCATCAAAGTGGTGCACAAGAACCCTGGCATCAATCTCACCAACGTTCTCGACAGCTTGCCGGAGAATGTCGACCTCGAGGCACTCAAAGAGCTTGTCGCGCCCATCATCGACAAGGTGAGCCAAGTCAAGAGGGTCGAAGGCCGGCGCAGGGACTAGCCACTTCGCTTCATCTTTGCCGCCACCATTCCATGCCAAAGACAAATTCATCTTAGGTTAGAACCGCGGTGACTATCAATGTAATGTAACTTGCTATGTTTTGGATGAATGCACGCTATTTCTCTTGTCGGATTTCTTTCTATATGGTGCATGCCCTACGCTTATTGGAAAACTTGCTGGCGCGCGCACCCTTGCCGCGAGTGCTTTGAGGAATGGATCCTTAGCAGCCTGCTGGAGGTGTCGCTACTGGCAAGATACCTTGACGTTTTCAGTGCAGCCACCTAAGCTGTTGAGCGGACTCGAAACAGAGTAAGGGTGCAACCAATCACGACAAGGTTCCTTCGCATGCAGGTTTTCCATACAAAGGCCAAAATCATTCAAGGAAAATAACCTCAAAGTTCTGCAACTTAGCTTTTTGTTGCTGAACTCCTTTCTGCAAGATGTTAACTCTGAACGTCGCCTATCGGTATCCTCACTCCCCCCGGCAAACTTGCACGTGAGGGAACCTTCTAACTTTTGAGAAAAAAGAAAGAAGAGAAAATAGGGATATGGAACCTTGGCGGTTCATTAACGCTTACCGGAAGCAAGTGTAATACAATATCTCAGACAAGCATGCATATAGATTAACATGAAAATCGACAGGAATTGTAAAACAATTAAGCTTATTCAACTATGCACAGGGTCTGCGCCTGGCTTTGTACAAAGGATCATATGCCTTGCCGGCCAAACTCGTACAAAAGGTGGTTGCCGGGAGACCCGGCGACCACGCCTTATGCGTAGAACTTACGAAGATGTCCGATATTCCAGGAATTGCTCACTGGAATGCCATCCTTGGTCTCCAGGCGGACTGCGCCAGGCCTGGTGACTCGTACTACCCAATAAGGGCCTTCCCACTTCGGTGTCAACTTGTTAGAATTCTTGGCTGACTGAATGCGCCGAAGAACAAGGTCGCCTTCCTCAAGACTTCGGGCATGAACCTTGCGGCTATGGTAGTGATGAGGACATCAATACCATTGTTACACCCACAGCCCCTGCTGCTATACATACTGGACCAATTACTAGAGCTCGCGCACGCCAATTAAATTATCAGGTACTTTCGTTTCTTGGTAATGATTCTAATGTTCATGAGAATATGATGCTGCCTAAATTGGATACATTTGTTTTGCTTACAAATGAAGGGCCTAGCTTGGACAAGAAAGAGGAACCTTGGAGCAAGTTCAAGCATGGAGATGATGGCATGCGCAAGGGGAACAAGAACGGAGTTACAAGTGATGATTTCAGGACTTTGAAGCCACCATAATGAGTGCAGGAAGCCTTGGATGAAATATACAAGATGCCACTTCATAAATTTTGTCCAGAGGCTATTATAGGTGCTGCGTCACCTTATTATTGGGCCAGGCCCATGTAATTTCGAAATACTTGAGTATAGGCTGTTTTTAGAGTCCGTATGTGTGGGGAAACAAGAGATAGGGTTGGTTTCGGACCCCTCCTTCAAGGGCCACGAAATCCCCCCCTCTTCCTCCATATATACAGCCCTTAGGGCACCGTTTAGACTTTGGGTTTTGTTTAGATTAAAAGTTCGCCATAGCTGCAACTTCGCGTACTTCGTTTGTGTTCAACGACCAGACCAAGACGTCACAGAACCCCACCTTGATCAATAAAGCTTTCATCTTATATTCGCAATATCCAGATTGCAAATCTTAGTTTCTTGCTTGTTCTTTGTTTGCTTGCAGGAAATAGACCCTCGTGGTCAGGTTGATCGTGCTCCGGCGTGGTCAATAACCTCTCGGATTTGGTTTAGCGATTGCTAAGGCGCGACGTCCTCGCACGTTCGTAGTCGGATCGTCAAAGTCTACTCCACCAAAAATGATAGCCTCCATCTCATCGAAAGACGGGACACCTCTGCCTCTATCAAGTGGTATCAGATTTTCAGGTTGCTCGGTGAGGTTTTACAGTTTTTCGTAGTTTAGATCGAGTCTGTTCTTCATACCTACAGTCCACGAAAAAGCCAAAAAAAAATAGGGTTAGTTCATCATATCCGAACCAATCTGAGCCTTTGCATAATCTTTTTAGGGTTTTTGCTTTGTTGAATTTGCGGTTGCATCGTCGTGTCTAGTTGCTGGTCTTAGCGTCTAGTCCTTTAGAGTTTCGAGTTCTGGTCATAAGTTGTCACGCCGCCGCCGCACCATCATCATCGCCCCTGCCATCTACCACCACCGCTTATCCGCCACCACTCTGAATCCATATACCATCACCGATCTGTATCCATATACCACCACCGATCCGTATCCATATACCACCACCACTGCCATATACCACCACCATATATCTACCACCATATATCCACCACCAATCCGAGTTCTTTTCATATTAGGTTTGTTTTCGAGATCCATCTAGTTTTCGATTTGTCTTTCCTTGCCTGAGTAGGTTTCGGAAAAAGAAAAAAAATTGGCAGTCAAAAAATTTGGCAGTCTGGAGACCCACGGGCAGTTTTTAGGCCAAAATTTTGGCAGTCAAATTTTTTTCCCTATCCTATTTTTAGGTCCCAGGGAGCGTTTTGAGACACTCGCCATCATAGTGATTTTTTGTCGCACTTTTTCGTCGTCGCTGCCCTGATTTCCGAAAAAAAATATTTGTCAAAAAAAAATTCGTGCCAATCCTGTTAGTTTGACTTGGGAAAAGTTTTGAGACACTCGCCATTATAGTGATTTTTTGCAAAAAAAAAGAGGAGCGCAAAAAAAAAGAGCGCAAAAAAAAACAAATTTTTTTTTAGAGTGTGCTTCCCTTGTTTACGTGCTGCGCCGTGATTTTGTTAGTGTTCTAGGCTCGCGTCTCTAGTACGGTCTAGCCTCGGACCAGCACAGTACCGTCGTTGAGCGTTTATTCAACTTTGCATCTCTGAATTGATTATTGCTGACATTTTTGCTATTATATCATAAGCCTTCCCAGCTCCACATATATCTACGTCGTGCGTTTGACACCACCTGGCAATCACTCTGTCCAATCTTTGAGAGTTTTGACTACAACGGTGGCCGATCACCACCTGCTGTTGGGTAAGAACTGGTAAGCATTTGAGATTCGCTTGACGGATTCGTAATACACCACCACCACCACTTCCTAGTAGTCTGTAGGATCATATTTTTGTGTGTTTCTATTGCTGCTAACCATGACAGGATCACAAGCCGATGAGACTGATTGGGAGAACATGACGAACAAACAGCTACATGATAATTTTCAGCAAATGATGAGTGGACAGGTGCAAGATGTGCTAAACAGATTTGAAGAGGCCATGGAGAAGATAGATGGAATTGAAAAGACGTTCGAAACAAAGCTCGATAACAAGTTTAATGAATTGCTCGCGCGTCTTCCACAACCACCGCCGGCTGCACCTGTCGCACCTCTACAACAACAACAACATCGTCTTCCAAATCAAGTGGGACGAGCACAGCGCGTTCCCCTTGAGCCTGGTCAAACTTCTGGTGCAGCGGCACCTACTGTTGATGCTTCTATGGCTCCTGCTGCCGCTGAGGAGGACGATTATGCGGGCGATTACGAGGATGAGGTTGATCAAAATCAGAACTACGTAACAGCACCAGGTCGTCCACATGCCAATAATCGCAATGGTAGGGCTGCATTACCAGCTCAGGTACGAGATCATGACCATCTTCCTAAACTGAAATTGAATATTCCACCATTTGAGGGTAGATATGTTCCTGATATATCTTACTTGGGAGTTAGAAACTGAACAACGTTTTACATGTTTACAATACCCCGAGGAGAGACGTGTTGCTGCTGCTGTTTGTGCTTTTACTAGTTTTGCATGTGTATGGTGGTCTGAACATTGTAGATTATATCCTATTCCAGCTACGTGGGCTGCTTTGAAAACTGCTATGCGTACTCGTTGGGTTCCACCATATTATGAACGTGAATTACTTCAAAAATTGCAGCGCTTAAGACAAGGAAAAAATTTTGTAGAAGAATATTATCAGGAATTACAAACTGGCATGATTAGATGTGGTATTGTTGAGGAGAATGAAGCTATGCTTGCACGTTTTATGGGTGGATTAAATAGAGAGATTCAGACCATTCTAGAGTATAAGGAGTATAATAATATCACTCGTTTATTCCATCTTGCTTGTAAAGCTGAACGTGAAGTGCGGGATCGACAGGCATTGACGCGAACTAATTTTTCTACAGGTCGATCTTCATCATGGACACCGCGTACCTCCTCTACTCCCACACGTCCTACTGCCGCACCACTGACTTCAGCCTCCAATTCCAACCGAGATACAAGAAAACAGGCACCACCACCACCATCTGCCAAGAGTACACCTTCTGGGCCTGCCCAGAGCTCTTCTTCATCTATGGCATCAACAGGGCACACACATGATATTATTTGTCGTCGTTGTAAGGGAAGAGGTCATTATGCAAGAGAATGCCAATCTCCGCGTGTTATGATTGCTACTGAGGATGGTGGGTATGAGTCCGCTAGTGACTATGATGAGGAGACTTTGGCTCTTATTACAAGTGAAGAACACGGTGGAGATGATTCTGATCATGAGACGCAATACATGGCTCGTGAAGACGCTGACAGGTATGAATGTTTAGTTGCTTAACGTGTTTTGAGTGTGCAGGTCACACAAGCTGAGCAAAATCAGAGACATAATTTGTTCCATACAAAGGGAGTTGTGAAGGAACGTTCTGTTCGCGTCATCATAGATGGAGGGAGCTGCAACAACTTGGCTAGCATGGAGATGGTGGAGAAGCTATCTCTCACCACAAGACCACATCCACATCCTTACTATATCCAATGGTTCAACAACAGCGGCAAGGTTAAGGTAACACGTACTGTTCGTGTGCATTTTAGTATCTCTACATATGCTGATTATGTTGATTGTGGTGTGGTACCCATGCAAGCATGTTCATTATTACTTGGTAGACTATGGCAATTTGATAAAAATTCTGTACACCATGGTAGAAACAATCAGTATACTCTTGTTCATAAGGATAAACATATTACTTTGCTTCCGATGACTCCTGATTCTATTTTGAAAGATGATATTAATAGAGCTAGTAAAGCAAAACAGGAGAAAAATAAGAGTGAAAATGAGATTGCGGCAAAAGAATTTGAGCAACAAATGAAGCCTAATAATAAACCATCTAGTGTTGCTTCTGAAATTAAATTGAAAAGTGCATGTTTACTTGCCACCAAATCTGATATTGATGAGCTAGATTTCAGCAAATCTATTTGCTATGCTTTTGTGTGCAAAGAGGCGTTATTTTCATTCGAGGACGTGCCTTCCTCTTTGCCTCCTGCTATCACTAACATTTTGCAGGAGTTCGCTGACGTCTTTCCACAAGACGTGCCACCGGGATTACCACCTATTCGCGGGATTGAGCATCAGATTGACTTAATTCCCGGTGCTTCGTTGCCAAACCGTGCGCCATACCGTACCAATCCAGAGGAGACGAAGGAGATTATGCGTCAAGTACAGGAGCTGCTCGACAAATGATGAGGACATGACTACCTTGGATACGACCAAAAATATTTCATACATGTATATTTGTGAGGTGATTTCTAATGCAAACTATGCAATAATTTATTTGTGTCATCCACGACAAAAATACTTCACAAACTTTTGTGCCATGTCTAATTGCAGGTGTATGGGACATTTGTACAATTCACATATGAAGATAAGGGAAAAAGAGAAGTTTAGGTGCTGTTCAAAAAGTCCTCTTACGTCACTTTTGGGCCAAGAGAAGATAGAGTCCAAGTCTCTCACGTTCTGGATTCAGATTCGGACTGCACAGATATACCTGACTCAAAACCCCAAGAACTTTTTCATACGGACTCCGAATTGGGTGATTCTTTTTTTGTTGGAAAGTAGATTTCGTGCTCTTTCCAACCAAATTGGATTCACCTTAAAATTCGTCCGGAGCATTGAGTTATCAATGAAACAATCTGACACTGCAACAGAATCCGAGTCAAACTATAAGTCCAAAGGTGTTGCATCACCTCCACTTGGGCCCATGAGCCTTGTATGACCTAGGGTTAGTTTTAGGCTGCCTTGGGACGTCATCCCACCTCCTTGGCCGCCACCCCTTACTCCTATATAAGTAGATCCATCTAGTAGCTTTTTCCTTGGGTTTTGTTTAGATTAAAAGTTCGCCATAGCTGCAACTTCGCGTACTTCGTTTGTGTTCAACGACCAGACCAAGACGTCACAGAACCCCACCTTGATCAATAAAGCTTTCATCTTATATTCGCAATATCCAGATTGCAAATCTTAGTTTCTTGCTTGTTCTTCGTTTGCTTGCAGGAGATAGACCCTCGTGGTCAGGTTGATTGTGCTCCGGCGTGGTCAATAACCTCTCGGAGTTGGTTTAGCGATTGCTAAGGCGCGACGTCCTCGCACGTTCGTAGTCGGATCGTCAAAGTCTACTCCACCAAAAACGATAGCTATCATCTCATTGAAAGATCGGGACACCCTCGCCTCTATCAAGTGGTATCAGTTTTCAGGTTGCTCGGTGAGAATTTCCAGTTATCCCTAGATTAGATTTATTTTCTTACCTATTGTCCAAAGAAAAAGCCACAAAAAAAGTTAGATCTGTTCATCCTTTATCCAAGCCAGTCTGAGCCTTCGCATTTTTCTTTTCAGTGCTTGTATAGTTGAATTATCGGTTGCATCGTCGTGTCGAGTTGCTGGTCTTAGTGTCTAGTTCGTTTAGAGTTTCGAGTTCTGTTCACATTAGTCACGCCACCGCTGCATCATTATTCCTTCCGCTATCCACCATCCCATCCATCAATTTCCACCACGTGCTACCCACCATTCATTGTCATAATCATACTTGAGGTCATTCACATCTGTGCTTGATCCAATCTACATCTTTCTAGTTTGTTTTGAAAAGAGGGAGAGAGAAAAAAGAGAGAAAAAAAAAGTTAAAAAAAAGTCAGAGAAAAAAAAGAGAGAAAGAAAAAGAAAAAAAGTGTGAGAAAAAAAAAGAGAGAAGAAAAAAAAACACAAAATTCGGATCTATCTAGACTCACTCTCGTACCTGAATTCGGATTCGAATCTGTTTTGCGCACTGCTCAGTAAAACAGGCGTATCTTTTTCATACGAAGTCCGTTTTGGCTCCGTGAGTACTCAAATTAAAGCTAGCGACGAGCCGCATCTAAATAGTTGCAGAAGCATGTGCAATATTTGAGACCTCAAAATCGGCTTCTAAATAGGTCTTTTTGCCCTCCGAAGTTCGCGAACACAGCTTGTTCCAGTTTTTCAGGCCAGTTTTAGAATTTTTTGACTCCTCATATCAACTCGGAATTAAGTTATTCTTTTTGCATTTGAAAGCTTGAGTCAGTGCCTTTATTCATAAAAATTATCATAAAATTGGCACAAACTTTTATAGAGTAAAGTTGGAGAGAGAATTGTGGGTATATGCTACTTGGTAGTTGTTTCTCATTATTATCTTTACTGCCATTGTGATATTCACTTATATCTTGTTGTCCAGAGCTACTTGATGAGGACATCAATACCATTGTTACACCCACAGCCCCTGCTTCTATACATACTGGACCAATTACTAGAGCTCGCGCACGTCAATTAAAATATCATGTACTTTCGTTTCTTGGTAATGATTCTAAAGTTCATGAGAATATGATGCTGCCTAAATTGGATACATTTGTTTTGCTTACAAATGAAGGGCCTAGCTTGGACAAGAAAGAGGAACCTTGGAGCAAGTTCAAGCATGGAGATGATGGCATGCACAAGGGGAATAAGAACGGAGTTACAAGTGATGATTTCAGGACTTTGAAGCCACCATAATGAGTGCAGGAAGCCTTGGACGAAATATACAAGATGTCACTTCATAAATTTCGTCCAGAGGCTATTATAGGTGCTGCGTCACCTTATTATTGGGCCAGGCCCATGTAATTTCGAAATACTTGAGTATAGGCTGTTTTTAGAGTCCGTATGTGTGGGGAAACAAGAGATAGGGTTGGTTTCGGACCCCTCCTTCAAGGGCCACGAAATCCCCTCCTCTTCCTCCATATATACAGCCCTTAGGGCACCGTTTAGACTTTGGGCTTTGTTTAGATTAAAAGTTCGCCATAGCTGCAACTTCGCGTACTTCGTTTGTGTTCAACGACCAGACCAAGACGTCACAGAACCCCACCTTGATCAATAAAGCTTTCATCTTATATTCGCAATATCCAGATTGCAAATCTTAGTTTCTTGCTTGTTCTTCGTTTGCTTGCAGGAGATAGACCCTCGTGGTCAGGTTGATTGTGCTCCGGCGTGGTCAATAACCTCTCGGAGTTGGTTTAGCGATTGCTAAGGCGCGACGTCCTCGCACGTTCGTAGTCGGATCGTCAAAGTCTACTCCACCAAAAACGATAGCTATCATCTCATCGAAAGATCGGGGCACCCTCGCCTCTATCACTACTTCATATCCTTTATTGATGCTAGTTGTGCTACGCCGTGACCTCATTAGTGTTCTAGGCTCGCGTCTCTAGTCCGGTCTAGCCTAGGACCAGCACAGTACCGTCGTTGAGCGTTTATTCAACATTGCATCTCTGAATTGATTATTGCTAATCTTTTGCTACCATATATAGCCAACCCAGCTCCACATATTTCTACACCGTGTATACGTACGTTCACCTGGCAATCGCTTTACTCAATCTTCGGAGTTATTTGACACCGCTGGTTGCCCGTCACCACCTGCTGCATGGTAAGAACTTGTAAGATATTGATATTTGCTTTACTGTGAGCACTTTACCACCACATCCTAGTAGTTCATAGGAACATTATTCTCGATTTTTTTTTGTTTCTACTAATCATGGCAGGTTCCGGAGTCGTTAGTTCTTGGGATTCATCGATCGTGGGAGATTTGCCATCACCTAAGAAAATACAACAACCGCCACAAGAGGAGCAATTACATCAGAATGCACATAATCAGGTTAAAGTTTCCATGCCACCATTTACTGGTCGTTTTAGGCCTGATTTATATATTGAATGTGAGTACGAAATAAATGCTATATTTGCTTCCCATAATTTTGATGAGCGTGGAAAATTTCAAGCTGCGGTTAGTACTTTTAGTAGCTTTGCTTTAGTTTGGTGGAGTGAATATTGTCGGTTAAACCCTAATCTTATACCTACTACTTGGGATGATTTAAAACTTGTCATGAGAGATAGATTCGTTGATGTTTATTATACTCGTGGCATGATTAAAAAATTACAACATTTAAAACAAGGCACTGACACGGTAACAAAATACTATGATGATTTACAAACTACATTATTGCACTCATTTTTAGAAGAATGTGAAGAAGATTTTATGGATAGATTTTGGGGAGGATTAAACCGTGATATTCAAGAGATTCTAGTTCACGAAGAGTGTTATCCTATGGACCATTTGTTTCGTCTTGCTTGCAAAGCTGAACAGGAAATAAAACGACGTGTTGCCCACAAGGAGAACAAGCGCACGGTGCACATTCCAAGTGTTGATATAGATGTTTCTTCAACTACTGGGCGTACTATGACAACCACATCCGTTGTTGCGATGACTACATCATCTCCACCATGTGACACATCACCACCGAGAGTGCCTACATCATCTGAGTTGATCATAAGAGGTAATGACAAAGGTACATATTTTCCACTATCACATGAGAATGATGCATGCCTAGTTAACTTGAATACATCATGTGTTGAGTTACCTATTGATTTGAATATTTTAGAGAATCGTGTTACTGTCATGAATGCATCATGTGATCAAACAGCTGAAATACCAACAATTTTGAGTGCACCCATTGAATTAACTATTGATGCAAAATAACCAATGTTTATTCATTTTGATATGACCTCTAATATTGGTGATGATTCTATGTCAAATGACTTATAGCATGTTTGCTTATTTAAGCATGTTGTAGCATGTAAATTTGATGCAGGTAAGGTTTATTCACCAATGTTGGGATGGTTTAATGATGAACATTGTCAATCTTTTGATATGAATAAGAGCTTCACTTATATGTGCAAACTGAGTTGCAATATTTTCATGCCTTCTACATCTTGTGATAATATTTTGGCTTTATTATATTTTATGAACTATGAAAGTTACTCATGTATACATGTGTCATATGTGCAAAAATCAAAGGAAGTAAAAATGGGTGACATATACATATACAACATGTACACCTTGTCTCTTTTGTTAGCCACATTTCAGATTAAGCAACGCCGAGGACGGCTTTGTTTTCAAGAAGGGGAGGATGATGAGGACATGACTACCTTGGATACGACCAAAAATATTGCATACATGTATATTTGTGAGGTGATTTCTAATGCAAACTATGCAATAATTTATTTGTGTCATCCACGACAAAAATACTTCACAAACTTTTGTGCCATGTCTAATTGCAGGTGTATGGGACATTTGTACAATTCACATATGAAGATAAGGGAAAAAGAGAAGTTTAGTTGCTGTTCAAAAAGTCCTCTCACGTCACTTTTGGGCCAAGAGAAGATAGAGTCCAAGTCTCTCACGTTCTGGATTCAGATTCGGACTGCACAGACATACCTGACTCAAAATGCCAAGAACTTTTTCATACAGACTCCGAATTGGGTGATTCTTTTTTTGTTGGAAAGTAGATTTCGTGCTCTTTCCAACCCAACTGGATTCACCTTAAAATTCGTCCGGAGCGTTGAGTTATCAATGAAACAATCTGACGCTGCAGCAGAATCCGAGTCAAACTATAAGTCCAAAGGTGTTGCATCACCTCCACTTGGGCCCATGAGCCTTGTACGACCTAGGGTTAGTTTTAGGCTGCCTTGGGACGTCCTCCCACCTCCTTGGCCGCCACCCCTTACTCCTATATAAGTAGATCCATCTAGTAGCTTTTTCCTTGGGATTTGTTTAGTTAAAAGTTAGCCATTGCAACTTCGTGTACTTCGTTTGTGTCCAACGACCAGACCAAGACCGCTTTTGGATCCCCACCTTTATCAATACTTCATCTATATTCGCAATATTCAGATTGCATTATCATATTCTTGCTTGTTCTTCGATTGCGTGCAGGAATAGACCTTCGTGGTCAGGCTGATCGTGCTTCCAGCATCGTCAGTAACCTCAGGAGATTGGTTTAGCGATTGCTAAGGCACAACGTCGTGCACGTTTGTAGTCGGATCGTCAAAGTCAGCTCCACCAAATCGATAGTTATCATCTCATCGAAAGATCGGGACACCCACGCCTCATCGAAAGAGTTAGTGACCGCAGGAGGCAAAGAGGAAGGCACGTCCTCGAATGAAAATAACGCCTCTTTGCACACAAAAGCATAGCAAACAGAATTGCTGAAATCTAGCTCATCAATATCAGATTTGGTGGCAAGTAAGCATGCACTTTTCAATTTAATTTCAGAAGCAACACTAGATGGTTTATTATTAGGCTTCATTTGTTGCTCAAATTCTTTTGCCACAATCTGATTTTCACTCTTATTTTTCTCCTGCTTTGCTTTACTAGCTCTATTAATATCATCTTTCAAAATAGAATCAGGAGTCATAGGAAGCAAAGTAATATGTTTATCCTTATGAACAAGAGTATACTGATTGTTTCTACCATGGTGTACAGATTTTTTATCAAATTGCCATGGTCTACCAAGTAATAATGAACATGCTTGCATGGGTACCACATCACAATCAACATAATCAGCATATGTAGAGATACTAAAATGCACACGAATAGTACGTGTTACCTTAACCTTGCCGCTATTGTTGAACCATTGGATATAGTAAGGATGTGAATGTGGTCTTGTGGTGAGAGATAGCTTCTCCACCATCTCCATGCTAGCCAAGTTGTTGCAGCTCCCTCCATCTATGATGACGCGAACAGAACGTTCCTTCACAACTCCCTTTGTATGGAACAAATTATGCCTCTGATTTTGCTCAGCTTGTGTGACCTGCACACTCAAAACACGTTGAGCAACTAAACATTCATACCTATCAGCGTCTTCAGGAGCCATGTATTGCGTCTCATGATCAGAATCATCTCCACCGTGTTCTTCACTTGTAATAAGAGCCAAAGTCTCCTCATCATAATCACTAGCGGACTCATACCCACCATCCTCAGTAGCAATCATAACACGCGGAGATTGGCATTCTCTCGCATAATGACCTCTTCCCTTACAACGACAACAAATAATATCATGTGTGTGCCCTGTTGATGCCATAGATGAAGAAGAGCTCTGGGCAGGCCCAGAAGGTGTACTCTTGGCAGATGGTGGTGGTGGTGCCTGTTTTCTTGTATCTCGGTTGGAATTGGCGGCTGAAGTCAGTGGTGCCGCAGTAGGACGTGTGGGAGTAGAGGAGGCACGCGGTGTCCATGATGAAGATCGACCTGCAGAAAAATTAGTTCGCGCCAATGCCTGTCGATCCTGCACTTCACGTTCAGCTTTACAAGCAAGATGGAATAAACGAGTGATATTATTATACTCCTTATACTCTAGAATGGTCTGAATCTCTCTATTTAATCCACCCATGAAACGTGCAAGCATAGCTTCATTCTCCTCAACAATACCACATCTAATCATGCCAGTTTGTAATTCCTGATAATATTCTTCTACAGAATTTTTTCCTTGTCTTAAGCGCTGCAATTTTTGAAGTAATTCACGTTGATAATATGGTGGAACCCAACGAGTACGCATAGCAGTTTTCAAAGCAACCCACGTAGCTGGAATAGGATATAATCTACAATGTTCAGACCACCATACACATGCAAAACTAGTGAAAGCACAAACAGCAGCAGCAACACGTTGTTCCTCGGGATATTGTAAACATGTAAAACGTTGTTCAGTTTCTAACTCCCAAGTAAGATATATATCAGGAACATATCTACCCTCGAATGGTGGAATATTCAATTTTAATTTAGGAAGATGGTCATGATCTCGTACCTGAAGTGGTGGTGCAGACCTACCATTGCGATTATTTGCATGTGGACGACCTGGTGCTGGTGGTTGCACGTAGTTATGATTTTGATCAACCTCATCCTCATAATCGCCCGAGTAATCATCCTCCTCCTCGGCACCAGTAGCAGCAGGAGCAGAAGCCAAAGAAGCATCAACAGTAGGTACAGCAGCACCAGAAGTTTGGCCATCCTCAAGAGGAACACGCTTCGCTCGTCCGAACTGATTTGGAAGGGGGCGTTGTTGTTGTCGTTGCAGAGGTGCGACAGGTGCAGCCGGTGGTGGTTGGGGAAGACGCGTGAGCAATTCATTAAACTTGTTATCCAGCTTTGTCTCGAACGACTTCTCCATGCCATCTATCTTCTCCATGGCCTCTTCAAATCTGCTTAGCACATCTCCCACCTGGCCACTCATCATTTGCTGAAATTTATCATGCAACTCCTTGTTCGTCATGTTCTCCCAGTCAATCTCGTCGGCTTGTGATCCTGCCATGGTTAGCAGCAATAGAAACACACAAGAATATGATCCTACAGACTACTAGAAAGTGGTGGTGGTGTGGTGTGGTGTCACAAATCCGTCAAGCAAATCTCAAATTCTTACCAGTTCTTACCCAGCAGCAGGTGGTGATCGGCAACCTTTGTAGTCAAAACTCTCAGAGCTTGGACAGAGCGATTGCCAGGTGGTGTCAAACGCACGATGTAGATGTATGTGGAGCTAGGAAGGCTTATGATATGGTAGCAAAAAGGGTCAGCAATAATCAATTCAGAGATGCAATGTTGAATAAACTCTCAACGACGGTACTGTGCTGGTCCTAGGCCAGACCGTGCTAGAGACGCGAGCCTAGAACACTAACAAAAATCACGGCGCTGCACGTAAACAAGGGAGTAGCACACTCTGATTTTTTATTTTTATTTTTGCACTTTTTTTTTCCTCTTTTTTTTTTTTGCTCCGCAACAATTTTTTTTTTCGAAAAAGTCTACAAATGGTCTAAAAACTGCCTAGCCAGAATTTTCCAGACTTAGTTTTTTTTTTAAACTGGAACTATTTTTCTTCTGCAGGTAGCACGAAAATTGGGGAATCCGACTTGTTCACGACTCGTAGTATCGCATGATCTGGAACTCTAAAATAAAGGAATAAATACTGGACTCGGACTAGGACTGGTGGCAGAGATGAATATGGTGGAACTCGGACTGGTGATGGTATATGACGGTAGTATATGTGGGCTCGGATTGGTGGTGGTATATGGACTCGGATCGGTGGTGGTATATGGACTCGGATCGGTGGTGGTATATGGACTCAGAGAAATAGCAGATAAGCTGTGGTGGTATATGGTAGGGGCGATGATGATGGTGCGGCGGCGGCGTGAGAACTTGTGAACAGAACTCGAAACTCTAAAGAACTAGACGCTAAGACCAGCAACTTGACACGTCGATGCAACCGCAAATTCAACAAAGCAAAAACCCTAAAAAGATTATGCAAAGGCTCAGATTGGTTCGGATATGATGAACTAACCCTAATTTTTTTTTTTGGCTTTTTCCTGGACTGTAGGTATGAAGAACAGACTCGATCTAAACTACGAAAAACTGTAAATCTCACCGAGCAACCTGGGAATCTGATACCACTTGATAGAGGCGAGGGTGTCCTGATCTTTCGATGAGATGATAGCTATCGTTTTTGGTGGAGTAGACTTTGACGATCCGACTACGAACGTGCGAGGACGTCGCGCCTTAGCAATCGCTAAACCAACTCCGAGAGGTTATTGACCACGCCGGAGCACAATCAACCTGACCACGAGGGTCTATCTCCTGCAAGCAAACGAAGAACAAGCAAGAAACTAAGATTTGCAATCTGGATATTGCGAATACAAGATGAAAGCTTTATTGATCAAGGTGGGGTTCTGTGACGTCTTGGTCTGGTCGTTGAACACAAACGAAGTACGCGAAGTTGCAGCTATGGCGAACTTTTAATCTAAACAAAACCCAAAGTCTAAACGGTGCCCTAAGGGCTGTATATATGGAGGAAGAGGAGGGGATTTCGTGGCCCTTGAAGGAGGGGTCCGAAACCAACCCTATCTCTTGTTTCCCCACACATACGGACTCTAAAAACAGCCTATACTCAAGTATTTCGAAATTACATGGGCCTGGCCCAATAATAAGGTGACGCAGCACCTATAATAGCCTCTGGACGAAATTTATGAAGTGACATCTTGTATATTTCGTCCAAGGCTTCCTGCACTCATTATGGTGGCTTCAAAGTTCTGAAATCATCACTTGTAACTCCGTTCTTGTTCCCCTTGTGCATGCCATCATCTCCATGCTTGAACTTGCTCCAAGGTTCCTCTTTCTTGTCCAAGCTAGGGCCTTCATTTGTAAGCAAAACAAATGTATCCAATTTAGGCAGCATCATATTCTCATGAACTTTAGAATCATTACCAAGAAACAAAAGTACCTGATAATTTAATTGGCGTGCGCGAGCTCTAGTAATTGGTCCAGTATGTATAGAAGCAGGGGCTGTGGGTGTAACAATGGTATTGATGTCCTCATCACGTTGCGCCTTAGCAATCGCTAAACCAATCTCCCGAGGTTACTGACGATACTGAAAGCACGATCAGCCTGACCACGAAGGTCTATTCCTGCACGCAATCGAAGAACAAGCAAGAATATGATAATGCAATCTGAATATTGCGAATATAGATGAAGTATTGATAAAGGTGGGGATCCGAAAGCGGTCTTGGTCTGGTCGTTGGACACAAACGAAGTACACGAAGTTGCAATGGCTAACTTTTAACTAAACAAATCCCAAGGAAAAAGCTACTAGATGGATCTACTTATATAGGAGCAAGGGGTGGTGGCCAAGGAGGTGGCAGGACGTCCCAAGGCAGCCTAAAACTAACCCTAGGTCGTACAAGGCTCATGGGCCCAAGTGGAGGTGATGCAACACCTTTGGACTTGTAGTTTGACTCGGATTCTGTTGCAGCGTCAGATTGTTTCATCGAGAACTCAACGCTCCGGACGAATTTGAAGGTGAATCCAACTGGGTTGGAAAGAGCACGAAATCTACTTTCCAACAAAAAAAGAATCACCCAATTCGGAGTCCATATGAAATAGTTCTTGGCGTTTTGAGTCAGGTATGTCTGTGCAGTCCGAATCTGAATCAGGAACGTGAGAGACTTGGACTCTATCTTCTCTTGGGCCAAAAGTGACGTGAGAGGACTTTTTGAACAGCACCTAAACATCTCTTTTCCCCTTATCTTCATATGTGGATTGTACAAATGTCTCATACACCTGCATTTAGACATGACACAAAAGTTTGTGAAGTATTTTTGTCCTGGATGACATAAATAAATTATTGCATAGTTTGCATTAGAAATCACCTCACAAATATACATGTATGCAATATTTTTGGTCGTATCCAAGGTAGTCATGTCCTCATCATCCTCCCCTTCTTGAAAACAAAGCCGTCCTCGGCGTTGCTTATGCTGAACTGTGGCTAACAAAAGAGACAAGGTGTACATGTTGTATATGTATATGTCATCCAGTTTTACTTCCCTTAGTTTTTGCATATATGACACATGTATACATGAGTAACCTTCATAGTTCATAAAATCTAAAGCCAAAATATTATCACAAGAAGTAGAAGGCATGAAAATATTGCAACTCAGTTTGCACATATAAATGAAGCACTTATTCATTTCAAAAGGTTGACAATGCTCATCATTAAACCATCCTAACATTGGTGAATAAACCTTAGTTGCATCAAATTTACATGCTACAACATGCTTAAATAAGCAAACATGCAATAAGTCATTGGTCACAGAATCATCACCAAGATTAGAGGTCATATCAAAATGATTAAACATTGGTTCTTTTGCATCAACAGTTAATTCAATGGGTGCACTCAAAATTGTTGGTATTTCAGTTGTTTGATCACATGACGCATTCATGACAGTAACACAATTCTCTAAAATAGGTGACGTGCCCAAATCAATAGGTAACTCAACACATGATGTATTCAAGTTAACTAGGCATGTATCATTCTCATGTGAAAGTGGAAAATATGTACCTTTGTCATTACCTCTTATGATCAACTCAGATGATGTAGGCACTCTCGGTGGTGATGTGTCACATGGTGGAGATGATGTAGTCATCGCAACAACGGATGTGGTTGTCATAGTACGCCTAGTAGTTGAAGAAACATCTATATCAACACTTGGAATGTGCACCGTGCGCTTGTTCTCCTTGTGGGCAACACGTCGTTTTATTTCCTGTTCAGCTTTGCAAGCAAGACGAAACAAATGGTCCATAGGATAACACTCTTCATGAATTAGTATCTCTTGAATATCATGGTTTAATCCTCCCCAAAATCTATCCATAAATTCTTCTTCACTTTCTTCTAAAAATGAGTGCAACAATGTAGTTTGTAAATCATCATAATATTTTGTTACCGTGTCAGTGCCTTGTTTTAAATGTTGTAATTTTTTAATCATGCCACGAGTATAATAAACATCAACGAATCTATCTCTCATGACAAGTTTTAAATCATCCCAAGTAGTAGGTATAAGATCAGGGTTTAACCGACAATATTCACTCCACCAAACTAAAGCAAAGCTACTAAAAATACTAACCGCAGCTTGAAATTTTCCACGCTCATCAAAATTATGGGAAGCAAATATAGCATTTATTTCGTACTCCCATTCAATATATAAATCAGGCCTAAAACGACCAGTAAATGGTGGCATGGAAACATTAACCTGATTATGTGCATTCTGATGTTGTTGCTCCTCTTGTGACGGTTGTTGTATTTTCTTAGGTGATGGCAAATCTCCCACGATCGATGAAGCCCAAGAACTAACAACTCCGGAACCTACCATGATTAGTAGAAAAAAAAAAAATCGAGAATAATGTTCCTATGAACTACTAGGATGTGGTGGTAAAGCGCTCACAGTAAAGCAAATATCAATATCTTACAAGTTCTTACCATGCAGCAGGTGGTGACGGGCAACCAGCGGTGTCAAATAACTCCGAAGATTGAGTAAAGCGATTGCCAGGTGAACGTACGTATACACGGTGTAGAAATATCTGGAGTTGGGTTGGCTATATATGGTAGCAAAAGATTAGCAATAATCAATTCAGAGATGCAATGTTGAATAAACGCTCAACGACGGTACTGTGCTGGTCCTAGGCTAGACCGGACTAGAGACGCGAGCCTAGAACACTAATGAGGTCACGGCGTAGCACAACTAGCATCAATAAAGGATATGAAGTAGCTCTGGATAGCAAGATATAAGTGAAGATCACAATGGCAGTAAAGATAATGATGAGAAACAACTACCAAGTAGCATATACCAACAATTCTCTCTCCAACTTTACTCTATAAAAGTTTGTGCCAATTTTATGATAATTTTTCTCAAGAATGGCACTGACTCAAGCTTTCAAATGCAAAAGAATCACTCAATTCCGAGTTGATATGAGGAGTCAAAAAATTTTAAAACTGGCCTGAAAAACTGGAACAAGCTGTGTTCGCGAACTTCGGAGGGCAAAAAGACCTATTTAGATGCCGATTTGAGGTGTCAAATATTGAACTAGCTTCCGCAACTATTTAGATGCGGCTCGTCGCTAGCTTTAATTTGAGTACTCACGGAGCCAAAACAGACTTCGTATGAAAAAGATATGCCTGTTTTACTGAACACTGCGCAAAATAGATTCCAATCCGAATTCAGCTACGAGATTGAGTCTAGATAGATCCGAATTTTGTTTTTTTTTCTTCTCTCTTTTTTTTCACACTTTTTTCTTTTTCTTTCTCTCTTTTTTTTCTCTAACTTTTTTTTTACTTTTTTTTCTCTCTTTTTTCTCTCTCCCTCTTTCCAAAACAAACTAGATAAGATGTAGATTGGATCAAGCACAGATGTGAACGACCTCAACTATGATTATAACAATGAACAGTGGGTAGCACGATGTGGAAATTGATGGATGGGATGGTGGACAACGGAAGGAATAACGATGCAGCGGCGGCGTGACTAATGTGAACAGAACTCGAAACTCTAAACGAACTAGACACTAAGACCAGCAACTTGACACGACGATGCAACCGCAAATTCAACAAAGCAAAAACCCTAAAAAGATTATGCAAAGGCTCAGATTGGTTCGGATATGATGAACTAACCCTAAATTTTTTTATTTGGCTTTTTCCTGGACTGTAGGTATGAAGAACAGACTCGATCTAAACTACGAAAAACTGTAAATCTCACCGAGCAACCTGGGAATCTGATACCACTTGATAGAGGCGAGGGGTGTCCCGATCTTTCGATGAGATGATAACTATCGATTTGGTGGAGTCGACTTTGACGATCCGACTACAAACGTGCACGACGTTGTGCCTTAGCAATCGCTAAACCAATCTCCCGAGGTTACTGACGATGCTGAAAGCACGATCAGCCTGACCACGAAGGTCTATTCCTGCACGCAATCGAAGAACAAGCAAGAATATGATAATGCAATCTGAATATTGTGAATATAGATGAAGTATTGATAAAGGTGGGGATCCGAAAGCGGTCTTGGTCTGGTCGTTGGACACAAACGAAGTACACGAAGTTGCAATGGCTAACTTTTAACTAAACAAATCCCAAGGAAAAAGCTACTAGATGGATCTACTTATATAGGAGTAAGGGGTGGCGGCCAAGGAGGTGGGAGGACGTCCCAAGGCAGCCTAAAACTAACCCTAGGTCGTACAAGGCTCATGGGCCCAAGTGGAGGTGATGCAACACCTTTGGACTTGTAGTTTGACTCGGATTCTGCTACAGTGTCAGATTGTTTCGTCGATAACTCATAGCTCCGGATGAATTTTAAGGTGAATCCAATTGGGTTGGAAAGAGCACGAAATCTACTTTCCAACAAAAAAAGAATCACCCAATTCGGAGTCCGTATGAAAAAGTTCTTGGCGTTTTGAGTCAGGTATGTCTGTGCAGTCCGAATCTGAATCCAGAACGTGAGAGACTTGGACTCTATCTTCTCTTGGCCCAAAAGTGACGTGAGAGGACTTTTTGAACAGCACCTAAACTTCTCGTTTTCCCTTATCTTCATATGTGAATTGTACAAATGTCCCATACACCTGCAATTAGACATGGCACAAAAGTTTGTGAAGTATTTTTGTCCTGGATGACACAAATAAATTATTGCATAGTTTACATTAGAAATCACCTCACAAATATACATGTATGCAATATTTTTGGTCGTATCCAAGGTATTCATGTCCTCATCAGCAGGTCACACAAGCTGAGCAAAATCAGAGGCATAATTTGTTCCATACAAAGGGAGTTGTGAAGGAACGTTCTGTTCGCGTCATCATAGATGGAGGGAGCTGCAACAACTTGGCTAGCATGGAGATGGTGGAGAAGCTATCTCTCACCACAAGACCACATCCACATCCTTACTATATCCAATGGTTCAACAACAGCGGCAAGGTTAAGGTAACACGTACTGTTCGTGTGCATTTTAGTATCTCTACATATGCTGATTATGTTGATTGTGATGTGGTACCATGCAAGCATGTTCATTATTACTTGGTAGACCATGGCAATTTGATAAAAATTCTGTACACCATGGTAGAAACAATCAGTATACTCTTGTTCATAAGGATAAACATATTACTTGGCTTCCTATGACTCCTGATTCTATTTTGAAAGATGATATTAATAGAGCTCGTAAAGCAAAACAGGAGAAAAATAAGAGTGAAAATCAGATTGTGGCAAAATAATTTGAGCAACAAATGAAGCCTAATAATAAACCATCTAGTGTTGCTTCTGAAATTAAATTGAAAAGTGCATGCTTACTTGCCACCAAATCTGATATTGATGATCTAGATTTCAGCAATTCTGTTTGCTATGCTTTTGTGTGCAAAGAGGCGTTATTTTCATTCGAGGACGTGCCTTCCTCTTTGCCTCCTGCGGTCACTAACATTTTGCAGGAGTTCGCTGACGTCTTTCCACAAGACGTGCCACCGGGATTACCACCTATTCGCGGGATTGAGCATCAGATTGACTTAATTCCCGGTGCTTCGTTGCCAAACCGTGCGCCATACCGTACCAATCCAGAGGAGACGAAGGAGATTATGCGTCAAGTACAGGAGTTGCTCGACAAAGGTTATATACGCGAATCCCTTAGTCCTTGTGCTGTTCCTATTATTCTAGTGCCGAAAAAGGATGGTACATCGCGTATGTGTGTTGATTGTAGAGGCATTAATAATATTACTATTCGTTATCGTCATCCTATTCCTAGACTAGATGATATGCTTGATGAATTGAGTGGCTCTACAATTTTCTCCAAAGTTGATTTGCGTAGTGGATACCATCAAATTCGTATGAAATTGGGGGATGAATGGAAAACAGCATTTAAAACAAAGTTTAGATTATATGAGTGGTTAGTCATGCCTTTTGGGTTAACTAATGCACCTAGTACTTTCATGAGATTAATGAACGAAGTTTTACGTGCTTTCATTGGACGATTTGTGGTAGTCTATTTTGATGATATACTGATTTATAGCAGATCTTTGGAGGAACATTTGGAACATTTACGTGCTGTTTTTATTGCTTTACATGATGCACGTTTGTTTGGTAACCTTGGGAAGTGCACCTTTTGCACCGACCGAGTATCTTTTCTTGGCTATGTTGTTACTCCACAGGGAATTGAAGTTGATAAAGCCAAGATTGAAGCTATTGAGAGTTGGCCACAGCCCAAAACGGTCACTCAAGTGAGGAGTTTTCTTGGACTCGCTGGTTTCTATAGGCGTTTTGTGAGAGATTTCAGCACCATTGCTGCACCTCTCAATGAGCTTACAAAGAAAAATGTGCCTTTTGTTTGGGGTACCTCACAGGAAGAAGCCTTCACGGTATTGAAAGATAAGTTGACACATGCTCCTTTACTCCAACTTCCTGATTTTAATAAGACTTTTGAGCTTGAATGTGATGCTAGTGGAATTGGATTAGGAGGTGTTTTATTACAAGATGGCAAACCTGTTGCATACTTTTCTGAAAAATTGAGTGGGCCTAGTCTGAACTATTCTACTTATGATAAAGAATTATATGCTCTTGTTCGGACCTTAGAAACATCGCAACATTATTTATGGCCCAAAGAATTTGTTATACATTCTGATCATGAATCTTTGAAACACATTAAAAGTCAAGCAAAACTGAACCGTAGACATGCTAAATGGGTTGAATTTATTGAGACTTTCCCTTATGTCATTAAACACAAGAAGGGTAAAGAAAATGTTATTGCTGATGCATTGTCTCGTCGTTATACTATGCTTTCACAACTTGACTTTAAAATATTTGGTTTGGAGACCATCAAAGATCAATATGTGCATGATGCTGAATTTAAAGATGTATTGCAGAATTGTAAGGAAGGGAGAACATGGAACAAGTTCGTCGTTAACGATGGATTTGTGTTTCGTGCTAACAAGCTATGCATTCCAGCTAGCTCCGTTCGTCTTTTGTTGTTGCAGGAGGCGCATGGAGGAGGATTAATGGGACGTCCTCCCACCTCCTTGGCCGCCACCCCTTACTCCTATATAAGTAGATCCATCTAGTAGCTTTTTCCTTGGGTTTTGTTTAGATTAAAAGTTCGCCATAGCTGCAACTTCGCGTACTTCGTTTGTGTTCAACAACCAGACCAAGACGTCACAGAACCCCACCTCGATCAATAAAGCTTTCATCTTATATTCGCAATATCCGGATTGCAAATCTTAGTTTCTTGCTTGTTCTTCGTTTGCTTGCAGGAGATAGACCCTCGGGGTCAGGTTGATTGTGCTCCGGCGTGGTCAATAACCTCTCGGAGTTGGTTTAGCGATTGCTAAGGCGCGACGTCCTCACACGTTCGTAGTCGGATCGTCAAAGTCTACTCCACCAAAAATGATAGATATCATCTCATCGAAAGATCGGGACACCCTCGCCTCTATCAAGAGTGCCTACATCATCTGAGTTGATCATAAGAGGTAATGACAAAGGTACAGATTTTCAACTTTCACATGAGAATGATGCATGCCTAGTTAACTTGAATACATCATGTGTTGTGTTACCTATTGATTTGAGCACACCAACTATTTTAGAGAATCGTGTTACTGTCATGAATGCGTCATGTGATCAAAGAGTTGATGTATCAACAATTTTGAGTGCACCCAATGAATTAACTGTTGATGCAAAAGAAACAATGTTTAATCCTTTTGATATGACCTCTAATCTTGGTGATGATTTTGTGTCAAAAGACTTATTGCATGTTTGCTTATTTAAGCATGTAGTAGCATGTAAATTTGATGCAAGTAAGGTTTATTCACCAATGTTGGGATGGTTTAATGATGAACATTGTCAATCCTTTGATATGAATAAGAGCTTCACTTATATGTGCAAATTGAGTTGCAATATTTTCATGTCTTCTAATACTTGTGATAATATTTTGGCTTTACATTTTATGAACTATGAAAGTTACTCATGTATACATGTGTCATATGTGCAAAAATCAAGGGAAGTAAAAATGGATGACATATACATATACAACATGTACACCTTGTCTCTTTTGTTAGCCACATTTCAGATTAAGCAACGCCGAGGACGGCTTTGTTTTCAAGAAGTGGAGGATGATGAGGACATGAATACCTTGGATACGACCAAAAATATGGCATACATGTATATTTGTGAGGTGATTTCTAATGCAAACTATGCAATAATTTATTTGTGTCATCCAGGACAAAAATACTTCACAAACTTTTGTGCCATGTCTACTTGCAGGTGTATGGGACATTTGTACAATTCACATATGAAGATAAGGGAAAACGAGAAGTTTAGGTGCTGTTCAAAAAGTCCTCTCACGTCACTTTTGGGCCAAGAGAAGATAGAGTCCAAGTCTCTCACGTTCTGGATTCAGATTCGGACTGCACAGACATACCTGACTCAAAACGCCAAGAACTTTTTCATACGGACTCCGAATTGGGTGATTCTTTTTTTGTTGGAAAGTAGATTTCGTGCTCTTTCCATCCCAATTGGATTCACCTTAAAATTCATCCGGAGCTATGAGTTATCGACGAAACAATCTGACGCTGTAGCAGAATCCGAGTCAAACTACAAGTCCAAAGGTGTTGCATCACCTCCACTTGGGCCCATGAGCCTTGTACGACCTAGGGTTAGTTTTAGGCTGCCTTGGGACGTCCTCCCACCTCCTTGGCCGCCACCCCTTACTCCTATATAAGTAGATCCATCTAGTAGCTTTTTCCTTGGGATTTGTTTAGTTAAAAGTTAGCCATTGCAACTTCGTGTACTTCGTTTGTGTCCAACGACCAGACCAAGACCGCTTTCGGATCCCCACCTTTATCAATACTTCATCTATATTCACAATATTCAGATTGCATTATCATATTCTTGCTTGTTCTTCGATTGCGTGCAGGAATAGACCTTCGTGGTCAGGCTGATCGTGCTTTCAGCATCGTCAGTAACCTCGGGAGATTGGTTTAGCGATTGCTAAGGCACAACGTCGTGCACGTTTGTAGTCGGATCGTCAAAGTCGACTCCACCAAATCGATAGTTATCATCTCATCGAAAGATCGGGACACCCCTCGCCTCTATCAAGTGGTATCAGATTCCCAGGTTGCTCGGTGAGATTTACAGTTTTTCGTAGTTTAGATCGAGTCTGTTCTTCATACCTACAGTCCAGGAAAAAGCCAAATAAAAAAATTTAGGGTTAGTTCATCATATCCGAACCAATCTGAGCCTTTGCATAATCTTTTTAGGGTTTTTGCTTTGTTGAATTTGCGGTTGCATCGTCGTGTCAAGTTGCTGGTCTTAGTGTCTAGTTCGTTTAGAGTTTCGAGTTCTGTTCACATTAGTCACGCCGCCGCTGCATCGTTATTCCTTCCGTTGTCCACCATCCCATCCATCAATTTCCACATCGTGCTACCCACTGTTCATTGTTATAATCATAGTTGAGGTCGTTCACATCTGTGCTTGATCCAATCTACATCTTATCTAGTTTGTTTTGGAAAGAGGGAGAGAGAAAAAAGAGAGAAAAAAAAGTAAAAAAAAAGTTAGAGAAAAAAAAGAGAGAAAGAAAAAGAAAAAAGTGTGAAAAAAAAGAGAGAAGAAAAAAAAACAAAATTCGGATCTATCTAGACTCAATCTCGTAGCTGAATTCGGATTGGAATCTATTTTGCGCAGTGTTCAGTAAAACAGGCATATCTTTTTCATACGAAGTCTGTTTTGGCTCCGTGAGTACTCAAATTAAAGCTAGCGACGAGCCGCATCTAAATAGTTGCGGAAGCTAGTTCAATATTTGACACCTCAAATCGGCATCTAAATAGGTCTTTTTGCCCTCCGAAGTTCGCGAACACAGCTTGTTCCAGTTTTTCAGGCCAGTTTTAAAATTTTTTGACTCCTCATATCAACTCGGAATTGAGTGATTCTTTTGCATTTGAAAGCTTGAGTCAGTGCCATTCTTGAGAAAAATTATCATAAAATTGGCACAAACTTTTATAGAGTAAAGTTGGAGAGAGAATTGTTGGTATATGCTACTTGGTAGTTGTTTCTCATCATTATCTTTACTGCCATTGTGATCTTCACTTATATCTTGCTATCCAGAGCTACTTCATATCCTTTATTGATGCTAGTTGTGCTACGCCGTGACCTCATTAGTGTTCTAGGCTCGCGTCTCTAGTCCGGTCTAGCCTAGGACCAGCACAGTACCGTCGTTGAGCGTTTATTCAACATTGCATCTCTGAATTGATTATTGCTAATCTTTTGCTACCATATATAGCCAACCCAACTCCAGATATTTCTACACCGTGTATACGTACGTTCACCTGGCAATCGCTTTACTCAATCTTCGGAGTTATTTGACACCGCTGGTTGCCCGTCACCACCTGCTGCATGGTAAGAACTTGTAAGATATTGATATTTGCTTTACTGTGAGCGCTTTACCACCACATCCTAGTAGTTCATAGGAACATTATTCTCGATTTTTTTTTTTTCTACTAATCATGGTAGGTTCCGGAGTTGTTAGTTCTTGGGCTTCATCGATCGTGGGAGATTTGCCATCACCTAAGAAAATACAACAACCGTCACAAGAGGAGCAACAACATCAGAATGCACATAATCAGGTTAATGTTTCCATGCCACCATTTACTGGTCGTTTTAGGCCTGATTTATATATTGAATGGGAGTACGAAATAAATGCTATATTTGCTTCCCATAATTTTGATGAGCGTGGAAAATTTCAAGCTGCGGTTAGTATTTTTAGTAGCTTTGCTTTAGTTTGGTGGAGTGAATATTGTCGGTTAAACCCTGATCTTATACCTACTACTTGGGATGATTTAAAACTTGTCATGAGAGATAGATTCGTTGATGTTTATTATACTCGTGGCATGATTAAAAAATTACAACATTTAAAACAAGGCACTGACACGGTAACAAAATATTATGATGATTTACAAACTACATTGTTGCACTCATTTTTAGAAGAAAGTGAAGAAGAATTTATGGATAGATTTTGGGGAGGATTAAACCATGATATTCAAGAGATACTAATTCATGAAGAGTGTTATCCTATGGACCATTTGTTTCGTCTTGCTTGCAAAGCTGAACAGGAAATAAAACGACGTGTTGCCCACAAGGAGAACAAGCGCACGGTGCACATTCCAAGTGTTGATATAGATGTTTCTTCAACTACTAGGCGTACTATGACAACCACATCCGTTGTTGCGATGACTACATCATCTCCACCATGTGACACATCACCACCGAGAGTGCCTACATCATCTGAGTTGATCATAAGAGGTAATGACAAAGGTACATATTTTCCACTTTCACATGAGAATGATACATGCCTAGTTAACTTGAATACATCATGTGTTGAGTTACCTATTGATTTGGGCACGTCACCTATTTTAGAGAATTGTGTTACTGTCATGAATGCGTCATGTGATCAAACAACTGAAATACCAACAATTTTGAGTGCACCCATTGAATTAACTGTTGATGCAAAAGAACCAATGTTTAATCATTTTGATATGACCTCTAATCTTGGTGATGATTCTGTGACCAATGACTTATTGCATGTTTGCTTATTTAAGCATGTTGTAGCATGTAAATTTGATGCAACTAAGGTTTATTCACCAATGTTAGGATGGTTTAATGATGAGCATTGTCAACCTTTTGAAATGAATAAGTGCTTCATTTATATGTGCAAACTGAGTTGCAATATTTTCATGCCTTCTACTTCTTGTGATAATATTTTGGCTTTAGATTTTATGAACTATGAAGGTTACTCATGTATACATGTGTCATATATGCAAAAACTAAGGGAAGTAAAACTGGATGACATATACATATACAACATGTACACCTTGTCTCTTTTGTTAGCCACAGTTCAGCATAAGCAACGCCGAGGACGGCTTTGTTTTCAAGAAGGGGAGGATGATGAGGACATGACTACCTTGGATACGACCAAAAATATTGCATACATGTATATTTGTGAGGTGATTTCTAATGCAAACTATGCAATAATTTATTTATGTCATCCAGGACAAAAATACTTCACAAACTTTTGTGTCATGTCTAAATGCAGGTGTATGGGACATTTGTACAATCCACATATGAAGATAAGGGGAAAAGAGATGTTTAGGTGCTGTTCAAAAAGTCCTCTCACGTCACTTTTGGCCCAAGAGAAGATAGAGTCCAAGTCTCTCACGTTCCTGATTCAGATTCGGACTGCACAGACATACCTGACTCAAAACGCCAAGAACTATTTCATATGGACTCCGAATTGGGTGATTCTTTTTTTGTTGGAAAGTAGATTTCGTGCTCTTTCCAACCCAGTTGGATTCACCTTCAAATTCGTCCGGAGCGTTGAGTTCTCGATGAAACAATCTGACGCTGCAACAGAATCCGAGTCAAACTACAAGTCCAAAGGTGTTGCATCACCTCCACTTGGGCCCATGAGCCTTGTACGACCTAGGGTTAGTTTTAGGCTGCCTTGGGACGTCCTGCCACCTCCTTGGCCACCACCCCTTGCTCCTATATAAGTAGATCCATCTAGTAGCTTTTTCCTTGGGATTTGTTTAGTTAAAAGTTAGCCATTGCAACTTCGTGTACTTCGTTTGTGTCCAACGACCAGACCAAGACCGCTTTCGGATCCCCACCTTTATCAATACTTCATCTATATTCGCAATATTCAGATTGCATTATCATATTCTTGCTTGTTCTTCGATTGCGTGCAGGAATAGACCTTCGTGGTCAGGCTGATCGTGCTTTCAGTATCGTCAGTAACCTCGGGAGATTGGTTTAGCGATTGCTAAGGCGCAACGTGATGAGGACATCAATACCATTGTTACACCCACAGCCCCTGCTTCTATACATACTGGACCAATTACTAGAGCTCGCGCACGCCAATTAAATTATCAGGTACTTTTGTTTCTTGGTAATGATTCTAAAGTTCATGAGAATATGATGCTGCCTAAATTGGATACATTTGTTTTGCTTACAAATGAAGGCCCTAGCTTGGACAAGAAAGAGGAACCTTGGAGCAAGTTCAAGCATGGAGATGATGGCATGCACAAGGGGAACAAGAACGGAGTTACAAGTGATGATTTCAGAACTTTGAAGCCACCATAATGAGTGCAGGAAGCCTTGGACGAAATATACAAGATGTCACTTCATAAATTTCGTCCAGAGGCTATTATAGGTGCTGCGTCACCTTATTATTGGGCCAGGCCCATGTAATTTCGAAATACTTGAGTATAGGCTGTTTTTAGAGTCCGTATGTGTGGGGAAACAAGAGATAGGGTTGGTTTCGGACCCCTCCTTCAAGGGCCACGAAATCCCCTCCTCTTCCTCCATATATACAGCCCTTAGGGCACCGTTTAGACTTTGGGTTTTGTTTAGATTAAAAGTTCGCCATAGCTGCAACTTCGCGTACTTCGTTTGTGTTCAACGACCAGACCAAGACGTCACAGAACCCCACCTTGATCAATAAAGCTTTCATCTTATATTCGCAATATCCAGATTGCAAATCTTAGTTTCTTGCTTGTTCTTCGTTTGATTGCAGGAGATAGACCCTCGTGGTCAGGTTGATTGTGCTCCGGCGTGGTCAATAACCTCTCGGAGTTGGTTTAGCGATTGCTAAGGCGCGACGTCCTCGCACGTTCGTAGTCGGATTGTCAAAGTCTACTCCACCAAAAACGATAGTGTGACGCCCCCGGTTCAATCGTACACTAATCATACACGCAAACGTGTACGATCAAGCCCAGGGACTCACGGGAAGATATCACAACACAACTCTAAACACAAATAAACGGAGGTCCACAATATTACAGACCAGGGATCCGAAGATCCGAATACATAAGTCAGTCATACAAATAATATCTGGGTACAGACATAGTTAGACAAGTTCTGCCTTAAGAAGGCTAGCACAAACAGCGACACTAGATCAAAAGGCGTTGGCCTCCTGCCTGGGAGCCTCCGATCCTACTCCTGGTCAGCTGGCTCGATCCAGTAGTACGTGCCCTCTAGACCCGCCTGGTAGTAGGCTCCGGTGGTGGCGTCTGGCTCCTGGACTCCATCGTCTGGTGTATCATCAAGGTGGGGTATATGGGGGAAAAAGAAAATAAAGCAACCGTGAGTACTCATCCGAAGTACTCAGCAAGCAAGGATCTATACTACATATGCAACATTATCAATGGAGAAAGGGCTGTAGATGTGGACTGGGCTGCAGAAATGCCAGAATAGAGAGAAAGGCCTAGTCCTATCGAAGACTAGCATCTTCAAACATCTTCTCAAAGCCATCATCTTGCAGCAGTAGAAGAGAGTAGAATAGCATTTTATTTAGCAAACATGTTGAAGTACAGCTCAAAGATCCTTCCTCGACTCCCAGCGAGAAAGTAATCCCGAAGCTTCAATTAAGTAACAAGTATCCAGTTTAAGTAGGTAGATCGGGATACACAAACTGAGCGTCCTTTACCGTAGGACCGGCTATCGATAGAAGATTCATCCCTGCAGGGGTGCACTACTGTTACCCAACACGCTCGATCAACTCTGGCCGGACATACTTGCTGGGTAATGCCCGTCCTCGGAAGATCAACACGAAGCAGCGCTCTACCTAGGCTCAGCAGAGAGGTCAGCACGCCGGACTAACCTATGCACCCAGGGGTCTCGGGCCATCGCCCTGGGCACCCTGCGCGTTGCGTGGCTGGCCGGGGTGCAGGCGCGACACTGAACTCGCCAGTGAAGTATCCAGCCCAATCCCGACGCTCAGCCCGCACGGTGAATCGTGACGTCTGATAAGCTTTCGGCGAAACGTACATCGCAGAGGGCCCCATAACCATTATCCCGCGTGGTGGTAGTGCGTATAGGGCACGTCGACCCACTCAGATCACACACCCAAATCCAATAGGCTCAATTAGTATCAAGCGGAGACAATCAGAGTCTCTGATGCTCCGCCACAATGTCACACTCGAGTGCCCTTCCGGCACACCCGAAATCATAGATCCCCAGCGGGTACCCACCAGGGTGGACCCGCCTGTGAAAAAGGTCAAGTAACCGTGTGGTCATAATCATCAGGGTGAACGTAAGAGGTATCACCCTCGAGGTTCACACTGAGGGGTTGCACGACAGAGTCGTATCGGACATGGAGAAGGAGGAATCACCCTCGATGACCACGACCGTACAGCTATGCTGCAGAGTATTCATCAGGAGTGCGTTACGAGGTATCACCCTCGGCACTCGATAGTTACTACGCAGAGTCGTACAACTAAAGGGGGTGTGAAGTGAGGCGTCTGTCTCTGATCGACGATCACGTTGATCGAGTCGTTGATGAACAAGCAGGGGCGACAAAGTAAGGTGGTGGGGTCACAGATGGGTCATACCAACCTATACTAAACAGTTTATCATAGGCAGGTAAGATAGCAATGAACAGGTTACAACAGCAGGCTATGCATCAGAATAGGAGCATACATTAACAGTAGCGAAATCTAATGCAAGCAGGAGAATAGAATGGGCGATATCTGGAATGCTCAAGGGGGGGGGGGCTTGCCTGGTTGCTCTGGCAAGAGAGGGAGGTCGTCAACGGGCTGCTCGTCGGTAGAGTAGTCGTAACCTGGTGCAGCGTCGTCGGTCTCGGCGTCTATCGAGAGAGAAGGAGGGGGAGAGAAACAATAAATTCACGGCAATAATGCAAACAATATGTATGACATGCCGGGGTGTTCTACTGCCTAACTAAACGATTTAGTTAATTTAGGAATTTATTTGGATTTATTTAATTAAAGTTGGGCACTATTCATTTACTGAAATCGGTCTAAAAGTTCAATGTTCTTATAGCTGCGGGCGTCTGACGGGAATACGGAGGGCGTATCCGGGCTCGTATCGTCGTTCTGAGCAAGTTTCATGTATAAAATATTTTCATCGGAGTTACGGTTTAAAAGATATGATTTTCTAAAGTTTTTATTAATTTCTGAAATTTAATTAATTATTTAATTCAACATTATCCGAAACAGTGATTGATGACGTCAGCATGACATCATGCTGACGTCAGCAGCCACCTGACAGGGTGGGTCCCACCTGTCATAGGCTGTCAGGTTAATTAGGTTTAATTAATTTAATTACTGATTAATTAACACTAATTAGTTAATTAGATTAACCTAATCAGGATTAATTAACTAATTAATTAACTAATTAATTATTTTATTTATTTTTATTTTTATTTTCTTAAAATCGTTTTTAGGGGGGTGGGCCCCAGTTGTCAGCGGCACAGGGGGTTCGGGCCCCACTGGGCAGTGGCCCAGGGGGGGTTCACAGGCGTGCGGGCGCGGCGCAGGCGCAGCCCGAGCGGGCGCGTCCAGGGTGCGCCCGGGCGCTGGCCACGGGCGCCGGCGAGGCGCGGCCGGACGGGTCGGTGGTGAGCTCGGGGCCACGGCGAGCGACGCGGGCGAGGTGTGGGGGCGCGCGCGCGCGCGGGTGGCCGCGGCGAGCGGAGGCAGAGGCGAGAGGTCGAGCGGCAGCGGCGGCTGGAGTGGGCGCGAGCGGGGCGCGCGCAGCGCGGTCGGGCGCGAGCCGGGGCGCGGCGACGCGTGAGCATGCGCGCAGCGCGGTGAGCGGCGGCACGGGGGCGCGGTGCGCGCGGCGAGGTGCGGGAGCAGAGAGGGGGGGAAGAGGCCCGAGGCCTCACCGTGCTCGTAGGGACGGGGCAGCGGGAGGTCGGGGTGGTCGACGGGGACGACGGCGACGGGGAGGCAGGCCGGCGGGGAGGCGCAGGCTCCGGGCGGCGGCGAGGTCGTCGCGGGCGACGGGATCGGGGATTTGCCCCGATCCGGATCCAGTCGAGGGAGGGGGCGACCGAGCGCCAGGCGGCTGGTCGGGGAAGAGGAGAGGACGGGGCGACGTCGGTGTGGCGGCGGCGTCGGCGCTAGCCGACCGGCGCGGGAGCGGGGCGGCGTCGGCGAGAGGCGTCGGCGACGGGGCCGTTCCCGCGATCCCGATCCCGATCTGGATCGGGAGGTGGGGGCTGACGAGGGGGAGGCGGCGACGGGGCGGCGTCGGCGACGGCGTAGGCGACGGGGCGGACGGGATCGGGAGATCCCGATCCAGACGAGGGGGGGGGAGGAGAGGAGCGAGGGGAATGGGGGTGGGTGACGCTAGGGTTCGGGCGTCCCTGGGGGTATAGGCTAGGGGGCGCGGGTGGGCCGGCCGGCTGGGCTTCGGCCCAGTTGGGCCGGAGGGGGGGGGTCCTTCTTCTTCTTTTCTGTTTCATTTTTCTTTTATCTTTTTCTTTATTCTCCTTTCGCAGTTTAGTAAATAGTCAGGCCTCAAAATGGTTTTTGCAAAACATGAGACCTAGTTCATAAATACTAGTGCATTATTCCCTAACACCTAAAACTAGTTTGGACAAAACATAATTCCATATTTATTTCAGATTTAATAAATGGTTATTAAATATTATCTTTATCCACTGTTTGAGGTTGTTCGAGTCACTTATCCAATTCCAATGATGTTGGTTTCAATTTTAGAATAGCCTCTGGAATATTTGCTATATATCTAACATTTTAGCTCCTATATTGGACAACTTTCATATTCCACTTTCATTTAAATTTTGAATTTGACTTAGGAGTTGAAATGCAATGTGATGCTAATGATGATTATGCACTGTTGATCATGCTAACATGTCATTATCAAAAGTGATTACTGTTGCTAATCATCGGGGGTGTTACACCCACACTTCTTAATCGAGCAAGTTCAGGAATTAAACAGAGCTAGCTGACCTACACATTACTCTAACAAATTAAAGACCGACGCTCTTAATTAAACAAAACAAAGAGTATGACTACGGCTGGTGCTCGTCGATCTCCGCCGCCTCCTCCATGTCCAGCTCGCACCCGACGGTCTCCTAAGGAAGGGACTCAATGGCATCCGTCGCACCATACTCGGCAAGCATCTCGCCATCCGCGTCCGCCATCTCTTTGGAAAAGGTAGCCACGAGCTGGGCGTGGGTGGCCGCGATCTGGACTTGGACGGGCTCCATCGTGGCAAGGTATGCGGCGGAGGAACGGACGGCTGCTCGAACGCTCTCGGTGATTGCCAACTCTTCGGCCGTGGGTTGTCAACCGTTGTAGGAGAAGCTTCGTTCGATTTGTGCGGTTACCGCCATGAGCTGGGCGTGGGCGGCCTCGACATGGTCGTGGGCGGCCTCCAACAGGGCTAAGGCCACCGCTGTGAAACAGACAGCTGTTGTGCCGCTCTCGCCAGTTGCTATCCCCGAGGCAGATGTTGCTGCCGCCACATGAGAAGCAACAGCGGCCGTTTGGGCTACCTTGGCCGCCCGGTCGCTGATTGTGGCCGCGCTCATGCACCTTGTTAGCACGCGCATGGCGGCTGCGGCCGCGCTCTCTCCGGAGTGGGCCGCCGAAGTTGCCCTCACGACGCGGGTCCACGTCCCCATCTTTCACCGGCGACGATTGAACAGTGCAATGATATTTGGGGAGCGAGCTAGTGTGCTTGACACGCCGGCTGTGGACTGTAGCCGACACACCTTCTCGCGTAAGCCATAGGCGTACTATACACTGACGGTGCTCCAAGATATTTTGTACTACATCTCACACGGTTGGTGATAATAAACTATGTGGGATCTACTTGATTTTTCATCTTGATTTGAATTACATAATGGGGTCACAGCGGAAATGGAAGGTGTTTGAATTGCTAGAACTTTTATCTGCAGTAAACATGCAACTATATGTGTGTCATAAAAAAATTGGAATTATTCAGGGTTCGTTTGGACATTTTATACATTAAATTGGTTTTCTAGCCATTTCAGGTGCACAATGTAAAATTAATCTACATGCACATGCTCCGGTGCACCAACATGGGTTGTAAAATCATATATGTGTCCATCGGTTTATGCTTATGTCCCATGCAAGAAATGGGGATGAATTTCGAACACCACGACACCGTAGCTCTCTGGCAAACGTTGAACTTGCTTTTGTAATTCTAGTAAATCCAAAACCTGTCTGAAATTCATGAACCTTGGCATGCTATGATGGAATGGCATCAACATGCTGGGGTAAAAAATATTGTCCCATTTGGGGCAGGTTATGGTATAAGCTTCTCACAAACCAGAGCTTCTCACAAGAAGCCTCATGGTTCTGTTAGGGAAACGTGTCACCTTTGTGGACAAAATGATATTCGTTGCCTCTTCTTCCTTTCAATTTTTTTCCTGGTGTCAACATAGAACAACAGGAGTGTCGTGTTAAATTTTGGATTTTTTCGGGGATCGTTTGGACATTTTTATACGTTAACTGAGTTTTCTAGGCATTTATGTGCATAATTCAAAATTGAACTACATGCACATGCTCCAGTCCATAAAAACAGGTTGGAAATTCAAATGTTTGTCCTTAGTTGCAAGCTTAGGTCACATGCAAGAAATGAGAATGAATGTCAAACACCATGACACTGTCGCTCGGCCGCTAACATTGAGATACATGGTTTTAAAATTCTAGTAAATCGAAAACTCGTCTGAAATTCATGAAACTTGACATGATATCATGGAACAGCATCGACATGCCGTGGTAAAAATATTGTCCCATTTGGGGCAGGTTTGGGTATAAGCTTCTCGCAAACCAGAGCTTCTCTCACAACAAGCCTGATGGTTTCGGTAGGGAACGTTCCACCTTGGGGGACGAAACGATATCTGTTGCCTCTTCTTACTTTCAAAATTTTTCTCGTGTCAACATAGAACAACATGAGTGTTGTGTTAATTTTTGGGATTTTTTGGGGTTCACTTGGACATTTTTATACAATAACTGAGTTTTCTATGCATTCATGTGCATAATTCAAATTTGAACTACATGCACATGCTCCAGTGCATATAAATGGGTTCAAAATTGGAATGTGTGTCCTTGCTTACATGCTTAAGTCCCATGCAAGAAATGAGAATGAATGTCAAACACCTTGCACCGTCGCTCGGCCGCTAACATTGAGATACATGGTTTTTAAATTCTAGTAAATCAAAAAACACGTCTGAAATTTATGAAACTTGACATGCTAGCATGGAACGGCATCAACATGCAGTGGTAAAAATATTGTCCCATTTGGGGCAGGTTGGGGTATATAAGCTTCTCACAAACCAGAGCTTCTCATAATAAGCCTCATGGTTACGGTAGGGAACGTTTCACCTTTCTGAACGAAACGATATCCGTTGCCTCTTCTTGATTTCAATTTTTTTTCTAGTGTCAACATAGAAGAACATGAGTGTTGTGTTAATTTTAGGAATTTTTCGAGGTTCGTTTGGACATTTTTAGACATTAACTGAGTTTTCTATGCATTTATGTGCATATTTAAAATTTGAACTACAGGCACATGCTCCAGTGCATGTAAATTGTTTGAAAAATCAAATATGTGTCCTTGGCTGCATGCTTAGGTCCCATGCAAGAAATGGGAATGAATGTGAAACACCTTGCCACCGTCGCTCGGCCGCAAACATTGAGATACATGGTTTTTAAATTCTAGTAAATCCAAAACTCGTTTGAAGTTCATGAAACTTGACATGCTATCATGGAGCAGCATCAACATGTTGTGGTAAAAAAATTGTCCCATTTGGGGCAGGTTTGGGTATAAGGTTCTCGCAAATCAGAGCTTCTCACAACAAGCCTAATGGTTTCGGGAGGGAACGTGCCACCCTTGGGGACGAAATGATATCCGTTGCCTCTTCTTGCTTTCAAAATTTTTCTAGTGTCAACATAGAACGATAGGAGTGTTGTGTCAATTTTTGGGATTTTTCGGGGTTCGCTTGGACATTTTTATACATTAACTGGGTTTTCTAGGCATTTTATGTGCATAATTCAAATTTGAACTACATGCACATGCTCCAGTGCAGTAAAATGGGTTGACATATGACATGTGTGTCCTTGGGTGCATGCTTAGGTCCCATGCAAGAAATGGGAATGAATTTCAAACACCAAGGCACTGTTGATTGTCGGCAAAACATTGAGATACTTGGTTTTTAAATTCTAGTAAATCCAAAACTCGTCTGAAATTCATGAAACTTGGCATGCTATCATGGAATGGCACCCGACATGCTGTGGTATTTTTCGTGTCCATTTTGAGAGAAGGCGCACTCGAATAACAGCCAACAAAGGCATTTTGAAAAAATAGCTGCCACTTTAATATCTCAAACGTTTGTATAATTCAAATCGTGTGCGTTCTGTTAACCATTCACGTGACGCCACGTGTCTTGGTTTTAATGGCTATAGGAGGTGCCGTGCAGACAGCTGCTTGACTGAACGGGAGGCGTGCGAGCACAGTTTGGTGCGCAGGCTGACCGAGAGGCATGCAAGCTGTCCTCCAATGCGCAGGCTCACCGGGAAGCATGCAAGTTGTACGCTGCGCAGGCTCACCGGGAAGCGATCCCTTTAACTTCCATGGCCGCCCGCCTTGCTCGCATCCTCTCCATTAATGGCGCCCGAGCCGCTGTTTAATACGGGCGGCCTTACTGTTTGCCTCCCATTCCCCTCCCTCCCGCAGACCTCCACCAACGCCATGGCGCAGAAGGATCATCTGCCACTAGTCTTCAAGTTTGGTGAAGTCGACTCCGAGCCGAAGGAGATAGAAAATAAGGAGGAATGGGGCCTCATGGACATGGCCCTGAACGAGCTGGCCGCGGCGGTTGCTGCCCCCGCTCCCATCCCAGCTCCCATCCCCGCGCCCGCGCCAGCGACCATCCCCGTAGCATTGACGGGCTGGTCGCCGAGCACTATCGCAGAGCTAGAAGCCGCAGGCATCAGCGAGGTCTCCGCGGACCTGCACGAGCTCGTGTACATGCCAGTGCCAGTGCCCGTGCGCGTGCCCCTCCACCCACCACGGCGCCGGTCCCCGTGCGTTTGGCTGTATCCGCTGCGCATGTGCCCGTGCGTGCGCCCCCCTCAGTGGCATGGGACACCGCCGTCGACCGCTACCTCTCAGCGCTGCTAGTTGCCGTCCTCCCGCGCCCCGCCCGTCGATCGCGCGATGGCATGATGTTTGATTTCCAAGTGAAGAACATTCTATGCTGCCTTGAACACTTCAACAATGATGCCCCGGAGGACTACAACGACAACGACGGCGCGGCACGCCGCCTCCGCCGCCGCCAGAAATAGTTTTTTTGGGGGTTTAATATTGTATCTCGATAATATGAATATAAATTCGCAGTGTGACTGTCGTAGTATTCTCACGTCAGTCGCCAGGGGGGATCGCGAGATGACAGATGCCACGGGGTAGCTTGAGGTGAGGGCAAGACTGCAGTGGAATATCCGGGGACGGCTATGCGAATGGCACGCGGTGGTTTACCCAGGTTCGGGGCTCTCCGGAGAGATAATACCCCTACTCCTGCATGTCTGTATATATCTGGCAGTACAGAGTTGCTCCTGGAGCTGTATTTGGATGAATGCTATATGCTACTAGCTTCATGTATGTGTGTGGCGTGAGTGGCCTTGGTGCCTTGTGGCCGAATGGCTTGCGGCGTGGGTGGCTTGGCCCTTTTATAGTGTGAGGTAGCTTGGGAGCTAGGCATGGTGGGTGGTGGCCCACCCACCAACTACACTATTAGAGATGTCATGTGAGGTGACGCGCGATGTAGGCTATAGTGCGCCACTATTGCTCAACAGTGCTAGGTACAGCCGTCTCGTCCGTGTCGCGTCAGATGTGATGTCGCGGTTGACTTCGGCCAGGCGGCTGGCTGGGGCACCTGGCCGCTGGCGCAGGTGGAGCAGTCGGCCGGGGGAGCAGTCGGCCCGGTCGGACGGGCACCGCATCCGACTGCCGTCTTTGGGGTACCCGGGGGTCATCCCCCCGATAGTAGCCTCAGAGCCTCCGGGCAACTTGGAAAAGTTGAGCGGAGGTTTTTTAGCAGGCGTTGATGTAGAAGATGTCGATGACGGCCGGCTGCGGACCGCAACCGGCGCGGCTTGCTTCCGGCGGGGGCGCGCGAGCGCACCCGCTGGGTGTAGCCTCCGGGCAACTTTGGAAAAGTTGGGCAGAGGGTTTTCGCAGTTGTTGGTGTAGACAACGGCGTCGAGGGGCTCATTGCAGCCGGCGGCGGGCGTGCAACAGGCGCGACATGTTCCGAGTGGGGGCGCGCAAGCGCACCTGCTGGGTGTAGCCTTTGAGCCTCCGGGCAACTTGGAAAAGTTGGGCGGAGGGTCTTGTTGTTGGTGATGAAGCTGACGGCAATGTCGAGGGTCCCGGGTGCGGACACGGAGTCCGCCGACTGATGGGCGCGGGCCCTGCCGGGCGCGGACACGGAGTCCGTCGGCTGATGCTATCAGGTGAAGATGCGGGGTCCGCCGACTGAAGCTGTCGGGCGCGGACGCGGGGTCCACCGACTAAAGCTGTCGAGCGCGGACGCTGGGTCCGCCGACTGATGCCGTCGGGCGCGGACGTGGAGTCCGCCGACTGATGTTGTCGATGACAGCCGGCTGCGGGTTGCAGTCGGCTGCGGGTTGCAGCCGGTGCGACTTGCTTCCAGTGGGGGCGCGCCAATGCACCCACTGGGTGTAGCCTCCGAGCGTCCGGGCGAGGAAGGGGGGTTCCCCACGGAAATGATTATGCAAAAGATAGAGTTAGCCAGTGCAGATATATCAAATGCTTTGTTTTAGCAGTGCAATTTTTATGCGGAGGGTGCCGACTCGTTTCGTCCGAGCCCCCTTCAATCTTTTTCATGTTCCCTCCGCTCTTTGGCTTGTGCTGTCGCTAGCCAGACATCCGCGTGATGGTCTGTGGCTGAGAGTGGGCCACGGAGTGAAGCGCACAGTACTTAGACTCTGGGAGCAAATTCGACCGAGCAGATAGTCATAAAGCAAATGGCCGGGTTGCCCGAACCGTTTTCTCCCCGGACGTTTTTTCGCGTTGGTGGCCTCCAGCGTTTGCTCTTGCTAGCTGGACAGCCGCGCTGCGGTCTATAGCTGAGACGAAGAGTGAGCCTTCGGTACCGTGCATGCTACTAAGCCGTTTGTGGGAACGAACATCTCAGGCCAAGCGGCCAGCCTCTGGGCCAACGCTGGCTGGCGCCGGGGCGAACAGTAATGCAACTGTAATAAAGGCGGAGGTGGTCCTTGAGTGCTACTCGGGGTTATCTGGGTTTGCACGTGGTGCAGAAAGTACGCGGGTGAGGAGCTCACATTGCTTTGGTGTAGACGAGATGAAGGTTGTTGAAGGCGCCCGGCTGCCGGCTTGCAGCTGGCGCGGTTGGCGCTGGCGGAGCGCGCCGGCGCACCCGCTGGGGGTAGCCTTCGAGCCTCCGGGTGCTCGAAGGGTGTCCAGCGGGACGAACCCGACCAACCAGGCATCGAGGCGGACGGGCAGTTGGGCGGGCTCTCCAGCCGGCCCGGTGTTGAAGCGGGCAGGCATGCCGAGTCGCGTCTGGCTGTCCGAGTGGCGAAGCAGGCGGACGGGCAGGCGGACGTCTTTTCCTTTTCTTCTTTTCGGCCGGCTGTGGGCAGTCGAACGCAGCTGTTTTTTTTTACCGGCTGGGTAGCCGGACTCTTTTCTTCTACCCAGCTCTTCTCTTTTCTCTTCACAGCCAGCAGCAACTTTGCCCCACGGGCAGCCGGCACAGCCAAGGCCGGCGGCGGGAAGGCGGCAGCCGGTAGTAGGGGAGGCCGGCTGCGGGAGGGGGGGTAGCCGGCAGCAAGGCAAGCCGGCTGTGGGTCGGCAGCCGGCGATGGGGCACGCACGGGCGCTGGGAGCCGGCGCAACTGGGCGGGCGTGCGGAGGCGCGGGTGCGGAGGAGGCATAGGCACGGGGGAGGAGGCGGAGCCTGACCGGGCCGGCCGGGTGGCGGGCGAAGCCGGCAGACGGCCGGGTGCGGGCCGCAGCTGGGTGGCGGAGGAGGGCGGCCGGCCGGCCAGGCCACGCGGGAGCCGGCCCGGGCGCTCGGAACCCGGCAGCGGCTAGCTGCAGCGAGAACCGGGCACGACGGACGGGCACGCGGACGCGCAGGGGGTCGGAGCGACACGGCGCCGCAGGGGCGGAGGCGTGGAGCAGTGCACGGCTGTGGATGCACGGAGGCGCGACGAGGATGCGGACGGAGCCGCTGGTCGGAGCGGGACGGCCAGCTACGGGCGCGCGAGAGCCGCGGGCGCCGGGCGCCGCGCACCGGGCACGGCCGCAATGGGGCTGGGCGGTGGTGGAGGCGCGCGGGGCGGAGGAGGCCCAGGCGCGTGTGGAGCCGCGGCGCGAAGGCGCGGGCGGAGGCCGAGCGACGGCGGCCCGGAACGGGGACGACCATTGGCCGCAGGAGCTAGGGCGGCGTAATGCGGGAGAGCCAAGGCCGAAGCGCGTGATGGTGCGTGCATGGGGACTGCCGGACGAACCAGATGTGCCGGGGAGGGTGGAGCAGCGCGGCTGGTGTGCACGGGAACCAGGCGCGACGCACGCGTAAGGTGCGCAGGAGGCCGAAGCGGCGGCTCAGCGGCGCTCGGGTGGAGGGGAAGTAGGTAACAGCGGGAGCAGAGGAGCTCGCTGCGGGTGGGGTTGGAGCAGGACGAAGGGAGCCGAGGGCGGCCGTCGTGGCGCCGGCGACTGCGCGTTCCCGTGGCTAGAGGTGGAGCAGAGACGAGGTGGAGCGGCGTGGCCAGACGGAGTCGCCGGCCGGAGCGACGGCGAAGCTCGCACGGCCGGCCGGCCTCATGTGCGCGTACGAGCCAAGCTAGCTTAGCTAAGCCAGCTCGCAAGCAGCTGAATCCATTGGCCCTGCTAGCTAGGTAGCTGGGAACGGGTGCGTGCGCACACAGGGACGGAGGTAGTCAGCGAATCCGCGCGTGGAGGCGTGGCCGAGGCGACGGCCGTGCCGAGGACCCGGGAGGCGGCCGAGGGCGGAGCAGTGCGCGAGGACGATGAGGTCATGCCTGGGCAGAGCAAGGCAGGAGCCGCGACGGACGGCCGGCGTCGCAACGGTGGTGGTGAAGAGGGCGAGGCTGACGACGAGACCGCCACCCAGTGTGGTCGCCCCGAGGGCGTGTCGTTGTTGGGCCCCGGAGCGCTTACGGAGAGACGGCGGCGACACCGCAGTGATGATGATGAAAAGGGTCCCACCCATGGTATTCTCACGTCAGATGCCAGGGGGTGGCTTATCATGGGTGGAGCCAAGAGGACGTCGTCGGGCCCTGGAAGCGGGAGTGAGCATGAGCCCGATCGCTCACGAGACATACCCAGGTTCGGGGCTCTCCGGAGAGATAACACCCCTAGTCCTGCTCTGCGGGGTCTCCGCATGATGACTATGATCAAGAGTGTACAAGGTTGCTCCTTGAGCTGTGTTGCTAGATGAGGAAGATGGGTAGAGCTACCTCTCTTCTCCTAGCTATGGTGGTGTATGGGAATGAAGGCTGAACCCTTTGCATGGGTGAACCCTGGGGGGTTTTATAGGCCAACCCCCCAGGGGTACAATGGTAATACGGCCGGGTGTAGGACCCAGACGTCAGTGTCTAAGGTCGCCGGGTTCTCCATCGGCTGCTGGGGCCCGCCTCTGGAGGGCCCCGCTGGCCGCCGAGAATCCGGCCGACAGGTAAGGCCCGCCGCCTGCGGGCCACGCTGATTGCCTTTTGTTGTAGCTTTGTACTTGATGACGGAGGCTTGGTCACGAGTCGTATGGCTACAGTCCCGCGTCAGGGGGGGTTGGTGGCCGCTTGGTCAACGCACACTGTAGCCGCGCTTCGTCTTGTCGTAGTGGGTGAGTGCGGACTCCGAGGGGAGGGAAGGGTCAGTCTGCCGGTAGCCGGCCTGCCCCTCAACGCCGCCTACTAGGGGTGCGCCGCCTTCTGGTAGCTCGCGGACAGGTAGGGCCCGCCACCTTCGGGCCGTACTGATCGCCTTTTGCTGTAGCATGACCCTTGCTGACGAGGGACATGTCATGAGTCGCATGGCTACAGTCCTGCGCCAGGCGGGTAGGTGGCCGCTCGGTCAGCCTACACTATAGCCACGCTCCTCTGGGATTCGGGGGAGTAGTTGGCTCTGCAGCCACGCCCCGTCTCGTCGAAGTAGGTGAGTGCGGACTCCGAAGGGAGGAGGGGCCGTCTGCTAGGAGCCGGCCTCCCCCAAGAGCCGCCTTCTATGAGTGCGCCGTCTTCTGGAAGCCGGCCACTTGGTCCTAGCGGGACCAAGGAACCGGCTGCATGCCCGGAAGGCATGAGGGGCTTTGCTAGCCCCGATGTCTTGAAATGTTATTAGGTCCGGATGAGGCTACCCGTGGTCTATCCTCCCGACAGTAGTCCCCGAAGCTGGTGATGTGCCACGGCTCAAAGCCGGAGTGCATCAGCAATTTCCTCCTCTGAGAGATCTTGCGTCTTTGCTTCGTCCAGCTCGAAGAAGCCGCCTGCCAGGAGCCGGCCAAGGCAAAGCCGGCCGCTTGGTGGATTTGAATCGTCGCGGCGGGCGCCGGGTGGCACGCCTCCGGGTGGCGCGCTTGCCGCCCATTGTACGCTTGCCACGCGTCGCCAGCAGGCCAGGCCAGCCTGCCAGCCCACGCGCGTGACGGGACACCGCCGCAGTCCCGGGCCCGCCACTACACAGCCTCGGCGCGCGCGCGGATCCGCTGCCGGCGAGGCAGACGGTTGCCCTTCCGGGGCGGAGTGATTGCGCGCCATTAAGGCGCGGGATATGCGGGGGCGTGCGGGACGTGGGCGCAGTTAATCCCCATGCCCCCCGCGAAGCGTCGTGTTCGGCCCCGCCACCGCTGCCGTATAAATAGGAGGGAGGGGGTGGCCAAACGCACGCGCGCCCCCTCCGCTCTTTTCTTCCTCGCTGCTCTGCACTCTTGCTGCTGCTGCCGCACCGCCCGCCGCTGAAGTGCCGCTGCGGCCTCGACGCTGTCCAGCCTCGCCACGCCACCGCAGACTCGTCACCGTCCAACGTCGTTGCGTCGCCGCCAGGCCACCGCGAGCCATGGCGTGAGGCGAGTGGGACGGCTCCAACGTCCATGACGGGCACCTTGAGTTCCTCAGCACGACGCGTAGGATTCCCGTCGAGGGGGTCGTGGGGACGCGCCTTCCCGACGCGGGGGAGATCTCGCCGGCGCCGAGGGCCGGCGAGTTCGTCGTCTTCTGGAGCCACTTCCTCGTCGGATTCGGCTTGCCGGCGAGCGGCTTCCTCCGCTCCTTCCTCGACTTTTACCATCTTCAGCCTCACAATCTCACCGCCAACACGGTGGTGCTCCTTTCCGCCTTCGTGACCTTCTATGAAGGCTACCTTGGCGTCTTACCCACGCTCGAGCTGTGGGGCAGATTCTTCTACCTGAAGCTAGGCACCCAGACCAAGGGTGAGCTAGCCCAGTGCGGCTCCTGCGTCGCCGTGTTGTGCACCGGCTCCGAGACCCACTTTCCTCCCATCGCTCTGCTGGAGTCGGCGAAGCTGTGGCAGAAGTCATACTTCTACGTCCGCAATCTCCACCTGACTCGAGATTACATCAACTTGCCGGCTTTCGTAATCAGCCCGCCTGGCGAGCCTCGGAACAACTGGGGGCAGCAACACTCCAAGCCGTTGCCGGCTGCCATCACCAACGTCCTTGTCCGGCTGCAAGAGATGACGAACTCGGAGGGCCTCAAGGCGGCGGACTTGCTGGCCGCCTTCGTCCATCGCCGGGTTTCACCCCTCCAATTCCGGCCACACCTGATCTGCGACATGGGCGGCCGCCGGGACCCATGCCGGATGTCGACCAAGGAGCTGCCGACTGTGGAAGTAGTCCGCCATGTCAACTACTTCTCCGATAGCAAGCTCAGCGAGACTGAGTGGAGATTCGGCAAGGAGCCGTACAGCCGCACCAACCCGTCGACTGCGTTTAGTATCTGGTCCCCGTTTTTTGCTTATGCAGTACTCTTCATCCGACCTGACAACCAGGACGCGGGGCAGTGCTTCCCTGGTCAGACAGCAGCCAGGTGTGCCGGCTCCGGGCCACCAGTGGATGCCGGACCGCGAGGAGAGCGACGTGGGTGACCCCGAGCTGGGGGCTACCGCGTTGGAAGAAGAGGACGCCACCGGGGAAGGCGGGACTGGAGCAGGCAGAGCCGCGGGAGGCGGCGATGTCCGGGATTGGCCGGATGATGGTGAAGACGGTGACGAACAACACCGCCCCGAAGGTGCCGACAGGGCAGGCGCCGGCCCCTGAACGCACATGGAGAGCTGGCGAGGCTTGGGAGGCCGCTTGTAGGTGCTGGTGAAGTTGCGGATGAAGACGTCGCTGAAGTCCAACCAGCTGTTGATGCTGTTGGGTTTGAGGCTGTTCAACCATGTCCGGGCCGTGCCCTGGAGCATGAGCGGAACATACTTCACGGCAACGCGCTTGTTGTCGTTTGCTATGCTGACTGCTGTGGCGTAGTCGGTCAGCCAATCTTCCGGCTTCACGGCGCCGTTGTACTTGGGAGTGTCGCGAGGAAGCGAGAACCCTTTGGGAAAGGGCTCGTCGCGGATGCGGGGGCCGAAGCTGGCCGGGCCGACTGTATCCTCGTCCTCCATTGCTAGGGACCGAGCTAGCTGCTCGATCCGGCAGGGGCCTAGCTGGCCCCCCAAAGTCGGGTGCTCAACCGGCGCCGGAGAAGCCACCCTCTCCCTGCGGGGGGGGGGGGGGGGGTGGGGAGGCAGTCGTTCGTCCTGCTGGCGCCGGCCCTCCGGGTTCGGAGGAACTTCCCGGCTGCCCACAACCATCTGGTGAGAGCGCCGGCTGCGGCTAGCTGCTGGCTTCAGGTTCCGCTGGCTGCGGCCGCCGCCACTAGGGGACCGGGAGGTCGCTCCATTCTCGCGGCTAGGTGGAGGGTTCCGTTCCGGGAGCTCGGCATGCCGGCCGGCTCCCACCACGCGGTTGCACGTGTCTTGCTACGTGTTCGCAGCATCGAGGAGTTCCTGGAGGCAGTCTAGCTAACTGCGCCATTCATCGCCCTCCAGGTTCTCGAGTTCTGCCGCCGCCGCCTGCGCGGCGCGCAGGTTCTGCACGGGGGTGTCGTAGATCGGACGTCCGAACCCCAGCATGCTGGCGATGGCCGTGCCGCGTTGCCGGATGGCGCCGGCTCGGCTAGGCTCGGCCGCAGGGAGCGTGCCGCCAGCTATGCGGTCGATCTCCCGCTGGTTGGCCTCAGCGTGGCGCTTCATGGCCGCCATCTTGGTGGCGCTGTCGAGGAGCTTGACACGGATTTCTTCTAGTGCCGCCGTGTCGGCGTTGGCTCTGACAGGAGCTGCCAGGTCCTGCATTGCTGCTCGCAATGGGTCCTGGACGGCCCCGCCAAGAGGCGCTGGGGCCTTGAATCAACTCCACAGAAGAGGGGCGTGGAGCGCAGTAGAGGCGATGCTAGAGACGGAGGGAGTGGGTCGATCACCACACACGCCGCCGAGGAAACCGTCGATGGCGTCTGGTCGGAGGGGTGAGCTTCCGAAGAGGCGATGAGGCAGCCCGCGGGGCAAATAGCCCCCTCGTCGGGCGATGCACTGGTGCAAGCACAAGCAAACGTATCGGGCTGGCTGATCAGGCCGGCCGCGACGTGCTCGCCTGAGAGGAAGGCGGTTCCCGTCCAGAACGTGTCTCCGGTCGATGCTGCAAATGGCCCCACGGTGGGCGCCAACTGTCATGGTATTCTCACGTCAGATGCCAGGGGGTGGCTTATCATGGGTGGAGCCAAGAGGACGTCGTCGGGCCCTGGAAGCGGGAGTCAGCACGAGCTTGATCGCTCATGAGACGTACCCAGGTTCGGGGCTCTCCGGAGAGATAACACCCCTAGTCCTGCTCTGCGGGGTCTCCGCATGATGACTATGATCAAGAGTGTACAAGGTTGCTCCTTGAGCTGTGTTGCTAGAGGAGGAAGATGGATAGAGCTACCTCTCTTCTCCTAGCTATGGTGGTGTATGGGAATGAAGGCTGAACCCTTTGCATGGGTGAACCCTGGGGGGTTTTATAGGCCAACCCCCCAGGGGTACAATGGTAATACGGCCAGGTGTAGGACCCGGACGTCAGTGTCTAAGGTCGTCGGGTTCTCCGCCGGCTGCTGGGGCCCGCCTCTGGAGGGCCCCGCTGGCCGCCGAGAATCCGGCCGACAGGTAGGGCCCACCGCCTGTGGGCCACGCTGATTGCCTTTTGCTGTAGCTTTGTACTTGATGACGGAGGCTTCGTCAGGAGTCGTATGGCTACAGTCCCGTGTCAGGGGGGTTGGTGGCCGCTTGGTCAGCGCACATTGTAGCCGCGCTCTGTCTTGTCGTAGTGGGTGAGTGCGGACTCTGAGTGGACGGAAGAGTCCATTTGCCGGGAGCCGGCCCGCCCCTCAACGCCGCCTTCTAGGGGTGCGCCGCCTTCTGGTAGCTCGCGGAGAGGTAGGGCCTGCCACCTGCGGGCCGTACTGATCGCCTTTTGCTGTAGCATGGCCCTTGCTGACGAGGGCCATGTCCTGAGTCGCATGGCTACAGTCCTGTGCCAGGCGGGTAGGTGGCCGCTCGGTCAGCCTACACTGTAGCCACGCTCCTCCGGGATTCGGGGGAGTAGTTGGCTCTACAGCCATGCCCCGTCTTGTCGAATTAGGTGAGTGCAGACTCCGAGGGGAGGAGGGGCCGTCTGCTAGGAACCGACCTCCCCCAAGAGCTGCCTTCTATGAGTGCCCCGTCTTCTGGAAGCCGGCCACCAAGGAACCGGCCGCATGCCCGGAAGGCATGAGGTGCTTTGCTAGCCCCGATGTCTTGAAACGTTATTAGGTCCGGATGAGGCTACCCGGGGTCTATCCCCCCGACAGTGACTGAATGAAAGATATGGTTTGAACGAACTTGCGTTTTTCTCTCTTAATGTACGAACTTATCAAATGATTTTCTTTTGAAAAAAACGTCAATGGTTTTTAAATATAAAATACTCATCGCAAATGTTTTAGTTAGAACACCCGTATGCAAACCGACAGCTTCCCCAGGAAGCCAAGGGAAAATGTGCCGAGCAGGATTTGTGTAGCTCTTGATCGCAAACGTTTTAGATAGAACACTCGTATGCAAAGTGAGAGCTATGGTCTTCCCCCTTAAGTCAAGGGAAAATTCACAGCGCAGGATTTGTGCATCTCTTCAACGCAAATGGTTCAGATTGAATATGGTATGCAAAGCCAGACTTCGGCCCTAAGCCAAGAGAAAGTGTGCCGAGCAGGATTTGTACATCCCTTCAACGCAAACGGTTGTTTTGGATGACCCGTGTGCAACCACGTACAGACAATTTGGTAAGATTTGCATCTGTCATATTGGGTATATTGCCATTTGTCAAACTGGAAAGATTGACATTTGTTGATCTAGTAACATTGCCATTTGTCAACCATGTAACACTGCGATTTGTCAAAATATGCAGCTAAAAATCACTAGCACTATCTAATTTTCGCAACTAAAATTCAGTAATTAAGCATAGATTTCATTCATAGATTAAGCAATCGTTCTTTATACAAACAGTTCAACTCGACAGCTGAACCGACCAAACTTTTCCCCAATTGTTGCCAACCACGTACTGAAATAGCTAGTTCAACTATATATACTAGCTAATTTTAAGTACGTTGTACAGTTCCACCACATCTATAGTCAGATGAACTGAACAAAATAGCCCCTAAATACTACTACTACGGAGGGGCTTTGTACTACTTCCGGCAGTGTCTCCTCTACCGAGCGAGCTCAGTAAGAGGCAGAGGAGGAGGAGCCTACCGACGAGCTGGACAACTGCAATACGGTGCCTGCTGCTGCTGCACCTTCAGCGATGCTCACCTCGAACGCCCTCTGCCGCTCTAGACGACCCCTCTCGAAGTGGTGGTTCTCCTCATAGATCTCCTGATTCCTCGCCTCTGAGGCGGCGTGTGCCGTGGCCACGACGGCGGTAAGGCTCTTTGCGTGCTTGACGAGGCGCTCCTCCTCCTCCCGCAGGAACTCGGTGTAGCACGCAAGGTTGCTGACGCACGTGTGGGCCTCCACCTCCGCGTCCTGCCTTCGGGCGGCGTTGGCGGAGCGGGTGATGACCTCGGTGGTCGACGGTGGGCTGGCGGCCATGGCAACCGACGATGGGGTGGCGGCCACGACCACCACCTCCCGCCTTCGAGCCGCGGTGGCGGAGCGGGTGATGGCCACGGTGGCCGGCAGTGGGGTGGTGGCCACGACGGCCACCTCCCGCCTTCGGGCCGCGGCGACAGAACGGGTGATGGCCCTGGCTTTCGACGGTGGTGTGGCGGCAATGGCGGGCGGCAACAGCTGCCGACGGGCAGCGGCGGCGGAGCGTGTGGTGGGTGTTCCACTCACACCCAACAGGGACGGCACGCGCACTACACTATGCCGGGGACTGCGCCACCGCCGCGGTGTAGCCTTCCAGCTGGAGCTGTCCTCTGATGACGGCGGAGTGGCTGAGCGACGATGACGGACCGGTGCCATTGGCGATTGTGGGAGAAGCAGACGAGATAAGCTACAGGGAGGGAGGGGAAAATGCGACGCAGGACTCGCCGGCCGTGAGGATTTATATATTAGGGCGGTAAGCATTGGGATTTTGGGGGATTTCACCGAGTCGGGCGGGAAGCTTGCATGGGAACTTGCGAGCTTGCGCGGGAACGGGCTCACCGATGATTCATTGGCGCCACTTCGAGCCACCGTTTGGCCAAAAGAACGCCCCAGCGCGTTGCGCAAGCTTGCGCTGTAAGCCGTCTGCGGCAGCGGGGTGACAAGACGTGCGAGAGGAGGACGAAAGGCCACGTACACATATGGTTAATAAAAAAATGTTTGCAATTTAATTACCTACTACACCCCCATCCTGGTTTATAAGTAGGATTTAACTAATAAAATACGAATGCATGTTGCCAAAGATTATATAGTTTGATTTGCATTTGAACATAGTTTCCAATTATATAATTTTTATAACATGCACTAACATTTTGTTGGTTAAATTTAAGGGCAAAGTATGGCACAGAATATAAAGGGGACTAATAGACTAAGAAAGAGGTAGTAGCACACGGCCGCTCTCTACGAAGTGACGCAACTGTCGGCCGACTTGTAGGCGACCATTTCCTGCGTGTTCAACTGCTCTATGCGTGTGGTTGCTTGCGGTTAAGGCGGCCGCGGTGTGCTCTGCTCGCGTCTCGCCACGCGCACTCTCCTCTCACGTCCCTCCGGGCGCTCTTCCCTCGTCCCTCCATGCGCACTGCCAGTGTTTGGGGCCGACGCACGATCACGCATGTTCTTGTGCATGCGGTTACGCCGGGCGCGGCGCGATGATGCAGTTACCCGCTGCAAAAACTGCCATGTAGACGCGCCGAGAATCCAGGCCACCCGGCCCCCATTTATTCCTGCAGCCATTTACCTTCATCTCTCGAGCCACACGACACAATAAGCACATCCACGACAACACATACAAAGAGGACATCCAGCGGTTCCAATGGCGCTCCCAGCGGCCGACGACGACAATGGCGGGTAGTTCACCACGCATCACGTAGTGGACACCCACGTGAGGGGGAAGGCCCTCTTGGTGGTGTACACGACCGATCCGGTCTCGATGGAGAGCTCCATCCAAACTATGGAGTAGTTGCTTGCCGAGGACAAGTACCAAGTGGTCGGCTTCGACCTCGAGTATACCATCGGTCGTGCCGGGCACGATCAGAAGGTTGTCGTCGCCCAGTTGTGCGTGCGACATGACGTCCTTGTCTACCACTACCACCTGGCCACAAGGCCTTGCGAGCGTTTCTCCAGGTTTATCAACAGGTCCGACTACAGTTTCACTACGGTGGACACCACCAACGATCTAAAAGCGCTCAAGGTTTCGGCCTTGAAATGCCGGAATCTTGTCAACATCCAGGACCACTACAAGGTCTGGGGCAGCGACAACAACAAACAGAACTCCCTGGTTGACCTCGCCTCAGCCATCATCGACCCCTACTACATGAAGATGAAGGATGAGAGCAAGAAGTGATGAGGACATCAATACCATTGTTACACCCACAGCCCCTGCTGCTATACATACTGGACAAATTACTAGAGCTCACGCACGCCAATTAAATTATCAGGTACTTTCGTTTCTTGGTAATGATTCTAATGTTCATGAGAATATGATGCTGCCTAAATTGGATACATTTGTTTTGCTTACAAATGATGGGCCTAGCTTGGACAAGAAAGAGGAACCTTGGAGCAAGTTCAAGCATGGAGTTACAAGTGATGATTTCAGGACTTTGAAGCCACCATAATGAGTGCAGGAAGCCTTGGACGAAATATACAAGATGCCAGTTCATAAATTTCGTCCAGAGGCTATTATAGGTGCTGCGTCACCTTATTATTGGGCTAGGCCCATGTAATTTCGAAATACTTGAGTATAGGCTATTTTTAGAGTCCGTATGTGTGGGGAAACAAGAGATAGGGTTGGTTTCGGACCTCTCCTTCAAGGGCCACGAAATCCCCCCTCTTCCTCCATATATACAGCTCTTAGAGCACTGTTTAGACTTTGGGTTTTGTTTAGATTAAAAGTTCGCCATAGCTGCAACTTCGCGTACTTCGTTTGTGTTCAACGACCAGACAAAGGCGTCACAGAACCCCACCTTCATTAATAAAGCTTTCCTCTTATATTCGCAATATCCAGATTGCAATCTTAGTTTCTTGCTTGTTCTTCGTTTGCTCGCAGGAAGCAGACCCTCGTGGTCAGGTTGATCGTGCTCCGGCGTGGTCAATAACCCCTTGGAAGTTGGTATAGCGATTGCTAAGGCGCGACGTCTCGCACGTTCGTAGTCGGATCGTCAAGGTCAACTCCCACAGAAAACGATAGCCACCATCTCATCGAAACATCGGGACACCTTCGCCTCTATCAAGTGGTATCAGAGTTCCAGGTTGCTCGGTGATATTTTACAGTTTTTCGTAGTTTAGATCGAGTCTGTTCTTCATACCTACAGTTCACGAAAAAGCCAAAAAAAATTAGGGTTAGTTCATCATATCCGAACCAATCTGAGCCTTTGCATAATCTTTTCTGTATTTGCTTTGTTGAATTTGCGGTTGCATCATCGTGTCAAGTTGCTGGTCTTAGCGTCTAGTCCTTTAGAGTTTCGAGTTCTGTTCACAGGTTGTCACGTCGCCGCTGCCATATATCACCACCGCATCATCATCATCGCTGCTGCCATATACCACCACCACACCAACTTCATCGCCGCTGCCATATACCACCACCACATATTCACCGCCAATCCGAGTCCCTATACGCCACCACCTATCCGCCGCCATCACGCCAATCCGAGTCCACCTGCAACATATATCCGCCACCAGTCCGAGTTCCACCAGATTCATCTCCGCCACCAGTCCTAGTCCGAGTCTAGTATTTTGTTACTCTGTTTTGGATTTCCAGATCACGCCATACTCCGAGTCGTGACAGAGTAGGACTCCCGAACTTTCGTACTACCTGCAGTAGAAAAATAGTTCCAGTTTCAAAAAAAAAGAGGAAAATTCTGGCTAGGCAGTTTTTAGACCATTTGTAGACTTTTTCGAAAAAAAATTATTGTGGAGGAAAAAAAAAAGAGGAAAAAAAGTGCAAAAAAAAAAGAGAAAAAAATTCAGAGTGTGCTCCTCCCTTGTTTACGTGCAGCGCCGTGATTTTAATAGTGTTCTAGGCTCGCGTCTCTAGCAAGGTCTAGCCTAGGACCAGCACAGTACCGTCATTGAGCGTTTATTCAACTTTGCATCTCTGAATAGATTATTGCTGACCCTTTTTGCTACCATATCATAAGCCTTCCCAACTCCCCATACATCTACGTCGTGCGTTTCACACCACCTGGCAATCGCTCTGTCCAATCTTTAAGTGTTTTGACTACATCGGTTGCCGATCACCACCTGCTGCTGGGTAAGAACTGGTAAGCATTTGAGTTTCGCTTAACGGTTTTGTGATACACCACCACCACCACTTCCTAGTAGTCTGTAGGACCATATTCTTGTGTGTTTCTATTGCTGCTAACCATGCCAGGATCACAAGCCGATGAGACTGATTGGGAGAACATGACGAACAAATAGCTACATGATAAATTTCAGCAAATGATGAGTGGACAGGTGCAAGCTGTGCTAAACAGATTTGAAGAGGCCATGGAGAAGATAGATGGAATTGAGAAGACGTTCAAAACAAAGCTCGATATAAAGTTTAATGAATTGCTCGCGCGTCTTCCACAACCACCGCCGGCTGCACCTGTCGCACCTCTACAACAACAACAACGTCGCCTTCCAAATCAAGTGGGACGAGCACAACGCGTTCCCCTTGAGCCTGGTCAAACTTCTGGTGCCGCTGCACCTACTGTTGATGCTTCTATGGCTCCTATTGCCGCTGAGGAGGATGATTATGCAGGCGATTACGATGATGAGGTTGATCAAAATCAGAACTACGTACCAGCACCAGGTCGTCCACATGCCAATAATCGCAATGGTAGGGCTGCATTACCAGCTCAGGTACGAGATCATGACCATCTTCCTAAACTGAAATTGAATATTCCACCATTTGAGGGTAGATATGTTCCTGATATATATCTTACTTGGGAGTTAGAAACTGAACAACATTTTAGATGTTTGCAATATCCCGAGGAGAGACGTGTTGCTGCTGCTGTTTGTGCTTTTACTAGTTTTGCATGTGTATGGTGGTCTGAACATTGTAGATTATATCCTATTCCAGCTACGTGGGCTGCTTTGAAAACTGCTATGTGTACTCGTTGGGTTCCACCATATTATCAACGTGAATTACTTCAAAAATTGCAGCGCTTAAGACAAGGAAAAAATTCTGTAGAAGAATATTATCAGGAATTACAAACTGGCATGATTAGATGTGGTATTGTTGAGGAGAATGAAGCTATGCTTGCACATTTTATGGTTGGATTAAATAGAGAGATTCAGACCATTCTAGAGTATAAGGAGTATAATAATATCACTCGTTTATTCCATCTTGCTTGTAAAGCTGAACGTGAAGTGCAGGATCGACAGGCATTGGCGTGAACTAATTTTTCTGCAGGTCGATCTTCATCATGGACACCGCGTGCCTCCTCTACTCCCACACGTCCTACTGCAGCACCACTGACTTCAGTCGCCAATTCCAACCGAGATACAAGAAAATAGGCACCACCACCACCATCTGCCAAGAGTACACCTTCTGGGCCTGCCCAGAGCTCTTCTTCATCTATGGCATCAACCGGGCACACACATGATATTATTTGTCGTCGTTGTAAGGGAAGAGGTCATTATGCGAGAGAATGCCAATCTCCGTGTGTTATGATTGCTACTGATGATGGTGGGTATGAGTCCGCTAGTGACTATGATGAGGAGACTTTGGCTCTTATTACAAGTGAAGAACACGGTGGAGATGATTCTGATCATGAGACGCAATACATGGCTCCTGAAGACGCTGACAGGTATGAATGTTTAGTTGCTCAACATGTTTTGAGTGTGCAGGTCACACAAGCTGAGCAAAATCAGAGGCATAATTTGTTCCATACAAAGGGAGTTGTGAAGGAACATTCTGTTCGCGTCATCATAGATGGAGGGAGCTGCAACAACTTGGCTAGCATGGAGATGGTGGAGAAGCTATCTCTCACCACAAGACCACATCCACATCCTTACTATATCCAATTGTTCAACAACAGCGGCAAGGTTAAGGTAACACGTACTGTTCGTGTGCATTTTAGTATCTCTACATATGCTGATTATGTTGATTGTGATGTGGTACCCATGCAAGCATGTTCATTATTACTTGGTAGACCATGGCAATTTGATAAAAATTCTGTACACCATGGTAGAAACAATCAGTATACTCTTGTTCATAAGGATAAACATATTACTTTGCTTCCTATGACTCCTGATTCTATTTTGAAAGATGATATTAATAGAGCTAGTAAAGCAAAACAGGAGAAAAATAAGAGTGAAAATCAGATTGTGGCAAAAGAATTTGAGCAACAAATGAAGCCTAATAATAAACCATCTAGTGTTGCTTCTGAATTTAAATTGAAAAGTGCATGTTTACTTACCACCAAATCTGATATTGATGAGCTAGATTTCAGCAAATCTGTTTGCTATGCTTTTGTGTGCAAAGAGGCGTTATTTTCATTCGAGGATGTGCCTTCCTCTTTGCCTCCTGTTGTCACTAACATTTTGCAGGAGTTCTCTGACATCTTTCCACAAGACGTGCCACCGGGATTACCACCTATTCGCGGGATTTAGCATCAGATTGACTTAATTCCCGGTGCTTCGTTGCCAAACCGTGCGCCATACCATACCAATCCTGAGGAGACGAAGGAGATTATGCGTCAAGTACAGGAGCTGCTCGACAAAGGTTATATACGCGAATCTCTTAGTCCTTGTGTTGTTCCTATTATACTAGTGCCAAAAAAGGATTGTACGTCGCGTATGTGTGTTGATTGTAGAGGCATTAATAATATTACTATTCATTATCGTCATCCTATTCCAAGGCTAGATGATATGGTTGATGAATTGAGTGGCTCTACAATATTCTCCAAAGTTGATTTGCGTAGTGGATACCATCAAATTCGTATGAAATTGGGAGATGAATGGAAAACAACATTTAAGACTAAGTTTGGTTTATATGAATGGTTAGTCATGCCTTTTGGGTTAACTAATGCACCTAGTACTTTCATGAGATTAATGAATGAAGTTTTACGTGCTTTCATTGGACGATTTGTGGTAGTTTACTTTGATGATATATTGATTTATAGCAGATCTTTGGAGGAACATTTGGAACATTTACGTGCTGTTTTTATTGCTCTACGTGATGCATGTTTGTTTGGTAACCTTGGGAAGTGCACCTTTTGCACCGACCGAGTATCTTTTCTTGGCTATGTTGTTACTCCACAGGGAATTGAAGTTGATAAAGCCAACATTGAAGCTATTGAGAGTTGGCCGCAGCCCAAAATGGTCACACAAGTGAGGAGTTTCCTTGGCCTCACTAGTTTCTATAGGCGTTTTGTGAGAGATTTTAGCACCATTGCTGCACCTCTCAATGAGCTTACAAGGAAGGATGTGCCTTTTGTTTGGGGTACCGCAACGGAAGAAGCCTTCCCGGTATTGAAAGATAAGTTGACACATGCTCCTTTACTCCAACTTCCTGATTTTAATAAGACTTTTGAGCTTGAATGTGATGCTAGTGGAATTGGATTAGGAAGTGTGTTATTACAAGATGGCAAACCTGTTGCATACTTTTCTGAAAAATTGAGTGGGCCTAGTCTGAACTATTCTACTTATGATAAAGAATTATATGCTCTTGTTCGGACCTTAGAAACATGGCAACATTATTTATGGCCCAAAGAATTTGTTATACATTCTGATCATGAATCTTTGAAACACATTAAAAGTCAAGCAAAACTGAACCGTAGACATGCTAAATGGGTTGAATTCATTGAGACTTTCCCTTATGTCATTAAACACAAGAAGGGTAAAGAAAATGTTATTGCTGATGCATTGTCTCATCGTTATACTATGCTTTCACAACTTGACTTTAAAATATTTGGTTTGGAGACCATCAAAGATCATTATGTTCATGATCCTGAATTTAAAGATGTATTGCAGAATTGTAAAGAAGGGAGAACATGGAATAAGTTCGTCGTTAACGATGGATTTGTGTTTCGTGCTAACAAGCTATGCATTCCAGCTTGCTCCGTTCGTCTTTTGTTGTTGCAGGAGGCGCATGGAGGAGGATTAATGGGACACTTTGGCGTAAAGAAGACGGAGGATGTACTTGCTACACATTTCTTTTGGCCAAAGATGAGACGGGATGTTGAGCGCTTTGTTGCTCGCTGCACTACATGTCAAAAAGCTAAGTCACGACTCAATCCTCATGGTTTATATATGCCTTTGCCTGTACCTAGTGTTCCATGGGAGGATATATCTATGGACTTTGTTTTGGGTTTACCTCGAACAAAGAAGGGGAGGGATAGCATATTTGTTGTCATGGATAGGTTCTCGAAAATGGCACACTTTATACCATCTCATAAAAGCGATGATGCTACTAATGTTGCTGATTTGTTCTTTCGTGAAATTATTCGCTTGCATGGTGTGCCAAATACTATTGTTTCAGATCGTGATACCAAATTTCTTAGCCACTTTTGGAGATGTTTATGGGCTAAGTTGGGGACTAAACTGCTTTTTAGTACTACTTGTCACCCCCAAACTGATGGACAAACTGAAGTAGTCAATAGAACTTTGTCTACTATGCTTAGGGCTGTTTTGAAGAATAACAAGAAAATGTGGGAAGAATGCTTGCCTCATATTGAATTTGCTTATAATCGTTCGTTGCATTCTACTACTAAGATGTGCCCTTTTGAAATTGTACATGGTTTCCTACCTCGTGCACCTATTGATTTGTTGCCTCTTCCATCTTCGGAGAAGGTTAATTTTGACGCTAAACAACGTGCTGAATTGATCTTAAAAATGCATGAGTTAACTAAGGAGAACATTGAGCGTATGAATGCTAAATATAAACTTGCTGGAGATAAGGGTAGAAAACATGTTGTGTTTGCACCTGGAGATCTTGTTTGGTTACATTTGCGTAAGGATAGATTTTCTGATTTGCGCAAATCAAAGCTAATGCCACGTGCTGATGGTCCTTTTAAGGTGTTAGAGAAAATAAATGATAATGCATATAAACTTGAGCTGCCTGCAGATTTTGGGGTTAGTCCCACTTTTAACATTGCAGATTTGAAGCCTTATTTGGGTGAGGAAGATGAGCTTCCGTCGAGGATGACTTCATTTCAAGAAGGGGAGGCTGATGAGGACATCAATACCATTGTTACACCCACAGCCCCTGCTGCTATACATACTGGACCAATTACTAGAGCTCGCGCATGCCAATTAAATTATCAGGTACTTTCGTTTCTTGGTAATGATTCTAATGTTCATGAGAATATGATGCTGCCTAAATTGGATACATTTGTTTTGCTTACAAATGAAGGGCCTAGCTTGGACAAGAAAGAGGAACCTTGGAGCAAGTTCAAGCATGGAGATGATGGCATGCGCAAGGGGAACAAGAACGGAGTTACAAGTGATGATTTCAGGACTTTGAAGCCACCATAATGAGTGCTGGAAGCCTTGGACAAAATATACAAGATGCCACTTCATAAATTTCGTCCAGAGGCTATTATAGGTGCTGCATCACCTTATTATTGGGCCAGGCCCATGTAATTTCGAAATACTTGAGTATAGGCTGTTTTTATAGTCCGTATGTGTGGGGAAACAAGAGATAGGGTTGGTTTCGGACCCCTCCTTCAAGGGCCACGAAACCCCCCCTCTTCCTCCATATATACAACTCTTAGGGCACCGTTTAGACTTTGGGTTTTGTTTAGATTAAAAGTTCGCCATAGCTGCAACTTCGCGTACTTCGTTTGTGTTCAACGACCAGACAAAGGCGTCACAGAACCCCACCTTCATTAATAAAGCTTTCCTCTTATATTCGCAATATCCAGATTGCAATCTCAGTTTCTTGCTTGTTCTTCGTTTGCTCGCAGGAAACAGACCCTCGTGGTCAGGTTGATCGTGCTCCGGCGTGGTCAATAACCCCTTGGAAGTTGGTATAGTGATTGCTAAGGCGCGACGTCTCGCACGTTCGTAGTCGGATCGTCAAGGTCAACTCCCACAGAAAACGATAGCCACCATCTCATCGAAACATCGGGACACCTTCGCCTCTATCAAGAAGGACAGGAACGCCTGGCACAGTGTCTGACATGAGAGACTGGATGAACAACACGTCAAGTATGCGGCCAAGGACGCATAGACAAGCTACGAGATGTACATGCGGATCGTTGACATGAGGGAGTGTCTTCTTCCTGCCCCAGACAAGGGATCGAGCCACAGAGCAGTGGCTGGAGCGTCACAAGAAGTAGATGACTAGACGATCGTTTCTCCTAGTTTAGAATGCATGCAATTGTTTATTGAGGTTTGTGCGAATGATCTGTAAAGTCACTTATGTAATTGGATGTTTATTTCAGTTATATATATATACATGTTATTCTTCTGTAGACAGAGCAAATCACATGACTTATTAGCAGCAATCATCTGTGTTATTATTGGTCTTCGCACACATTTCTGATTATGGACCTGTTTGCCGCGTATCACACACATCTTGTTCAGTTGAACCGTTTCCATTGTGTTGCCTAATCACACACAGTTCATCCTAGTGAACTATATGCCGTATATCGCACACACCCTCATCTGGCTGCCCGTTTCTGTTGTTCTGCATCATCACAAACAGTTCTTCTGGATTAACCGTTTGCCACTCATCACACACGCAACTCTAGTATGAACCGTGTTTGATGTCGCTGCCATCGCAAACGTTTTGCATCTTTTTTGACGGTTTTATTACATCACCGTTTGTGATTGATGCATCGCACACAGTTTCGTCGAAGGGTCTCTGATTCGACTGTCGCGTTTGGACCATCCTGCAGTAGTGTGTGTGTGTGTGTGTATATATATATATATATATATATATATATATATATATATATATATATATGAGAGTCTGATTCCCGAGGAAGACTTATGTCCTGACTGATTTTTTTGCTTCTGACAAAACTGTTGCGGATCTCATCCTTGGGATGCACCGCCATATGCTGCCAACTCACTGTGAAATCTCTGGTACCAATGCCGTACTGATGGAGATTGGATAGCTTTTGTTGGAAACCATAGAGAGTATCATGCTGGGGAAGACTGGATAGCTTGTGTTTGAAGCTTTCGTCAGGCAGCATGCTGAAGAAAACTGGATACTATACTGCAAAAGCTCCCCCCTTAGTGACTTGCTAGGGAAGACTTGGTACCTTATGCTGGAAGATTCCTGCGGTAACTTACTAAAGAAGATAGAATATTTTATGCTGAAAGTCATCCTCTTATCTTGCTGAGGAAGACTGAGGAATCTTGTATTGTAAGCTTTGCTGTTAGCTTCTCGAGAAGGACCGAATTACTTCTTTATATTCTTGAATCCGGCTATTGATTACTTGTTTGACAAGGATTGCTTGGATGCCCTTCTTGCTAATTACTGAACTCATACCCAAGCTTGACTGACTTCCATGCGTAGCATGTTTCAAATATTGCTCATAGCAGAATTAAATCTTGTATATGAACCATACCTTTGACTCGAAATGTACAGTTGGTCTGGGACCCAATGTGTCCTCCTGCTGATTTAATCATTGCCGCTGTGAAAATGGCTCACTGGTGTAGACGGGATGTTGATAGTCAGACCAGGATATAATTTTCATTCAGACCGGATGTCTTTAATACGATGCTGTCAGCGGTAAATTCCATTGTGTTTGACTGAGCTCCAGAGTCTATATAAACTTCTCACGGATTTTTCTGGTCCGGTTTCAGTTGATGAGCAACTCTTAGGGGGGGAAAATAAGGTAACACCAATGATTCAAATAAAGAAGCACAAGAAACGATCGATCGCAACAAAGTACACCACATACAAGTTACATAGCTACTCCACACAGTCACACACAAACATGATGCAGCAGCAAATGCAACATGAACTACACAGATGCCTAAACCTTACACGCGGATAAACCCTGGATGGTTGATGAAGAAGCTAAGGAGTGGTGAGTGGAGCATCTGACATAGAAACTCCGGTGGAATTAGGTGGAGGGGTCGATGGAGAAGCAGACTGAGATGGAACTAGGGTAGCACCAAGCAGTCTCCTGACTCTGGTAGCATCTCGGACTAGATCAGAAATGAGATGATACTCGGTCGTCATGTAACGAGACATGGCGAAGATGGCAGCACCATCCTGAGGACGAACAAAAGGGACCCTGACCCGCTTAGGATTCTCGACGAGGGTAGGATAGTACTGATAAGCATGGTTCTCTTGCAACAAACTCTCTTGATGACGAAGACCCGTGGCTCCTACCATTGCGGCTAGCTGGACTGCACGTTCTGGAGTGGCACCATAACCACCATAGAAACTGTAGGTGCGCCTCCCAATAGGAATCATGGGTGACAGATGAACATGGGCGATAAATTCCAGGATTCTTTCTCCAACTGGGACCTGGAAGACTTGATAACTTGGTGGATCTCCATTGGGATAGACTACACACATGTCGCGAAGTAGGGCGGTGAAGCTAAGAGGTGCAGGGCAACGCTGAACGCAATAGGAACGACATTGAACTCACTTGGGATGGCTGCCATCTATACGCATAGAATAAATGATTAGGGATAAAGAAATAATTCTACATGCATGCTATGCAGCAACCAGATGCAACAACCAAATGCAACACACTGACTAGACTCTATTCTACCATTTTCTAACGTTCATGCGGAATAGAGTGTCCTGCAGCCAGACCTGCTCTGATACCAATTGATGCGAAGTATCCAACGGACATCACCATGTCAAGAGTCCGTTCGGCGAGTGACACATGCGACATCTACTTCACATACACAAAGGTGAATCATCTCATTTACATGTGCTCACTTGACCCCTTCGGGGATGGTATACTACTTGACACCCCTCTCGTGTGCATGCATAGGTACTGTCGGAACTTCACGGACGACGAAGAGGAGTGCAATCACCAAAGAACAACTACACCATCCGCGAGGGAAGCATGGAAGCGACGACAGAAGAAGACGAAGCTGCTGAAGCTACAACGCTCGAACACCCGGGCCAGAGGTCGGACATCCGGCGCCTATGCAGCCACCCAGCAACTGCACCAACAGACGGCCGAAGCATCAGCGGCCGGACATCCAGCCCGTGTGCCCGGACATCTGGTGCCTCGCCACCACCCGGACATCCGGCCCTTCCCCCGAAAATCCGGCATCGACGACAAAACGCACCAGAAGTTTGCCCATCTTCGAGCCGGACATCCGGCCAGTGCCCCGGACATCCGGTGACTCGCAAAGCCCCGGACATCCGGTGCCTGCCTGCGTGCAGAGTCAGGCCAGAGGCCCATGTATCCCCTTTCCCACTTACCCCTTTGTGGCTTAGCCTATAAATACTCCTTCCCCTTCTTCTAGTTAGGTTTATCATTGTGATAGCTCATTTAGAGATAGAGCTTTGCTCATCCTTGTGGTTCTACTCCATCGAGAGACCGCGGCCTCTTCGAAGAAGATCCACTCTTGGATTCAAGACCCCTCACGGGAAGACCCCTCAAGACCTCCTCACGGAGATGAACTAGTTACCCTTTGTATCCCCCTTTGTTGGACTTGAATCATGTATCTCTCTTTGTGTTCATGGATCTAGCACATGTGTGATCGTTTCTTGTTGATTTGAGTGATTCCTCTCGTTTCCCCTCATGTTTTCCCGTCGTGTTCTTCGTAGGATCCCCTTCATTTCATGAAATATCGGCCTTAGGGTTTCCACCCTACATCATCTTGGTATCATGACACGTTGATCACGAATTTGGAGTCTTCCCCCTCCGTTTCTATCCTTCTTTTGCTTGATTTCATCCTAAATTCAAAAATCCCCACCAAAAATAGCCCCCAATTTTTTTTTGTGATTTGTTGGTTTGATGATGTATTGTTGATTTTGATCCATGGATTCGTTGTGTTTCGGTTAGATCTAGCTTTCCCCCAATTTTCTCCACTTTCCATCCACGAAATCTCTGCAATTTTGCCTTTGGAATCATCCAATTCCTCCCCCAATTCGAAAATATCCGCCCCAAATGACATCTGGAATCGTCGGGCTGGACATCCGGGCCCCAAGCCAGACATCCGGATCCTGGAGCACAAAATCTGCACGGTTCTGGACATACAACCCCGGATTTCCGGCCTACCCCCCGGATATCTGGCCCCTGGGAATTCAGCCTCCCGTGTTTCACCGTTTTGACCATAACTAATTCATCTGGAGTCCGTTTTTACGTTCTTTATCTCATTTTGAAGCTATTGACATCCCCCATCCCATAAAAATACTACCATCATCATTTGACTCCATCAAAATTTTGGAACTTTGGCATCTTTGCCTAGGGCTTCCACCATATCATCTGCATTCCCACCACCGACTTCCGCAACCTAACCCATTTTGTTCCCCATTCCATTTGTGGTTGTTTGAGTTGTGATTTGAGTCTCCTAAGGTGTTTCGGCTACTTAGGGATGGTTTCTTCTTCATCAACCACCACCATAACTTCCGCATAGGCTTGCCCACCATACACTTCCACCACCCCAACTTAACCCAATTTTGTTTGTGTTGTGAGTTGTGTCTCCTAAGGTGTTTCGGCTACTTAGGGACCGTGCTTTCAACTCTGACACCGTGTATAGCCCATCATACCCTTCCGCCACCTTAACCCATTTTGACCGGGTTTCCACCACCGATTTCTGCAACCACCACCGCTTTTCCGTTACCACCATTTGGCATTTACCTTTGAGATTTTGAGTTTGCGGTTTTTCCGTTTCCTAGGGTGTTTCATCTAACTAGGAATGGTTCAACATCGACAACACCGCCGCTCAATTTCGTCAAGCATTCGACATCGACCACCTTCACCATTTTGACACCATAACCGTAAGCAGGTACGGTAACCTCTATATCATCTTGGTATCATGGTATCCCATCATTGTACACTCATTTCTTTCCATAGTATTGTTAACCCCTAGCCCATTTTGCGTCACTTGCCTATCGAGACTAGCCATTGAGTATTGCCGGCAATGTTACTTGTGCACATTAGTGATCACAGATCTACACCTTCCATTGCATACATACCATATCATCTTGGTATCATAGTACCATCCCTTGTGTCACAAGTTTGTTCCCGCATATACACAATTGTTATCTTGTTTTGTGCATTTTGAAAAGTGGCCATACAAAAAAAAGAATAAGCTTTTAAGCAAAGAGTGAACAAAGATCTTGTAAGCAATAGCCATAGCATCGCCACATTGCATATAAGATTGTCATATCCGATCATCTTGGATCATCTTGAGAGGAACACCGGGAACCATATATACATAGCATACTTGGGATAGAAGTCGTTGCATTTTTTTCTCTTATAGGTTGTGCACAAGTGTCGTATCCGCCTATTGAGCAATCGTGCTAGCGTCTCTCTAGAGTTGTGCAACAAGAGCATTTTTCGTGGATTCCACATTTTGAGCTCATTCCTTTGTTGCATGACCCCATCTATCTATCCGTGTGTGTGTTTCCGTGTGCCACATATTGCTATTGGTCTACTTGTTGCACTTGCGAATTTGTGAATCTCTTTCAACATTATTGACTCTTGCTAACAATTGCATCAAATTTTTTGTGCCACTATCCTCACCAAGCTCCACCAAAATCCTTATTTGTGTAGGTGTGAGAATTGACAAGATCCAGTACCAATTGTGCTATTTCCTTGATACATTATTGAGTGATCATTGATCCATCTTCAACATTTGCTCGAGTCTTGTGATGGATAGGCAAAGCACACCTCCTTCGGTCTACAACAACAACGACGAATTTGGTGCCATGAAAAACAACTTGGACGCCAAGATGGATGCTCAAATGGAGGAGATCAAAGCCCTCATCAAGTCCTATAAGAGATCTTCCTCATCTTCGAGAAGACGCTCGAGTGCACATCCTTCCGAGCTACCATCTCCGGCAAGGTCACATCGGAATCGACACCACCACCGACAAGAACATGAAAGTCAAGAGCTCAACACCAACAACCGCTCAACAACTTCACCATCTCCCTTGGCATCTTCGCCAAGCGACTTCAAGGCATCTTCGCCTACGGATATACGGCATCTTCGCCAACAAGCACCCCAAGACTACTCTCACGAGAAGCTACCCAAGCTCAAGTCTGCGACTACCATGAGCTACTATGACCTCGACACCGACCACAAGATTCCTTTCTATGGGACTCAAGAACCCGAGGAGTATCTCGAGTGGGAGCGCCTGATGGACGACTACCTCAAGTTACATCAAGTTCCTCCTGAAGATCAAGTGAAGTGTGCCACAACGAACTTCCATGACTACGCGTCGACATGGTGGCTTCACACACCTTCGGAGAGCTACGACATGAGTTGGCCCAAGACGAAGAGAGCTATGCGGCGAGAGTTTGTGCCTCCCACCTACACGGAACAACTTCTACGGCAATTGGAGAACACCATCCATGGATCCAAGTCCATCGACGCGTACTTCAAGGAGATGAAGAATGCCTTGCGATGAGCCGGCGTGGATGACCCCATTTCGATGAAGTTCCACTTCATGATGGGATTGCACAACAACATCTCCAAGACTATCTTCCTCGAGAACTACAAGTCCCTCGACGACAACTACATTGGTGCTCTCAAGGCGAAACAAGAACTCATGAAGGCTAAGGTTTCTCCACCTCAAGCACACTTCTCGAAGACCAAGCTACAAGACGGCGAGCATGAGGCTAGTACCACCACGATGTCTAAGCCCAACGAGCTCCAGGACGACGCTCCCAAATTCGACTCCACCGCCATTCCTCTTTGTGGCATTGATGATGCCGAGTCTACTTCGACTCTTTTTCAAGACGATGCAGCGACGACTACGACTATGGAGCCAATCAAGGAACATGCTTCAGAGGTGAGCGACACGGTGGTGAGCAAGGATGATGTTTACATCTTTGGAGGTGAGAGTGATGATGTGCCATCTTCGGCCTTCATCCATGGCGACGGTGACGAGATGGTTGAGCATGGGATTTTCCCTTCGACCACGGCGACGTATGATGACTTGAGTGACTTTTGCCACCATATTGAGAGTGAGAGTGACTTCACCACTAGCCCCATATATGATGTGTTGCCCCAATTCCCATGTGAGGAGAGCCACAGCCCCCACCACTTGAGTGAGATGAGTGACTCCACCATATGTGAGTTTGAGTGCACCTACCTTGAGGGAGTGAGTGAGCCACCACATAGAGAGAGTGTGATAGTTGATAGGTCATATGAGGACATTTTGAACTCTAACGACTTAACCTCTACCTCTATTGTGTCTTCTCATTTGGTGCTAGGTCCCATATATGATGACGCGCCGATCCTCAACGACTCCATCCTTCCTTTGGACAAGACGATGGCCATGATGGAATATGATGCACCCCCCACATGGTTCCATCAAGATGATGATATTGACCACCATTTGGTCTTACCCACCTCACCTGCACTACTTGAGTGGAATAACAAAGGTAACATAGGTGAAGGCAATGCTCTAGTCCCACTAGTGGACATTCTTGACATTGATTGCTTGCATGATGTTGATTCACCTATTACCATGCTTCATGCTAGTGTGACTTCCTCATGTGATGATTCTTTACCCATTTATGATGAGTTTGATGATTGCCATGTGGAGTCTATTAGTTGTGATGCCATGCTACATAGGATTTCTTGTGATAATTCTCTCGGTCACATCATATTGGACAATCTGCTTTACTTGTCATATGCTATGCATGAGATCCACCATATGTCATATTTGCAATCTCTTCGTAGTGACTATGCATATGCCATTAATATAAACCCAATTTGCACATATGGCATAGATGACAAGCCTATGGTTATTGGCACTTTTTTGTGATGATAATATGCTCCCTTTCCATCATTTATCTCATATGCCATGCCATGACTACATAGCTCCAGATATGCATTGTTTTGGATGTTGTCCATTTTCTCCATATGATGTTTCCGATATTGCTCATGAGGAGACCCCCATAGTTTCCTCATACATGTTAGGAAATTTTGATCCATCCCATCCATTGCATGATCCCAATACTTGTGTGCACCATATGCTCCCCATGAATACAAATGCTCTTGTTGTGCCACATACTTTATCTAATTTGTGTCCCCATTGTGTTATACATAACAACTATTCTTTCATGATGGATGACATGTTCATATGCCATGTATCAAATTTCTTTGAGCGATGTTTATCTTGTGCTAACTCTCACATGCACATACACATCATGATGGATGATGTGTACATTTACCACGCACACAATTTCTTTGGTTTGTGTCTCTTTTGTGTAGGTACCCATAAATACTTGTCAACCTCACAATCCCATGAGTTGACAAAACAAGCTCTAGAGAGCAATGATGACTTGGGATGCCATGGATTGTCTTTCCCACCGCTCTCTTCACGCAAAGACTTCGCGCATTTATTCTACATGGCCCTCACATGGTTATGGGTTATTGTCCATTACATATTATATGCCCATCTTGCCATGTTCACTTCGCATGATATGCTCATTTCCATTTGGATGACATGCTTTGGTGACCCATGCTTTGCATTACACATGATGATTGATTCTCATACTTGTATGTGTATTTGCAAGCTTGGTGGAGATATTGCTTGTTATTGCCATGTTCCATTTGTGACCCATACCTATGATGATACTTTGAACATGATTTGCTTTCGTGCTTGCGATATGTCATGTGCATTGTCTATGCCTACTATTTGCTTACATGACATGATTGCCATGATTTCCTCTAGTATGTTGCATCTTCGCACTACTAGCTTGCACGACTTGATTACCATGATTGCTTGCCCTGTTGCACCACCCATGATTCATACTTGCTCATTTCATGCGGTTGATGACAACCATTGCCATGATTTGCACATGATTGCTATTACATGTTGTCATATGCCTCCATATGCTGCCTCTCTCATGCTAGATGATTTGCCATGTATTGAGTGCAACAATGCATTTAGCCTTGCTAATGAGATTGCCCCCATAGCATTCACGCATATATTTGGAGATTTTGACATATTCCTTGTGAAGCATGCTTGTCTTACCTCTTTGCACCATATACCTAGTGCCATGAATATAGCCATTGTTGCATCATATTATTCATGCACTTGTGCTTCTAATGGTTATGTACAAGAGAAAAGAACCATCATGATGGATGATGCGTTTATCTACCATGTGCATATGTTCTTTGTTTTGTTGTGTGCATGTGTAGGATACTTGGACTTTGTGTCGACTTCCACTTCACGTGAGTTGACCATTCGAGCTTTTGAGAGCGAGCCTCATACCTTCCACCATGACTCGCTTCTACACCGCATTTGCTTGCGCTTCGTCATTGTGAAGGATGCACAAGGACACGCCTTCAAGGTGACATCTCTCTTGAGCATGGATATTGTGGATCATACTACTTGTGTTGCTTGCACCACAAGACTTATTGGTCATCCTGGACTACTTGATTGCGCACATGTTAGAGATCTTGCTTTGACATGTCATTTTCACCTTTCCATGCCTCATTATATATATGCCTTGTGTGTTGCATCCGACTTGTGAATTACTTGCTCCTATCATATGTTTGGTTGCAAAAATGTCATTTCTTCACATATGCCATATCCCATTGCTTGTCACATGATTGCCTCACACATGATTAACAATTTCTCTTTCTATTGTGTTGAGTGCCACTCTATATTCACTACACCCTATGCACGTTATGCTTGGATTGTCTTGCACTTTGAGCCATGTGTTTAGACATCTCATCTTCTTTGGTGTTGTGAATGATTCTTATGCCTACCATCGACCATTTGTCGAGCGCTTTATGCATGATTGCTATGACCTTGAGGTACATGCTTATTTTCTTGTCACACATATTTGCATCACTACCTCACATTTACATACTTGTCCCCATGATAGATTTGCTTGTGCTCAATTGATATGCTTACATGCCATGTCACCATCCTTTGTCACACCATATGCTTTGCATGATGACGACACTTGTTGGGTGAATCACCTCTTGAATGCTTGGTTTTGCACTAACGCTAACCACATTTGTTTTTCCAAGTGTTTGTTGTCCTTACTCCTTTTGAAGGAATCACAAGACGGTGCGACATTGGAGAGTGCCCATTTCGAGTTTCAATATGATGAGTACTTGGTGAACGTCCACTTCTACACGATGAAGCCATCTCTTTCCCATGGTGATTTGGTTTTTGATCCGAGGTCGGATCTTTCCTAGGGGGAGATGATGCAGAGCATCCTACGGACATCACCATGTCAAGGGTCCATTCGGCGAGTGACACGTGCGACATCTACTTCACGTACACAAAGGTGAATCATCTCCTTTACATGTGCTCACTTGACCCCTTCGAGGATGGTATACTACTTGACACCCCTCTCGTGTGCATGCATAGGTATTGCCGGAGCTTCATGGATGACGAGGAGGAGTGCAAGCGCCAAGGAACAACTACACCATCCGCGAGGGAAGCATGGAAGCGACGACGGAAGAAGACGAAGTTGCTGAAGCTACATCGGTCGGACATCCGGGCTAGAGGCCGGACATCCGGCACCTGTGCAGCCGCCCAGCAACTGCAACAACAGACGGCCGAAGCATCAGCAACCGGACATCCGGCCCGTGTGCCCTGACATCCGGCGCCTCGCCACCACCCGGGCATCTGGCCCTTCCCCCGGAAATCCGGCATCGACGACATAACGCACCATAAGTTTGCCCATCTTCGGGCCGGACATCCGGCCAGTGCCCTGGACATCCGGCGACTCACGAAGCCCTGGACATCCGGCCCCCAGCCCGGACATCCGGCGCCTTCGTGCGCGCAGAGTCGGGCCAGAGGCCCATGTATCCCCTTTCCCACTTACGCCTTCGTGGATTAGGCTATAAATACTCCTTCCCCTTCTTCTAGTTAGGGTTAGCATTGTGATAGCTCATTTAGAGATAGCGCTTTGCTCATCCTTCTGGTTCTACTCCATCGAGAGACCGCGGCCTCTTTGGAGAAGATCCACTCTTGGATTTAAGACCCCTCACAGGAAGACCCCTCAAGACCTCCTCACGGAGAAGAACTAGTTACCCTTTGTATCCCCCTTTGTTGGACTTGAATCATGTATCTCTCTTTGTGTTCATGGATCTAGCACATGTGTGATCGTTTCTTGTTGATTTGAGTGATTCCTCTCATTTCCCCTCGTGTTCTTCGTAGAATCCCCTCCATTTGGTGAAAGATCGGCCTTAGGGTTTCCACCCTGCATCACCAAGCGTTGTGGCACCCCGGCTCAGAGAGACTGGAACACCTCGTATTCCATCCCAGAAATCAAGTCTTCTGGAACATGGCACTGCTTGACATAGAACAAATCAGCTCTTTATTACAAATACAAGGGTTCCGATATAATAGCGAATTACATCGGCACGGCGACTAACTTCTAGTAGCGGAATAGTGACGACAGCGAGGGACTCCACTCCGCAGGGACTCTAGCTAGAACGCGTATCCTAGCTCGTAGACTCGGGATCCTCGACAGGCGAACAAACACGGCATGACCTGCAAATTGGCATGACACACCAGGTGAGTAATTTGAATATACTCGCAAGCTCACAGCAACCAAACCAATCAAGACATACAACAGCATGTCATTTACAGATTTAAACAATGATGAGCATAATACTACTAGTACAACATGAGATGAGCATGGCATGAACATATGAACACAATGATACTAGCATGCAGTATGTTTACAAATATCGGGATCCAACTTACTGTGTTCAGAGGTTACCTCGTAACCACCACATGTAGCATTTACCATCGTGGACTTCACACAATCACCTCAGGATCAAATCAAGCTTGGTATTAACAATATCGCAGTGATCACCACATAACCGCAAGGAGCTTGATCTTCACCCATGATTATCGCATAACGCCAAAAATAGCAACCAACTTCGGTGTCAACGATACCACTGTGATCTTCTCATGATCACATAAAGATCAACTAACTTCTTTCCTCATCGAACCGGGGGTTGTTAAATATTCAGGTTATTATTACTGTTGACCCATAGTGTGACCTACTATGAACTGGACCCATATTCGCGGGCGCGTCTATCGATAGATTATACACTATGCAGAGGTTAGTACACTGTACCCACACCATAGAACCCATGGCCTCGTGCTCCCATTCAGGTGGACCAACGGCGTTCCGACAAAACCGATCTATTGCATGACACTCTTCAGGCCACTCCGACAAACTCCCCTTTGGGCTAAGTCATGGGTGGCCCCGATGTCAACATGTGACATCCGCCACCTTCGTGGCCGGCCACTGTCGTGGCAAAACAAAAACGGTCCCAAACGGGGACAACCCAGGTACAACACAACTTGGGCGCACAAGGTTATTGCCGCCCACCCGGCCAAGGTAGCACGCGCACATAACCTTCCCTAGTTAGAGGCACCGGCGAGAGGCATGATAATAGACCGCATTAAGGTCTCCCATAAGACAAGTGTGGCTGCACTAGTCAGCTCGATTCGATGGCACTATGACTCAGCCAACTGGTGTTCAAGTTCAATTAATGTCCGTTTTAACTTGAAGGTAATGAGCTGAATCATAACAATAAAATAGCATGATGACATGACATTGCATAATATCACCATGAGCATGGATAGGCAATATAACTTTTTAACGTATCAACAACAATAAATCATTCTCTAGATGCAATTGAGCATAGTATACCGATGATCATGAATAGCACAAGTATAATAAATAATAACACTACAAATGAACATAGCATGATCGCTAGCATCGAAAAATAATTACCAGAAAAGAACATGATAACAATATTAGCAAGCAAGCATTTAATCAACTAGATGCATATAAGCATGGCATAAAGATGAGCATCGATTCACAAACATAAATATATCATTCCGAAAATATTAACATGCACAAAATAATTTCAATATTCAAGTGGAAAACCATGGCTACTGCAGGACCATCATGCAAGTGGCTGTCGTGGCTTGCCTTGGGGGTGAAGGATTCTCCGGGAAGAAGTGCGAGGAAGTCGCAGAAAGATTCGTCGGACAAGTTTCTCCCTCGGAGGGGGCTGATTAGGGCAAGGGCAAAATAGTCATTTTTAGTATGTGATAACATAGTGAAAACAGTACCAACAAAACGGGCTTGATGAGACGAAGATGTGGGCTTTGGAATCACCTAATTCAGAGTTACGGTCATGGAGATATGAGTAGGTGAAGACCAGGGACCAATCTCTAAAAAGAACCTTCATAAACCGGCCCCTGACGGTTAAAACAGAAAGCATCTTCCGGGAAAATACGTTTTCTGCAAAAGAAAACGCATTCTTAGCCGCAGTACACCTGTAGTACATTTTCCGGAGGGGAAACATATTCACTGAAAACCGTCTCCACTTACTCTACGCGGGCCCGGGCGTAAGACGCTGACAAGTGGGGTCAGATGGGAGGCGAGGCCCGCCTGGCCAGGTCGTCCTCTTCCTCTCGTTGCTCCCAAGCGGGGTAGAGCAAGAAGAGGAGGGAGGCGCGGCCGGCGACGGCCCGGCCAGCTCCGGCCACCTTAGGCCAGGGCGAGGCCGCCGGCAGGACCGGTGATGGACGCCGCACTCGGCTGGCCTAACCATGGGCGCTAGGATGGAGCGGACCGGTGGGGCCACGCGGAGACAAAGAGCGGGAGGGCGGTGGCCAGACTTGGAGAGACACGACCACACGGGCTCCGGCTGCGAGCTGAGGGGAGGGGGAGGCTCTCCGGAGTCGAGGAGGGCTACTGGTGAGGTCAGCGGGAGCGAGGGGGCTCAGCTAGCTCGAAACCAAGAGGAGTCTGAGGTGGCCATGGCGGATGAAGGAGGGGTGAGGCAGCTCCGGTGGGCTAGGAAGGGAATGGACAGGGCGATGAGCTGCAGGAGATCACCAGCAAGCTATATATAGCATCGGGGAGAGCTTGGGAAGGCTTTGGGCGACGTGGGCGACCAGCAATGGTGGTGGGGGCGGCGGTTAGAGCACGAGAACGGCCAGAGCACCGCGTAGGATGTGACCCGAGAGGGGGTGAGGGGTCGAGAGCAAAGGTGAGGCCATGACTCAGCTCCTAGACATGGCTAGGTGTCAAGGGTGTGAGGGAACGGACGAGCAGAGAGCTCCAAATGCACAGAGAACGTGTTTGTGCATGCCGGACACGTAGTTACCATGTGAACGCGGTGGTGACACGCGCTCTGGTCCCCCAAACCATGTCTGCACGATAGGTCACTCAACAGAGAGGGCCAAGGGGCAAAGGAACAAGCACAAGGGACCTTGAGTTGACTGAAGCTAGCTCAATTCCAAATCAACAGCAAAGTGTTTGTACTAAGGCGGGGAAGATGCAACTGGGGATAGATGCTGAGCTTTGGCTAGGTGTGATCACATACTAAGATGATGATCTTGCCCAAGTTTGAGCTCAAATGGAAGAAGTGAGATAGTACTTGTTGTACAAAGTGCCCCACTGGTCAGAATACAAAACTTGAAGCTGTGCTCAAATGGATGAATGGATTGAGCTGAAATTTTGTGGAGAGGAGTGATTTGGTCATATTAAGGCACTGTAAAATTTCATACCATTTGGACACACCTAATGGTACTTCCTTCATAGTGGTCCTCTCTGGACAGAATCTTGAGAGAATTGTAGAAAAATAATGGCATGATGAAATGATCCCAAATTTCGTGGAGGGATGTTATATAGATAGCATAAGGTTCTGGTTAAATTTCAGAATTTATGGAGCAATATAAAATATAGTTTCTTCTGATAGAGGCGAGGGTGTCCCGATCTTTCGATGAGATGATAGCTATCGTTTTTGGTGGAGTAGACTTTGACGATCCGACTACGAACGTGCGAGGACGTCGCGCCTTAGCAATCACTAAACCAACTCCGAGAGGTTATTGACCACGCCGGAGCACAATCAACCTGACCACGAGGGTCTATCTCCTGCAAGCAAACGAAGAACAAGCAAGAAACTAAGATTTGCAATCTGGATATTGCGAATATAAGATGAAAGCTTTATTGATCAAGGTGGGGTTCTGTGACGTCTTGGTCTGGTCGTCGAACACAAACGAAGTACGCCAAGTTGCAGCTATGGCAAACTTTTAATCTAAACAAAACCCAAAGTCTAAATGGTGCCCTAAGGGCTGTATATATGGAGGAAGAGGGGGGGATTTCGTGGCCCTTGAAGGAGGGGTCCGAAACCAACCCTATCTCTTGTTTCCCCACACATACGGACTCTAAAAACAGCCTATACTCAAGTATTTCGAAATTACATGGGCCTGGCCCAATAATAAGGTGACGCAGCACCTATGATAGCCTCTGGACGAAATTTATGAAGTGGCATCTTGTATATTTCGTCCAAGGCTTCATGCACTCATTATGGTGGCTTCAAAGTCCTGAAATCATCACTTGTAACTCCGTTCTTGTTCCCCTTGCGCATGCCATCATCTCCAAGCTTGAACTTGCTCCAAGGTTCCTCTTTCTTGTCCAAGCTAGGCCCTTCATTTGTAAGCAAAACAAATGTATCCAATTTAGGCAGCATCATATTCTCATGAACATTAGAATCATTACCAAGAAACGAAAGTACCTGATAATTTAATTGGCGTGCGCGAGCTCTAGTAATTGGTCTAGTATGTATAGCAGCAGGGGCTGTGGGTGTAACAATGGTATTGATGTCCTCATCATCCTCCCCTTCTTGAAACGAAGTCGTCCTCGACGGAAGCTCATCTTCCTCACCCAAATAAGGCTTCAAATCTGCAATGTTAAAAGTGGGACTAACCCCAAAATCTGCAGGCAGCTCAAGTTTATATGCATTATCATTTATTTTCTCTAACACCTTAAAAGGACCATCAGCACATGGCATTAGCTTTGATTTGCGCAAATCAGGAAATCTATCCTTACGCAAATGTAACCAAACAAGATCTCCAGGTGCAAACACAACATGTTTTCTACCCTTATCTCCAGCAAGTTTATATTTAGCATTCATACGCTCAATGTTCTCCTTAGTTAACTCATGCATTTTTAAGATCAATTCAGCACGTTGTTTAGCATCAAAATTAACCTTCTCCGAAGATGGAAGAGGCAACAAATCTATGGGTGCACGAGGTAGGAAACCATACACAATTTCAAAAGGGCACATCTTAGTAGTAGAATGCAATGAACGATTATAAGCAAATTCAATATGAGGCAAGCATTCTTCCCACATTTTCTTATTATTCTTCAAAACAGCCCTAAGTATAGTAGACAAAGTTCTATTGACTACTTCAGTTTATCCATTAGTTTGGGGGTGACAAGTAGTACTAAAAAGCAGTTTAGTCCCCAACTTAGCCCATAAACATCTCCAAAAGTGGCTAAGAAATTTAGTATCACGATCTGAAACAATAGTATTTGGCACACCATGCAAGCGAATAATTTCACGAAAGAACAAATCAGCAACATTAGCAGCATCATCGGTTTTATGACATGGTATAAAGTGTGCCATTTTCGAGAACCTATCCACGACAACAAATATGCTATCCCTCCCCTTCTTTGTTCGAGGTAAACCCAAAACAAAGTCCATAGATATATCCTCCCATGGAACACTAGGTACAGGCAAAGGCATATATAAACCATGAGGATTGAGTCGTGACTTAGCTTTTTGACATGTAGTGCAGTGAGCCACAAAGCGCTCAACATCCCGTCTCATCTTTGGCCAAAAGAAATGTGTAGCAAGTACATCCTCTGTCTTCTTTACGCCAAAGTGTCCCATTAACCCTCCTCCATGCGCCTCCTGCAACAACAAAAGACGAACGGAGCTAGCTGGAATGCATAGCTTGTTAGCACGAAACACAAATCCATCGTTAACGACGAACTTGTTCCATGTTCTCCCTTCTTTACAATTCTGCAATACATCTTTAAATTTAGCATCATGCACATAGTGATCTTTGATGGTCTCCAAACCAAATATTTTAAAGTCAAGTTGTGAAAGCATAGTATAATGACGAGACAATGCATCAGCAATAACATTTTCTTTACCCTTCTTGTGTTTAATGACATAAGGGAAAGTCTCAATGAATTCAACCCATTTAGCATGTCTACGGTTCAGTTTGGCTTGACTTTTAATATGTTTCAAAGATTCATGATCAGAATGAATAACAAATTCTTTGGGCCATAAATAATGTTGCCATGTTTCCAAAGTCCGAACAAGAGCATATAATTCCTTATCATAAGTAGAGTAATTCAGACTAGGCCCACTCAATTTTTCAGAAAAGTATGCAACAGGTTTGCCATCTTGTAATAACACACCTCCTAATCCAATTCCACTAGCATCACATTCAAGCTCAAAAGTCTTATTAAAATCAGGAAGTTGGAGTAAAGGAGCATGTGTTAACTTATCTTTCAACACCATGAAGGCTTCTTCCTGTGCGGTACCCCAAACAAAAGGCACATCCTTCTTTGTAAGCTCGTTGAGAGGTGCAACAATGGTACTGAAATCTCTCACAAAACGCCTATAGAAACCAGCGAGGCCAAGGAAACTCCTCACTTGTGTGACCGTTTTGGGCTGCGGCCAACTCTCAATAGCTTCAATCTTGGCTTTATCAACTTTAATTCCCTGTGGAGTAACAACATAGCCAAGAAAAGATACTCGGTCGGTGCAAAAGGTGCACTTCCCAAGGTTACCAAACAAACGTGCATCACGTAGAGCAATAAAAACAGCACGTAAATGTTCCAAATGTTCCTCCAAAGATCTGCTATAAATCAATATATCATCAAAGTAAACTACCACAAATCGTCCAATGAAAGCACGTAAAACTTCGTTCATTAATCTCATGAAAGTACTAGGTGCATTAGTTAACCCAAAAGGCATGACTAACCACTCATATAAACCGAACTTAGTTTTAAATGCTGTTTTCCATTCATCTCCCAATTTCATACGAATTTGATGGTATCCACTACGCAAATCAACTTTGGAGAATATTGTAGAGCCACTCAATTCATCAAGCATATCATCTAGCCTAGGAATAGGATGACGATAATGAATAGCAATATTATTAATGCCTCTACAATCAACACACATACGATACCATCCGTTTTTGGCACTAGTATAATAGGAACAGCACAAGGACTAAGAGATTCGCGTATATAACCTTTGTCGAGCAACTCCTGTACTTGACGCATAATCTCCTTCGTCTCCTCTGGATTGGTACGGTATGGCGCACAGTTTGGCAACGAAGCACCGGGAATTAAGTCAATCTGATGCTCAATCCCGCGAATAGGTGGTAATCCCGGTGGCACGTCTTGTGGAAAGATGTCAGCGAACTCCTGCAAAATGTTAGTGACAGTAGGAGGCAAAGAGGAAGGCATGTCCTCGAATGAAAATAACGCCTCTTTGCACACAAAAGCATAGCAAACAGATTTGCTGAAATCTAGCTCATCAATATCAGATTTGGTGGCAAGTAAACATGCACTTTTCAATTTAATTTCAGAAGCAACACTAGATGGTTTATTATTAGGCTTCATTTGTTGCTCAAATTCTTTTGCCACAATCTGATTTTCACTCTGATTTTTCTCCTGTTTTACTTTACTAGCTCTATTAATATCTTCTTTCAAAATAGAATCAGGAGTCATAGGAAGCAAAGTAATATGTTTATCCTTATGAACAAGAGTATACTGATTGTTTCTACAATGGTGTACATAATTTTTATCAAATTGCCATGGTCTACCAAGTAATAAGGAACATGCTTGCATGGGTACCACATCACAATCAACATAATCAGCATATGCAGAGATACTAAAATGCACATGAACAGTACATGTTACCTTAACCTTGCCGCTGTTGTTGAACCATTGGATATAGTAAGGATGTGGATGTGGTCTTGTGGTGAGAGATAGCTTCTCCACCATCTCCATGCTAGCCAAGTTGTTGCAGCTCCCTCCATCTATGATGACGCGAACAGAACGTTCCTTCACAACTCCCTTTGTATGGAACAAATTATGCCTCTGATTTTGCTCAGCTTGTGTGACCTGCACACTCAAAACACGTTGAGCAACTAAACATTCATACCTGTCAGCGTCTTCAGGAGCCATGTATTGCGTCTCATGATCAGAATCATCTCCACCGTGTTCTTCACTTGTAATAAGAGCCAAAGTCTCCTCATCATAGTCCTAGCGGACTCCTAGCCCCCATCAATCAGTAGCAATCTAACATACCTGAGATTGGCATTCTCCTGTCGCATAATACCTCTTCCCTTACAACCGACGACAAATAAATCTGTGTGGTGCCCTGTTGATGCTAGATGGAAGAAAGCCTGGGCAGGCCCAGAAGGTGTACTCTTGGCAGATGGTGGTGTGTGTCCTATTTTCTTGTATCTCGTTGTGGAATTGGCGAATCTGAAGGTCAGTGGTGGTTGCAGTAGGACGTGTGGGAGGTAGAGGAGGCACGCATGTTCCATGATGAAGATCGACCATGCAAAAAATATTAGTTTCACGCGCCAATGCTGTCGATCTGCACTTCACGTTCGATACTTTACAAGCAAGATGGCATAAACTAGTGATTATTAATTAACTCCTTATACTCTAAATGTCTGTCAATCTCTCTATTATAAATATCCACCATAACTTCAAGCATAGCTCATTCTCCCAACAATACCACATCTATCATGCCCAGTTTGTAACTTCCTGATCATATATTCTTCTACAGAATTTTTTTCCTTCCCTAATAGTCTTAAAAGCGCTGCAAATTTTTGAAAGTAATCACACGTTGATAATATGGGGAACCCAACGAAGTACACCATAAGCGTTTTTCAAAAGCCAGCCCAACGTAGCTTGGAATAGGATATAATCTCAATGTTCTAGACCAACCATACACATGCCAAACTAGGTAACATCAACACAGCATCAGCAACACTCTCCGCTCCGGGATATTGTAACATTTAACAACTTGTTCATTTTCTTCACTACCCGCATTAATATATATCAGGAACATATCTAACCCTCAAATGTGGAATATTCAATTTTCAGTTTGGATAATGGTGCATGATCTCCCGTACCTGCTGGTAATTCCAGCCCTACCATTGCGATTATTGTGCATGTGGATCGGCCTGGCTGTGGTACGTGTTCTGATTTGATCACCTCACTCGTAAAATCGCCCTGCATAAATCATCCTCCCTCAGCGTCAAAGGAGCATAGAAGCATCCACATTATGTTTCAACTATCGGCACCAGAAGTTTGACCAGGCTTCAAGGGGACCGCGTTGTGTCGTTCCCCTTGATTTGGAAGTGCGACGTTTTTTGTTTTTGTAGAGGTGGCGACAGGTCAGCCGCGTTTTTTGGAAGGACGTCGCGAGCATTCTTAAACTTTATATCGAGCTTTGTGTTTGAACGTCTTTCTCAATTCCTTCCTCTATCTTCTCCATGGTGGACTCTTCAATTCTGTTTAGCACATCTGCACGCTGTTCCACTCATCATTTGCTACATTTATCATGTGCTATTCGTTCGTCAGGTTTCTCCCAATCAGTCTCATCGGCTTGTGATCCTGGCATGGTTCGCATCAATAGAAACACACAAGAATATGGGCTCCAAACAGACTACTCGGGAGTGGTGGTGGTGGTGTACACAAACCGTTACGCTAAACTCAATGCTTACCAGTTCTTCCCAGCAGCAGGTGGTGATTCGGCAACCGTGTGTCAACACTTAAGATTGGACAGAGGATTGGCCAGGTGGGTGAAACGCACGACTAGATGTTGGTTAGTTGGGAAGGCTCTGATATGGAGTCACAAAGGGTCCGCATTTAATCTATTAAGATGCAAAGTTGAATAAACGCTCAATGACGGTAACTCGTGCTGTCCCTAGGCTCGACCTTGCTAGAGACGCGAGCCTAGACCATATTAAAATACGGCGCTGCACGTAAACCAGGGAGGAGCACACTCTTAATTTTTTTTCTCTTTTTTTTTGCACTTTTTTCCCCTCTTTTATTTTCCTCCACAATAATTTTTTTTTCTAATCTATTACAAATGTCTAAAAACTGCCTAGCCAGAAATTTTCCTCTTTTTTTTTTGAAACTGAACTATTTTTCTAACTGCAGGTATACGAACGTTTCGGGAGTCCTACTCTGTCAACTACTCGGAGTTGGCGTGATCTGGAAATCCACAACAGAGAACAAAATACTAGACTCGGACTAGGACTTGTGGCGGAGATTACTCTGGTGAACTACTCGTACTGTTGGCGGATATATGGTTGTCAGGTGACTCGAGATTGCGTGATGGCGGCGGATGGTGGTGGCGTATAGGATCGGATTGGCGGTGAATATGTGGTGGTGGTATATGGCAGCGGCGATGAGTGTGTGGTGGTGGTATATGCAGCAGCGATGATGATGATGGCGGTGGTGTCTATGGCAGCGGCGAACCGTGACAACCTGTGAACAGAACCTCGGAAACTCTAAGGCCTAGACGCTAAGACCAGCAACTTACACGATGATGCACCGCAAATTCCCAACAAGCAAATACAGAAAAGATATTCAATTCTTCAGATTGGTTTGGATATGATGAAACTAACCTAATTTTTTTTTGGCTTTTTTTTTCGTGAAACTGTAGGTATGAAGAACGCCTCGTCTAACTACGAAAAAACTTAAAATATACCGAGCAACCTTGAACTCTGATACCGACTTGAGAGAGGCGATGGTGTCCCATTGTTCGATGAGATGTGAAGCTATCGTTTTGTGGTGGAGTGACTTGACGTCCGACTACGAACGTGCGCAGGACTCGCGCCTTAGCAATCCTATAAAACCAACTCAGGGTTTTGACCACGCCGGAGCACATCAACCTGACCACGAGGGTCTCTTCCTGCAGCAAACGAAGAACAGCAAGAAACTAAGATTGCAATCTGGATATTGCGAATATAAGAGGTAAAGCTTTGATTAAGAAGGTGGGTTCTGTGACGCTTTGGTCTGGTCGTGAAACACAACGAAGTACGCAAGTTGCGCTATGGCAACTTTTAATCTAAACAAAACCCAAAGTCTAAATTGCCTAAGGGATGTATATATGGAGTAGAGAGGGGATCATTTCGTGGCCTTGAAGGAGAGGTCCGAAACCAACCCTATCTCTTGTTTCCCACACATACGGACTCTAACAAAGCCTATACTCAAGTATTTCGAAATTACATGGGCCTGCCCAATAAAGGGACGCAGCACCTCATACTACCTCTGACGAAATTTATGAATGGCTCTTGTATTTTTGTCCAAGCCTCCTGCCTCATTATGGTTTGGATCAAAGTCCTGAAATCATCACTTGTAACTCATCGCTTGAACTGCTCCAATGGTTCCTCTTTCTTGTCCAAGCTAGGCCCTATCATTGTGTAAGCAAACAAATGTATCCATTTAGGCAGCATCATATTCTCATGAACATTAGAATCATTACCAAGAAACGAAAGTACCTGATACAATTTTAATTGGCGTGCGCTGAGCTCTAGTAATTGTCAGTATGTATGCAGCCAGGGGCTGTGGGTGTAACAGTGGTATTGATGTACCCTCCCATCACTTTCTTGCTCTCTCCTTCATCTTCTTCGTAGGGGTCGATGAATGGGCGTGGGCGGTCAACCAGGAGTTCTGTTTGTTGTTGTCGCTGCCCAGAACCTTGTAGTGGTCCTGGATGTTTGACACGAATTCCGGCTTTCAAGGCCGACACCTAGCGCTTTTAGATCGTTGGTGGTGTCCACCGTAGTGAAAACGAGTCGGACCTGTTGATACACCTGGAGAAAAAACGCTCGCCAGCCTTGTGCCATGTGGTAGTGGTAGACAAGGCGTCATGTCGCACGCCACAACTGGGCGCGACACCTTCTGTCGTGCACCCGGCACGACCGTGGTTACTCGAGTCGAAGCCGACCACTTGGTACTTGTCTGCTCGCAATCAACTACTCGCATATTTTGGATGGATCCTCCACGAGACCGGATCGGTCGTGTAACACCACCAAGAGGGCCTTCCCCCTCACGTGGGTGTCCACTACGTGATGCGTGGGGAACTACCCGCCAGTGTCGTCGTCGGCCGCTGGGAGCGCCATTGGAACCGCTGGATGTACTCCTCTTTGTATGTGTTGTCGGGGGGTGGATGTGCTTAATTGTGTCGTGTGGCTCGAGAGATGAGGTAAATGCGCAGGAATAAATGGGGGCCTGGTGGCCTGGATTCTCCGGCGCGTCTATCCATGGCAGTTTTTGCACGGGTAACTGCATCATCGCGCCGCGCCCGGCGTAACCGCATTCACAAGACATGCGTGATGTCGCGTACGGTCCCCAAACACTGGCAGTAGCGAGGAGGAACGAGGAAGAGCGCTCGGAGGGACGTGAGTATGATAGTGCTCTTGGCGAGACTCGAGCATGCACACGCTGCCTGATCCTTAACCCGGCAAGCAACCCCCGCACTATATCAGTTGAACACGCATGAAATGGTCGCCTACAAGTCGGCCGACAGTTGCTTCACTTCGTAAGAGAGCGGGCCCGTGTGCTACTACCTCTTTCTTAGTCCTCTTGTCCCCTTTATATTCTGTGCCATACTTTGTGCCTTAAATTAACCAACAAAATGTTAGTGCATGTTATAAAACTTATATAATTGGAAACTATGTTCGAAATTCAATCAACTATATACTCTTTGGCAACATGCATTCGTATTTTATTAGTTAAACCTACTATACCAAGGATGGGGGTGTAGTAGGTACTAAATTGCCAACTTTTTTTATTAACCATTGTTTACTGTGGCCTTCGTCCTCCTCTCGCACGTCTTGTCACCCCCCCGCTGCCCGCAGACGCTTACAGCGCAATCATTGCGCAACGCGCTGGGTCGTTCTTTTGGCCAAACGGTGGCTCGAATGGCGCCAATGATCATCCGGTGAGCCCGTTCCCAAGCGCAAGCTCGCAACGTTCCCTGCAACTTCCTCCCGCCCGACTCCGGTGAAACCCCCCAACATTCCCATGCTTACCCGCCCTAATATATAAATCCTCACGCCGGCCGAGTCCTGCGTCGATTTCCCCTCCCTCCCTGTAGCTATCTCGTCTGCGTTCTCCCACACTCGCCAATGGCACGGTCGTCTCGTCGCTCCATCCACTCCGCCGTCAATCAGAGACAGCTCAGCTGGAAGGCTACAAACACAGCGGCGGTGGCGCAGTCCCCGGCATAGTGTAGTGCGCGTGCGGCCCTGTTGGGTGTGAGTGGAACACCCACCACAAACGCTTCCGCCTCGCTGCCGTCGGAAGCTGTTTGCCCGGAGCACGCCTTGCCCGCCACACCACCTTCGAAGCCAGGGCCATCACCCCCACTTCTGTCGCCGCGCCCGAAGGCGGGAGGTGGCCGTCGTGGCCACCACCCACTGCCGGCACCGTGGCCATCACCCGCTCCGCCACCAACCTCTTCTCTAATTCTTTAATTTTGTGTGTCTTGGCCGCCACCCCCCCGATCTTCTTTTGCCATTGCCGGCCGCCCAACCGTTCTACCACCGAGGTCATCACCCGCTCCGGCCAACGCCGCCCAAGGCAGGACGCGGAGGGGAGGCCCACACGTGCGTCCAGCAACCTTGCGTGCCTACAAAAAACCGAGTTCCTTGCGGGAGGAGGAGAGCGGCCTCGTCAAGCACTCAATAGCCTTACCTCCGTCGTGTCCACGGCACAACGCCGCCGTTCATATGCGAGGATCAGCGATCTATGAGGAGAACCACCACTTTCGGAGGGGTCGTCTAGACCGGCAGAGGGCGTTCGAGGTGAGCATTCGCTGAATTTGGCAAAAGCAGCATCAGCACCGTAAATTGCAGTTGTCCAGCTCGTCGGTAGGGACTCTCCTCCTCTGCCTCTTACTGCCTCGCTCGGTAGAGGAGACACTGCCGGAAGTAGTATACCAAATCCCCTCCGTAGAAGTAGTATTTCCGGGGCTATTTTTTCAGTTTCATCTGACTCATAGAAAATGTGGTGGAACTGTACAAACGTACTTAAAATTACTAGTATATATGTTTGCACTAGCTATTTCTTACGTGTTGTCAACAATTGGGGAAAAGTTTGGTCGGTTCAGCTGTCGATTGAACTGTTGTATAAAGACGATTGCTTTAATCTATGAATGAAATCTATGCTTAATTACTGACTTTTAGTTGCTAAAATAGAATAGTGCTAGTGATTTTTAGGCTGCATATTTTGACAAAAATCGCGTGTTCCATGGTTGACAATGGCAATGTGACTAGACAACAAATGTCAATCTTTCCATTTGACAATGGCAATATACCCAATCTGAACAGATGCAAATCTTACCAATTGTCTTACGTGGTGCACACCGGTCATCCAAAACACCCGTGCGTTAAGGGATGGACAAATCCCGCTCGGACCTTTCTCTTGCTTAGGGCCGAATTCTGCTTTGCATACCATATTCAATCTGAACCATTTTCGTTGAAGAGATGCCACAAATCACTGCGCTGTGATTTTTCCCCTTGACTTAAGGGGGACCTATAGCTCTCCCTTTGCATACGAGTGTTCTAATCTAAAACGTTTGGCGATTCAAGAGCTACACAAAATCCTGCTCGGCACTTTGCCCGTGGCTTCCTGGGGAGCTTCCGGTTGCATACTGGTGTTCTAACTAAAACATTGCGATCTAGTATTTTATATTTAAAAAACAAACCATTGACGTTTTTTTCACAGAAAATCATTGATAGTTCGTACATTAAGGAGAAAAACGCACGTTCGTTCAAACCATACTTTCATTCAGTCACTGTTCGGGGGGATAGACCCGGTAGCCTCATCCGGACCTAATAACGTTTCAGACATCGTGGCTACAAATGCACCTCATGCCTTCCCTTCCGGCATGCGGCCGGTTCCTTTTGTGGCCGGCCTTCCATAAAAAAAAAAACAAAAAAACAAGAAGAACGGGGCAAACTCTAGAAGCCGCTCTTGGGGCGGGTCTGTTTCTACAGACGCCCCTCCTCCCCTCGGAGTCTGCACTCACCTAATTCGACAAGAGACGGGGCATGGCTGTGAGCCAACTACTCTCCCCCAATCCCCCGGAGGAGCGTGGCTACAGTGTAGGCTGCCGCGCGGCCACCTACCCTCCTGTCACAGGACTGTAGCCATGGCGACTCCAGTACATGGCCCTCTTCAGCAAGGGCCATGCTACAACAGCAAAAGGCGATCAGTACGGCCCGCATGTGGCGAGGCCCTACCTCTCCTCAGCTACCAGAAGGCGGCGCCCCCTAGAAGGCGGCGTTGAGGGGCGGGCCGCTCCCGGCAAATGATCTTCCGTCCACTCAGAGTCCGCACTCACCCACTACGACAAGAAAGCGCGGCACACTGTGCGCTGACCAAGCCGGCCACGCAACCCCCCTGAACAGGGCTGTAGCCATAACGCCTCCTGCGAAGCCCCTTCATCAAGTACAAAGCTACAGGCAAAGGCATCAGCGTGGCCCAAACGGCGGTGGGCCCTACCTGTCGGCCGGATTCTCTGCGCCAGCTGGGCCCTCCAGAGGCGGGCCCCAGCAGCGCGGAGAACCCGACGACCTTAGACACTGACGTCCGGGTCCTACCAACCTGGCCGTATTAACCATTGTACCCCTGGGGGGGGTTTGGCCTATAAAACCCCCCAGGGTTCCCCATGCAAAGGGTCAGCCTTCCATTCCCATACACCACCATAGCTAGGAGAAGAGAGGTAGCTCTATCCATCTTCCTCCTCTAGCAACAACACGCTCAAGGATCACCTTGTACACTCTTGATCATATCATCATGCGGCGACCCCCGCAGAGCAGGACTAGGGGTGTTATCTCTCGGAAGCCCCGAACCTGGTAGTCTCATGAGCGATCAAGTCGTGCTGACTCCCGCTTCCAGGGCCCGACGACGTCCTCTTGGCTCCAACCCATGATAAGCCAGCCCCCTGGCATCTGACGTGAGAATCCATGAAAGTTGCGCGCCACCGGGGGCCATTGCAGGCATCGACCGGAGACCCGTTCGGGACGGGAACCCTTCCTCTCCGCGAGCACGTCGCGGCCCGCCTGATCAGCCAGCCCGATCCGTTTGCTTGTGCTTGCTCACCAGTGCATCGCCCGCGAGGGGCTATTTGCCCCGCGGGCTCCTCATCGACCTCATCGGGAAGCTTCCGGTCCACTCCGACGCAGGACGCCATCGACGTTCCTCGGCGGCGTGGTTGTGATCGACGATCCCCACTCCCTTCCCGTCTCTGCATCGACTCTATGCGGCGCGCTCGACGCCGTCCTCTCGTTGAGGTTGATGGGTCACTGGCCACAGCCAGGCCTCCTGGCGGGCCGTCCAGGACCCATTGCGAGCAGCATGCAGACCTGCAGCTCCTGTCAGAGCCAACTCGACACCTCGGGCTGCACTAGAAGAAATCCGTGTCAAGCTCCTCGACAGCGCCACCAAGATGGCGGCCATGAAGCGCCACGCTGAGGCAACCAGCGGGAGATCGACCGCATAGCTGGCGGCAACGCTCCTGCGCCGAGCCTACCGAGACCGGCGCCATCCGGCAACGCGCGGCAACGGCCATCGCCAGCATTGCTGGGGTTCGGACGTCCGATCTACGGACACCCCCGGCATACCCTGCGCGCCTCGCATGCGTCGGCGGCAGCACTTCGAAGAACCTGGGGGCGATGAATGGCGCAGTTAGCTAGACTGCCTCCAGAACTCCCTCGTGCTGCGAAACACGTAGCAAGACACTGACAACCGTCGTGGTGGAGCCGGCCGTCATGCCGAGCTCCCGGAACGGAACCCTTCCACCTATCCGCGAGAATTGGATCGACCTCCCGGTCCCCCTAGTGGCTGCGCCCGCAGCCAGCGGAACCTGAAGCCCAAGCAAGCTAGCCGCATCCGGCCGCTCTCACCAGATGGTTGTGGGCGCCGGGAAGTTCCTCCGAACCCGGAGGCCGGCGCCATCCCCCCCCCCCCCCCCCCCCACCCCCCCCCCCCAACCCCCTCAGGACTACTACTGTGCCTCCTCCCCACCCCCCACCACCCCCCCTCACCCCCCCGCAGGGAGAGGGTGGCTTCTCCGGCGCCGCGTTGAGCACCCGACTTGGGGGGCCAGCTAGGCCCCTGCCGGATCGAGCACTAGCTCGTCCCTCGCAATGGAGGACGAGGATACAGTCGGCCCGGCAGCTCGGCCCCCGCATACGCGACGAGCCCTTTCCAAAGGGTTCTCCTTCCTCGCGACACTCCAGTACAACGGCGCCGTGAAGCCGGAAGATTGGCTGACCGACTACGCACAGCAGTCAACATAGCAAACGCCAACAAAGCGCGTTGCCGTGAAGTATGTTCGCTCATGCTCGCAGGCAACGGCCCCGGACATGGTTGAACAGCCTCAAACCCAACAGCAATCAAACATCTTGTTGACTTCAGCGACGTCTTCATCCTCAACTTCACCAGCACCTACAGCGGGCCTCCCAGCCGTCGCCACAGCTCTCACATGTGCGCTTCAGTGGCCGCGCTGCCCTGTCGGCACCTTCGGGGCGGTGTTGTTCTCAACCCCGTCTCATCACCATCCATCCGGCCAATCCCGGACACGTCGCCGCCCTCCCCGCGGCTCTGCTGCTCCAGTCCCAGCCTTCCCCCGTGGCGTCCTCTTCTTCCCAACCGCGGTAGCCCCCAGCTCGGGGTCACCCACGTCCCCCCCCCGCTCTCCTCGCGTCCGGCCTCCACTTGGTGGCCCGAGCCGCCCAGCTCTGCTGGCGTCTGACCACTGGAACCACTGCTCCCGCGTTCTGGTGTCATTTCGATGAATATTACTGGGCAGTCAGCAAAAAACGGGGACCAGCTCTAAACCGCAGTCGACGGGTTGGTGCGGATGTCGGCTCCTTGCCGATCTCCCCAGTCTCGTGCTGAAGCTTGCTATCGGGAAATAAGTAGTTACATGGCTGACTACTTCACATCGGCAGCTCCTTGGTCGACATCCGCATGGGTCCCGCGGCGCCCTGTCGCAGATCAGGTGTGGGCCGGGGAATTGGAGGGGTGCAACCCGGCGTGACGAAGGCCGGCCGCAAGTCCGCCGCCTTGAGGCCCTCCGAGTTCGTCATCTCTTGCAGCCGGACAAGGCGTTGTGATGGCAGCCGGCAAACGGCTTGGAGTGTTGCTGCCCCAGTTGTTTCCGAGGCTTCGCAAGGCGTGCTGATTACGAAGCCGCAAGTTTGTGTAATCTCGAGTCAGTGGAGATTGCCGGACAGTACGAAGTATGACTTCTGCCACAGCTTCGCCGACTCAAGCAAGCGATGGAGGAAAGTGGGTCCGGAGCCGTGCACAACACCTGCGACGCAGGAGCCGCACTTGCTAGCTCACCCTTGGTCTGGTTGCGCCTAGCTTCAGGTAGACGAATCTGCCCCACACAGCTCGAGCTGTGGGTAAGACCCAAGGTAGCCTTCATAGAAGGTCACGAAGGCGGAAAGGAGCACCACCGTGTTGCGGTGGAGAAAAATTGGTGAGGCTGAAGATGGTAAAAGTCGAGGAAGGAGCGGAGGAAGCCCGCTCGCCGCAAAGCCGAATCCGACGAGGAAGTGGCTCCAAGAAGACGACGAACTCCGCCGGCCCTCGTCGCCGGCGATATCTCCCACTCGTGGTACAGTCGCTTCCCCCACGACCGCCCTCGAACGGGAATCCTACGCGTCGTGCTGAGGACCTCAAGTGCACGTCATGGACTTGAGCCGTCCCACTCGCCTCACACTCCATGGTTCCGCGTTGGCCTGGCGGCGACGCAACGACTTTGGACGGTGAGACGAGTCTGCGGTGGCCGTGGCGAGGCTGGACATCGTCTAGGCCCGCAGCGGCACTTCATTCGGCGGGCGGTGCGGCATCAGCCAGCAAGAGTGCAGAGCAGCGAGGAAGAAAGAGCGGAGGGGCGCGCGTGCGTTTGGCCACCCCCCCTCCTATTTATATACGGCAGCGGTGGCGGGGGTCGCGAACACGACGCTTCGCGGGGGCATGGGGATGAAACTGGCGCCCACGTCCCGCACGCCCCCGCATATCCCCCCGCGCCTTAATGCCGCATCACGCCGCCCGGAAGGGCAACCGTCGCCTCGCCGGCAGCGGATCCGCGCTCCGCCAGGTCTGTGTAGTTGCGGCCCGGACTCGAGGCGGTGTTCCCGTCCGCGCGTTAGGGTGTGTGGCAGGCTGGCCTGGCCTGCTGGCGACGCGTGCGCGTACAATGGGCGCAAGCGCGCCACCCGGAGGCGTGCCACCCGTCGCCCGCCGCGACGATTCAAATCCACCAAGCGGCCGGCTTTGCCTTGGCCGGCTCCTTTGCAGGCGGCTTCTTCAGCTGGACGAAGCAAAGACGCAGCTCTCTCATATAGGAGGAATGCTGATGCACTCGCGTCTTTGAGCCGTGGCACTCACCAGGCTTCGGTGGACTACTGTCGGGAGGATAGAACCACGGGTAGCCTCATTCCGGACCTAATAACATTTCAAGACATCGGGGCTAGCAAAGCCCCTCATGCCCTTCCGGGATTCAGCCGGTTTCCTTGGTCCCCCCTAGGACCAAGTGGGCCGGCTTCCAGAAGACGGCGCACTCATAGAAGCGGCTCTTGGGGGGGCCGGCTCCTAGCAGACGCCCCTCCTGCCCTTCGGAGTCCGCATCACCTACTTCGACGAGACGGGGCGTTGGCTGCAGAGCCAACTACTCCCCCGAATCCAGAGGAGCGTGGCTATAGTGTAGGCTCCGAGCGGCCACTACCCGCCTGGCGCAGGACTGTAGCCATGCGACTCATGACATGTCCCCTTGTCCCTCTGTCATCACGGGTCATGCTACAAGCAAAGGCGATCAGTACGGCCCGAAGTGGCGGGCCCTACCTGTCCGCAGCTACCAGAAGCTGCGCACCCCTAGTAGGCGGCGTTGAGGGGGCAGGCCGTCCTCCCGCAGACTGACCCCTCCCTCCCCTCGAGTCCGCACTCCCCAACTACACAAACAGCGCGCTACATGGTGCGTGTGACCAACGCTGCACCAACCCCCCTCCCCAACCCCCCCTGACCGCGGGACTGTAGCCATACGACTCGTGACCAAGCCTCCCGTCATCAAGTACAAAGCTCAACAAAGTCAATCAGCGTGGCCCGCAGGCGGCGGCCTCCTTGCGGCCGATTCTCGTCGGCCAGCGGGGGCCCTCCATAGGCGGCCCCATCAGCCTATGGGAGAACCCGGCGACCTTAGACACTGACGTCTTGGGTCCTCACCCCCGTATTACCATTGTACCCGGGGGGTTGGCTATAAAACCCCCCAGGTTTCCCCCATTCAAAGGGTCAGCCTTCGTTCCCATACCCCACATAGCTAGGATAAGAGATGTAGCTCTACCCCTCTTCCTCATCTATGCCACACAGCTCAAGGGGCGCAACCTTGTACACTCTTGATCATAGTCCATCATGCGGAGCCCCCAGACATTACTAGGGGTTGTTATCTCCTTCGCGGAGAGCCCCGAACCGGGTATGTCTCGTGGCTTCGGCTCATGCTCACTCCCGCGCTTCAGGGCTACGACGTCCCTCTTTGGCTCCACCCATGATAAGCCACCCCCTGGCATCTGACGGAGAATACCATGGGTGGGACCTTTTCATCATCACATCACTGCGGTGTCCCGCCCGCCGTCTCTCCGTAGCGCTCCTTGTGCCCCAACAACGACAACGAGGGCCCCGCGGGGGTGCGACCAACACTGGGTGGCGGTCTCGTCCGTCAGCCTCGCCCTCTTCAACCCCACCGTTGCGACGAACTGTGCCGGCCGTCCCGTCGCGCTCCTGCCTTTGCTCTGCCCATGGCATTACCTCATCGTCCTCACGCGCACGGTGTCTCCTCCCTCTTCCGCCTCCCGTGTCCTCCGGCACGGCCGTCGCCCTCGCCACGCCTCACGCTTGATTCGCTTACTACCCCGTCCCTGTGTGCGCACGCACCCGTTCCGCAGCTACCTATCTGCAGGCCAATGATTCAGCTGCTTGCGAGCTGGCTTAGCGCTAGCTAGCTTGCTCGTACCGCGGCACATGAGGCCGTGCCGGCCGTGCGAGCTTCGGCCGTCGCTCCGGGCCGTCGACTCTCCGTATGGCCCACGCCGCTCCACCTCGTCTCTGCTCACCTCTAGCCACGGGAACGCGCATCGCCGTCGCCACTACGGCCGCCCTCAGGCTTCCCTTCGTCCCCTGGCTCCAACCCCACCCGCATCTGCTCCTCTGCTCCCGCTGGTTCCCTACTTCCCCTCCACCCGAGCGGCCGCTGAGGAAGCCGCCGCTTCGGCCTCCTGCGCACCTTAACGCTTGCGTCGCGCCTAGGTTCCCGGGCACCACCAGCCTCGCTGCTCCACCCTCCCCGGACATCTGGTTTCGTCCGGGCAGTCCCCTGCACGCACCATCACGCGCTTTCGGCCCTTGGCTCTTCTCCCTCATTAGGCCGCCCTAGCCTCCTGCTGCCAAAGGGTCCCGTCCCCGTTCCGGGCCGCCGTCGCTCGGCGCCTCCCTCTCCTTCGATCCGCGGCTCCACACTTCGCCTGTTCCTCTCTCTCCCCGCGCTCCTTCCACCACCCCCTCCCTCCCCATTGCTCCCTGTGCCCTGTGCGCGTCTCCCTCTCCCCTCGTTGCTCTCCTCAGTCTCACCTTAACTTTACTTCCGCCCTCCTACCATCTGCTTCCGTCCGCATCCTCAGTCGCGCCTCGTGCATCACCGCCGCGCACTGCTTCCACTCCTCCGCCCGCTGCTGCGCCGTTTCCGCTCCGACCCCCTGCGCGTCCGCGTTCCCTTCCGTCTTGCCCTTTTTCTCGCTTCATCTATCCGCTGCCTGTTCCTATCTCACCTTATCCTTCCCTCTCCTCTTTTCCTGCCTTCCTGCCCTCCTCCTCCTCCCCCATCTTCTGCCCTCACCCTGCCTCTGCCGCTTCGCCGCCAACCCGGCCGCCGGTCAGGCCCAGCCTCCTCCCCCCCGTGCCTATGCCCTCCTCCGCACCCTGCTCCTTCCGCACGCCCGCCCAGTTCGCCGTCTTCTCCAGCGCCCCGTGCGTGCCCCTCGCGCTGCCGACCCACATCCGGCTTTGCTTGCTGCCGGCTCCCCCCCTCCCGCAGCCGGCCTCCCCTACTACCTACTACCACCCCTACCCCTACCCCACCGGCTGCCGCCTTCCCGCCTCCGGCCTGGCTGTGCCGCTGCCCGTGGGGCAAGTTGCTGCTGGCTGTGAAGAGCAAAGAGAAGAGCTGGGTAAGAAGAAAAGAGTCCGCTACCCGCCGGTAAACAAAAAAACAGCTTTCGTTCGACTGCCCCTAGCCGGCCGAAAAGAAGAAAAGGAAAGAGTCTCGCCTGCCCACGATCCCGCCTGCTTCGCCCACTTACTGCGGAACGCCAGACGCGACTCGGCTGCCTGCCCGCTTCCAACACGGGCCGGCTGGAGAGCCCGCCCAACTGCCCTCGCCGCGTGCCTTGTTTGGTCGGGTTTCGTCCCGCTGGACAACCCTTGCGAGCACCCGGAGGCTCAAGGCACCCAACACCCCCGCGGGTGCGCCTGCAGCGCTCCCCGCCAGCGCCAACCGCTCCAGCTGCAAGCCGCAGTCGGCGCCTTCAACAACAACAACCTTCATCTCGTCGACACCAAAGCACTGTGAGCCCTCACCCGCGTACGTTCTGCACCACGTGCAAACCCGATAACCCCTAGTAGCCTCAAGGACCACCTCCGCTTTATTACAGTTCATTACTGTTCCGCACTCGGCGCCAGCCACCGTGCCCGAGGCCTGGCCGCTTTGCCCGAGATGTTCGTTCCTCCCACAAACGGCTTAGTAGCATGCACTAACCGAGGCTCACTCTTCGTCTCAGCTATATACCGCAGCGCGTCGTCCAGCTATCAAGAGCAAAGACGCTTTAGGCCACCAACGCGAAAAAAACGTCCGGGGAGAAAACGGTTCGGGCAACCCGGCCATTGGCTTTAATGACTACGGCTCGGTCGAATTTGCTCCATAGTCTAAGGTACTGTGCGCTTCACTCGGTGGCCCACTCTCAATCCACAGACCATCACGCGGAATGTCTGGCTAGCGCACAGCACACGCCAAAGGCGAGGGAACATGAAAAGATTGAAGGGGGGCTCGGACGAAACGAGTCGGCACCCTCCTCATATAAAAATTGCACTGCTAAACCAAGCATTTGTCTATCTCTGCACTGGCTAACTCTATCTTTTGCTAATCATTTCCGGGGGAACCCCCTTCCTCGCCCCCGGACGCTCGGAGGCTACCCCGTGGTTGCATTGCGCGCCCCCACTGGAAGCAAGTCGCACCGGCTGCAACCCGCAGCCGACTGCATCCCGCAGCCGCCTGTCATCGACAACATCAGTCGGCGGACCTCCACGTCCGCGCCCGACGCTCAGGTCCGGCGGACCATCGTCCCGCGCTCGACCAGCTTTAGTCGGTGGACCCCTCGTCCGCTCCCATACAGCTTCATTCTGGCGGACTCCCTCATCTCATCCACCTGATATCATCAAGCCCGACGGACTCCGTGTCCGCGCGCACCCGCAGGCCCCGCTCCCCTCAGTCTGGCGACTCCGTGTCTCAACCCCCCCGTGACCCTCGACACTTGCAGTCATCTTCATCACCAAACAACAAGACCTCCGCCAACTTTTCCAAGTTCCCGGAGGCTCAAAGGCTACACCAGCAGGTGCGCTCTGCGCGCCCCGCACTCGTAACATGTCGCGCCTGTTTGCCACCCCGCCGCCGCTGCAATGGACGCCCCTCGCGCCCGTTGTCTACACCAACAACTGCGAAAGGACCCTCTGCCCAACTTTTCCAAAGTTGCCCGGAGGGCTAACCCAGCGGTGGCTCGCGCGCCCCCCCGCCCGGAAAGCAAGCCGCGCCGGTTGCGGTCCGCATCCGGCCTTCATCGCCATCTTCTACAAATCAACGCCTGCTAAAAAACCTCCGCTCAACTTTTCAAGTTTCCCGGAGGCTCTGAGCTACTATCGGGGGGATGACCCCCGGGTACCCCCAAGACGGCCAGTCGGATGCGGTGCCCGTCCGACCGGGCCGCTGCTCCCCCGGCCGACCTGCTCCACCTTCGCAGCTGCCAGTGCCCCAGCCACCGCCTGGCCGAAGTCAACCGCGACATCACTCTGACGCGACACGGCGAGACGGCTGTACCTAGCACTGTTGAGCAATAGTGCGCACTATAGCCTACTCGCGCGTCACCTCACATGACATCTCTAATAGTGTATTTTGGTGGGTGGGCCACCACCACCACCATGCCTAGCTCCCAGCTAACCTCACTTCACCTATAAAAGGGCCAAGCCACCCCCTCCGCAGCCCATTCGGCCACAATTCACCAAGGCACTACACGCCACACCCTACATGAAGCTAGAGCATATATCAATTCATCCAAATACAAATACAGCTCCAGAGCACTCTGTTACTTACTACTGCCAGATATATACATACATGCAGGAGTAGGGGTAATATCTCTCCGGAGAGCCCCGAACCTGGGAACCACCGCGTGCCATTCGCATAGCCCGTCCCCGTATCTTCCAACTTGCAGTCTTGCCCTCACCTCAAGCTACTACCCCGTGGCATCTGTCATCATCATCGCGATCCCCTGGCTACTGACGTTAGAATACTACGACAGTCACCACTGCGAATTTATATTCATATTAATCGAGTACAATCTTAAAACCCCAAAAACTATTTCTTTCTGGCGGCGGCGGAGGCGGCGTGCCCGCTCGTTGTCGTTGTAGTCCCTCCGTGGCATCATTGGGGGTTGAAGTGTTCAAGGCAGCATAGAATTTCTTCACTTGGAAATCAAACATCAATGCCATCCGCGCATCGACGGGCGGGGCGCGTGAGAGGCCAACTAGCGCGCTGGATAGGTGGGCGGTCGACGGCGGTGTCCCATGCCACTGAGGGGGGCGCACGCACGGGCACATGCGTCAGCGGATACAGCCAAACGCACGGGGACCGGCGCCGTGGTGGGTGGAAGGGGCACCGCGCACGGGCACTGGCAACTGGCATGTACCACTCGTTCAGTTCCGTCGGAGACCTCCCTCGCTGATGCCTGCGGCTTCAGCTAGTCTGGCGATAGTGCTCGGCGACCAGGCCCGTCAATGCTAACGGGAATGGTCGCTGGCGCGGGCGCGGGATGGGAGTCTGGGATTGTAGCGGGGCAGCAACCGCCGCGGCCAGCTCGTTCAGGGCCAATGTCCATGAGGCCCATTCCTCCTTATTTCTATCTCCTTCGGCTCGGAGTCGACTTCCAAACTTGAAAGACTTAGTGGCAGATGATCCTTCTGCGCCATGGCGTTGGTGGGGTCTGCGGGAGGGAATGGGAATGGAGGCAAACAGTAAGCCGCCCGTATTACAGCGGCTCGGGCGCCATTAATGGAGAGGATGCAGCACGGCTGCGGCCATGAAGTTAAAGGGATCGCTTCCCGTGGCCTGCGCAGCGTACAACTTGCATGCTTCCGGTGAGCCGGCGCATTGGAGGACAGCTGCCTCCTCTCTCGGTCAGCCGGCGCACCAAACTGTGCTCGCACACGCCTCCCGTTCATTCACGCAGCTGTCTGCACGGCACCTCCTACTATCCATTAAAACCAAGACAACGTGGCGTCACGTGAATGGTTAACAAACGCAACACGATTTGAATTATACACACGATTTGAGATATTAAAGTGGGCATCTATTTTTTCAAATGCCTTTTGTTGCTGTTTATTCCGAGTGCGCCTTCTCTCCAAAATGGTGACACGAAAAATACACAGCATGTCGGGTGCCCATTCCATGATATGCATGCCAATTTTCAATGAATTGCAACGAGTTTGGATTTACTAGAATTTAAAAACCAAGTAATCTCATGTTTGCGCCGACAATCAACAGTGCCTTTGGTGTGTATTGAAATTCATTCCCCAACTTTCTTGCAATGGGACCTAGCATGCACCCAGACACACATGTCATCTGTCACCATTTTACACTACTGCACTGGGCATGTCATGTAGTTCAAATTTGATTATGCACATAAATGCCTACCACCCAAAATTAATGTAAAAAAAATGTCCACGCGAACCCCCGAAAAAAATCCCAAAAATGACACACACTCCTATCGTTCTATTTTGACACTAGAAAAATTTTTGGAAAAGCAGAATAGGCAACGGTATCATTTCGTCCCAAAGGGGTTGCACGTTCTCCTCCCGAAACCATTAGCTTTTTGTGAGAAGCTCTGATTTGTCGAGAACCTTATACCCAAACCTGCCCCAATGGGACCAAATTTTTTTACCACCACAACATGTTTGATGCTGCTCCAGGATAGCCTGTCAAGTTTCATGAACTTCAAACGAGTTTTGGATTTAACTATAATTTAAAACCATGTCTCTCAATGTTTGCGGCCGAGCGACGGTGGCAGTGTGGTTTCACATTCATTCCATTTCTGCTGGGACTAAAGCATGCAGCCAAGGACACATTTTGATTTTTCAAAATTTACATCCTGGAGCATGTGCCTGTTATGTTTCAATTTTTAAATATGGCACATAAATGCATAGAAACTCAGTTAATGTCTAAAAAATGTCCAACGAACCTCGAAAATTCTAAAATTAACACACACTCATGTTCTCTATGTTGACTAAAAAAAATTGCAATCAGAAGAGGCAACGGATCTCGTTTCGTTCAGAAAGGGTGAAACGTTCCCTACCGTAACCATGAGGCTTATTAGAGACTCTGGTTTGTAGAAGCTTATTACCCCAACCTGCCCCAAATGGGACAATATTTTTACCCTCACTCTGCATGTTGATGCCGTTCCATGCTAGCATGGTCCAAGTTTCATAAATTTCAGACGTGTTTTTTTGACTTACTTTCTAGAATTTTAAAAACCATGTATCTCAATGTAGCGGCCGAGCGACGGTGCCAGGTGTTTGACATTCATTCTCAATTTCTTGATGGGACTTAAGCATGTAAGCAAGGACACCCATTCCAATTTTTGAACCCATTTTATAGGCACTGGAGCAGGTGGCATGTAGTTCAAATTTGAATTATGCCATGAATGGCATAGAAAACTCAGTTATTGTTCCATGTCCAGTGAACCCAAAAAATCCCAAATCTATTACACAACCTCATGTTGTTTCTATTTGACACGTAGAACAAAATTTTGAAAGTAAGAAGAGGGCACAGATTCGTTTCGCCCCCAAGGTGGAACGTTCCCTAACCGAACCATCAGCTTGTTGTGAGAGAGCTCTGGTTTCGAGACTATACCCAAACCTGCCCCAAATGGGACAATATTTTTACCACGGCAGTCGATGCTGTTCCTGATAGCATGTCAAGTTTTCATTGATGAGGACATGTACTACCTTGGATACGACAAAAATATTGCAGACATGTATATTTGTTAGGGTGATTTCTAATCGCAAACTATGCAATAATTTATTTATGTCATCCGGACAAAAATACTTCACAAAAACTTTTGTTCATGTCTCAAATGCAGGTGTATGGTAATTTGTACAATCCACATATGAAGATAGGGGACAGAGATGTTAGGTGCTTGTTTCAAAAAGTCCTCTACGTCCCTTTTGGCACAAGAGAAGATAGAGTCCAAGTCTCTCACGTTTCCTGATTCAGCTTCGGACTGCACAGACATACCTGACTCCAACCGCCAAGAACTAATTTCCTATGGACCTCCGATTGGGTGATTCTTTTTTTGTTGGAAAGTAGATTTCGTGCTCTTTCCAACCCATTTGATTCACCTTCAATTCGGTCCGGAGCGTTGAGTTCTCGCTGAAACAATCTTGACGCTCTGCAACAGAATCCGGTCAACTACAAGTTCCAAAGGGTTTGCCATCACCTCCACTTTTGCCCCTGAGCCCTTGTACGACCTTAGGGTGAGTTTTAGGCTGCCTTGGGACGTCCTTCCACCTCCTTGGCCACCAACCCTTGCTCCGATCTAATTAAGAATCCCTCTAGTAGCTTTTTCCTTGGGATTTGTTTAGTTAAAAGTTAGCCATTCAACTTTCGTGTACTTCCGTGTGGTGTCCGGCACGACCAGACCAGACCTCTTCGGATCCCCACCTTTATCATCTTCATCTATTTCACAAATATTCAGATTGCATTATCATATTCTTGCTTGTTCTTCGATTGCGTGCAGGACTAGACCTTCGTGTTCAAGGTCTGAATCTGGTTCAGCATCGTCAGTACCTCGTAGATTGGTTTAGCGATTGTGTTCTAAGGCACAAAGCGTGCACGTTTGTAGTCGGATCTGTCAAAGTGACTCCACCAAATCGATAGTTATCATCTCATCGAAGATCGGACACCCCCTTCGCCGCCTCTATCAAGTGTTATCAGATTCCCAGGTTGCTCGGTGAGATTTACAGTTTTTCGTAGTTTAGATTCGGTCTGTTCTTCATACCTACCGTCCAGAAAAAGCCACATAAAAAATTTAGGGTATAGTCATCATATCCGAACATCTGAGCCTTTGCATAATCTTTTTAGGGTTTTGCTTTGTTGACTTTGCGGTTGCATCGTCGGTGTCAATTTTCTGGTCCTTAGTGTCTAGTTCCTTATAGTTTTCGAGTTCTGTTCACAATTAGTCACGCGCCGCTGCATCGTTATTCCTTCCGTTGTCCCCTCCCATCCCTCAATTTTCACATCGTGCTAACCCACTGTTCATTGTATAATCATAGTTGAGGTCGTTTCACATCTGTGCACTTGATCCAATCTCCTCTTATCTAGTTTTGTTTGGGCAGAGGGCGCGCGAAAAAGAGAGAAAAAAAAGAAAAAAAAGTTAGAGAAAAAAGAGAGAAAGAAAAAGAAAAAAGTTGTGGAAAAAACAGAAGAGAAGAAAAAAAAACAAAATTCGGATCTATCTAGACTCATCTCGTATGCTGATTCGGATTGGAATCTATTTTGCGGCTTGTTCAGTAAAAGGCATATCTTTTTTCATCGAATCTGTTTTGGCTCCTTAGTACTCAACTAAAGCTAGCGACGAGCCGCAAGCTAAATAGTTGCGGAGCTATTTCAATCTTTGACAACCTCAAATCGGCATCTAATAGGTCTTTTTGCCCTCGAAGTTCGCGAACCCAGCTTGTTCGTTTTTCAGGCCAGTTTTTAAAATTTTTGACTCCTCCATATCACCAAATCGAAGTGAGTAGTCTTTTGCATTTGAAAGCTTGATTCAGTGGGCCATTCTTGAGAAAATTTAATCATAAAATTGGCACAACTTTTATGAGTAAGTTGGAGAGAGAATTTTTGTATGATGCTACTGGTAGTTGTTTTCGCATCAATTTATCTTTACTGCCATTTTGACTTCACTTCTATCTGCTATCCAAGCTTACTTCATATCCTTTATGCGCTAGTTGGCTAACGCCGTGACCTCATTAGTGTTCTAGGCTCGCGTCTCTAGTCCGGTCTAGCCTAGACCAGCACAGTACCGTCGTTGAGCGTCTTATTCAACATTGCATCTCTGATTGGATTATTGCTAATCTTTTGCTACCATATCTAAGCCACAGCCAACCCCCACTCCAGGATATTTCTTACAACCGTGTTACGTACTTTCACCTGGCAATCGCTTACTCCATCTTCGGAGTTATTTGACACCGCTGGTTGCCCGTCACCACCTCTTCATGGTAAGACTTGTAAGATATTGATATTTCTTTACTGTGAGCGCTTTAACCACCACACCAAATCCTAGGTAGTTCATAGGACATTATTCTCGGATTTTTTTTTTTCTCTAATCATGGTAGGGGGGAGGTTCCTGAGTTTTAGTTCTTGGGCCTTCATCGTCGTGGAGAATTTGCCATCACCTAAGAAAATACAACCACCAGCCGCAAAGAGGACCACAACATCAGAATGCACATAATCATGTTAATGTTCCATGCCACCATTTCACTGTCTTTTAAGGCCTGATTTATATATTGAATGGGAGTACGAATAATGCTATATTGCTTCCCATATTTTGATGAGCGCGGAAAATTCAACAAGCTCGGTTAGTATTTTTAGTAGCTTTGCTTTAGTTTGGGTGGAGTGAATATTGGTTCGGTTAACCCTGATCTTATACCTCTACTTGGGATGGATTAAAAACTTGTCTGAAGATAGATTCGTTGATGTTTAGTATACTCTGGCTGATTAAAAAAATACAACTTTAAAACAAGGCACTGACACGGTAAACAAAATATTTGATGATTTAAACAAACTACTTGTTTGCACTCATTTGTTAGAGAAGTGAAGAAGACTTTATGGATCGATTTGGGGAGATTAAACCATGATATTCATGAGATACTATTCATGAGAGTGTTATCCTATGGACCATTTGTTTCTCTTGCCTTGCAAAGCTGAACATGAAATAAAACGACGTGGTTGCCCACAGGAGAACCAGTCGCACGTGCAATTCAGTGTTGATATAGTATGTTTTCTTGCAACTAACCTGCGTCTAAGGACAACCAATCCGTTGTTGCGATGACTACAACTCATCTCCCCATGTGAACACTCACCAACCGAGAGTGCCTACATCATCTGAGTTTGATCATAAGAGTACTTGCCAATGTACATATTTTCCACTTTCACATGGAATGATACATGCCTAGTTACTTGAAACATCATGTGTTTGAGTTAACCTATTGATTTGGGCACGTCACCTATTTTAGAGAATTGTGTTAACTGTCCTGAAATGCTTCATGTGATCAAACACCTGAAATACCAACACTTTTGAGTGCACCCCATTGAATAACTGTTGATGGCAAAAGAACCAATGTTTATCATTTTGTATAAACCCTATCTTGGGATGATTCTGTGACCAATGACTTATTGCATGTTTTGCTTATTAAGCTGTTGTATAGCATTTAAATTTGATGGTCAACTAGGTTATCCCCCATGTTATGATTGTTTAAATGGATGAGATTGTCAAACCTTTGAAATGAATAAGTGCTTCATTTATATGTGCACAACTGCATGTTTTGCAATTTTTCATGCCTTCTACTTCTTGTGATATATTTTGCTTTTAGCTTTTAATGACTAGACGGTATACTCATGTATACATGTGTCCATTATGCAAAACTAGGAAGAAAACTGGATGACAATATACAATATACACATTTACACCTTGTCTCTTTTGTTAGCCACAGTTCATCTAAGCAACACGTCCGAGGACGGCTTTGTTTCAAGAATTGGAGATGATTAGGACATGACTACCTTGGATACGACCAAAATTTCAATCACATGTATATTTGTGAGGTGATTTCTAATGCAACTATGCAATAATTTATTTAATGTCATCCAGGACAAATACTTCACAACCTTTTGTGTCATGTCTAAATGCAGGTGTATGGGAGGGAACATTTATGTCCATCCACATATGACGATAAGGGGGAAAGAGGAATTTTAGGTGCTGGTTTCAAAAAGTCCTCTCACGTCACTTTGGCCCAACGAGAAGATAGAGTCCACAGTCTCTCACTGTTCTGATTCGAGATCGGACTGCCCAACAACTGACTCAAAACGCAAGACTATTTCATATGGACGCCGCTTTGTGATTCTTTTTTTGTTGGAAAGTAATTTCGTGCTCTTTCCAACGCCAGTTGGATCACCTTCAATTCGTCCGGAGCGTTTGAGTTCTCGATGAACAATCTGACGCGGGCAACAGAATCCGGTCAAACTACAAGTCCAAAGGTGTTGCAATCACCTCCACTTGGGCCTGAGCCTTGTAACGACCTAGGGTTAGTTTTAGCTGCCTTGGTACGTCCTGCCACCTCCTTGGCCACCACACCCCTGCTCCTATATAAGTAGATCCCTCTAGTAGCTTTTTCCTTGGGTTGTTTAGTTTAAAAGTTAGCCATTGCAACTTCGTGTACTTCGTTGGTGTCCAACTACCAGACAAGACCGCTTTGGATCCCCAAACTTATCAATACTTCATCTAGATTCACAATATTCAGATTGCATTATCATATTCTTTGCTTGTTCTTCGATTGCGTGCAGGCATAGACCTTCGTGGTCAGAGCTGATCGTGCTTTCCAGGCATCGTCGTAAACTCGGGAGATTGTTTCGATTGCTAAGGCACAACGTCGTGGCACGTTGGTGTCGGATGTCAAAGTCGACTCAACCCAAATCGATAGTTATCATCTCATCGAAAGATCCGGGACACCCTCTCCTCTATCAACTTCATGATTTCGACGAGTTTCGATTTCTAAAAAAAATTTTAAAACCATGTATCTTCAATGTAGCAGCCGAGCGACAAGGTGTCATGGTGTTTGACATTCATTCCATGTTTGCATGTGACCTAAGCTTGCACTAAGAAGGACAACATTTGAATTTCCAACCTGTTTTTTATTGTACGGGAGCATGTGCATTTAGTTCAATTTTTGAATTAATGCACTAAATGCCTAGAAAACTCAGTTAACGTATAAAATGTGTCAAACGATCCCC